>CM076580.1:357402784-357588212 GCA_034641835.2 Pinus albicaulis
TCAGAATTCTTCAGCACAAACTATGGTGATGTTTGGTATCTATGATGATGTTAGGTGTCTCTGGTGGTGTTCCAGTTCTTATATTTCTGTTTTATTCTCTGATATTGGGTAAAGATGCCTTGATGATTTGTTGTTGAAAGTGTTCAGGATGCACAAGCTAAGGGGGAGCATTAGTCTTGCTGAGCGTAATGCATTGTTGGCATTATGATGATTCTGAAATATGATCTCTTTCTTGAGGCATTTTCGGTATTGGTTATAAAAGGTCATATTTGTAATGATGTAATATTCAGTCAGGTAAGGAATTGTTCAAATTTGTAAACCCACTTGATTGGGTAATTGAGTCAAAATGTGTAAACCCACTTGGTTGGGTACTTGAGTCGCATATGTAAATCCACTTGGTTGGATCTTTGATGTAAGTATGAGTCCTTGGTGATAGGAAAGGTCATAGAGTCATGTAATTCATTGAAAAATATGTTTGAAGATTCAGCATGAACTCAGGGGGAGCATGGTAACTTCAGTGCACATCAGATCTACAGAGCTCTTCTTTCTACAAGAGAAGAAAAACCTTGCTTTAGTTTTGATCCGCCCTTTGCCCTTGATGTCAAAGGGGGAGAGTAACATGGTGTTTGAAGAGGGGGAGAGCATCATTGTGTTTGTATAATGGTTATAATCAATGTATCTATCTGTTGTGGTGATCAAACACCATCATGGTTTCCATCAATTCCAAAGGGGGAGATTGTTGGCAATATGATGCAATATGTTGTCCTTGATGGCAACGCACTTGATGAAGATGATGGCAACCTACTTGATGAAGTCGTCTTTGATGCTTGATGAGTTTATTAATGATGTAAATCTGATGTTCTACAAGCAGCTCAGAAGTACCAGAGAAATAAATATCAGTAAGGGATAGAACAATGATGTAAAGTGTGTATCACAAAGCATACGAGGGTTTGTTTAGGAGAAGTAGCGTATGCACGCGGAAAATTACGTTCCAAGTCGCGTATGCCTAATTGCGCTCTAAATTTGTAAAACCAGGGGACTTTACCATGGTATTGAACCATTGTATTGAGCGTTGGATTGTCTATTTGATCCCGTCCAGGAATACCATCGGAAGTGATGTGGTTTTGGCTCATGGTATTGACAAAGGCTAAATCTATATCAGGAGAAGAAAATCATTGTGAAAAGAGGGTGCAAGTGTCTGGGCTCTAATGAATACTTCACTCTGAAGTATATCTGTATGGAATGGGTAACAGTTGAATGATTGATCTGAATTAATGCACCCATGAAGAAAATAATGAAGAAGGATCTCCAGATCTGAAATGTCTATGTATATTCTAATTCTGATGAAGAAATGTTTAGATCTGTGATCTGGCGAATCTTTGCTGAAGTGAAGGATGAATTCTGAGTTTTCTATTTGATTTGATGAACTGCACAGTCCTGAAAAGTTACAAATCTATACACGGGTTCGCTTCATAAAAGGCGTGTATATACGCGGGCTAGATGAATGAAAAGCGCGTATGAGCAGTCAGGGTTTTCTGAAGAATTCACACGCGGCTTGGTCTGCATGAGAGTGCGTATACACGCTACTTCAATGAATAAAAGTAGCGTATAATATTTGAATTAATGAAGTTCTGGGTTAAGTTTACATCTGCATATCTATTCTGAAGTGTGGGTTAGCTCTGATATTCTGGTTACAGTGGTATCACTGATTTGTATGAAGCAATGGGCAAAGTATGATTGTTGATAAGTGAAGGGTTGTGTTGAAGCTGTTTGATCCAGTTTGAAAATTGATGAAAGAGTAGTGCAACGACGATGGCGAGGGGTCAGAAACGTGGTCTCGGTGTAGCTCCCTTCCCGGGAAATTTATTAAATGAGAGCAGGGGTTCGTAGCTCCCTTCCAGGAGATGCTGGTAAACGAGTACAGGGGGTTGTAGCTCCCTTCCAGGAGAGGCTGGTAAACGAGAGAAGGTTGTAGCCTTCTGCAGGTGGGTACCTACGTGCTGGTATGAGTCTGCACCAGTACATGGTTGTAATAATTTTTCTTTATAATAAATATTGAAGACTAAGACAATGACATCGGTGGTTTTCTCCCGAATTGGGTTTCCACCTAAAATCCTGGTGTTCATGTGTGTTGCTTATGTGTGATGATTATTATGTTCTTTCTGCACCTGTTTACTATTTTCTAAAACATCTGATGAATGAATAATGAAATGATCTAAGTTAAGAATTAAATGCATAATTATATCTCTGGACATACGCAGAGTGCAGCAAGTATTGCTCTGCGTATATATGCGGATTAGTTTCAGGAAGATGACGTATGGGTTTTAGAAATGAAAAAGTAAAAAGTTTTATTATGCACTAAATGCGGATTCACCCCCCCCTCTCAGTATTTTTCCCAACAATCGGGTGGAGTGTTTTTGAGTAAAGGGGATCAGCCCCTTTTCCTTGAGGACATTATCAGAGGAGGGCATAATTATTTCAGATCATCCATAGCCTCATGTTCATTTTTTTCAGTTGCAGTGACATCTTGTTTGTCACTTTGTATTTTATCCGGCATTTCTAGCAATCTCCTTGAGATTGGCTAGAAATCCCATATTGAGCCCATTTTCCTCTCTTGGGACATTTTCTTGTATCTTTCAGCCACATTTCCATTCTATACATGTTCAGCAGCTGATTCACTCTTAGAGATTGCACAGTTATGGTCTCTCGACATTTTTTGTAGTTGCAGCTACTCCGGCATTACATTGTATATTCATTGAAGTATGGTTCTAGAGGATTGAGAGGCTTGTCTCCTCAATTATTTCTTGTATATTGATGCTGAAATCATAATATAATGTTGGCTGTACCATCTCCCTCTTTTGATGTATTCAGAATTGCAGAGTTTCAGATTCATGTTTTCATATTGTTGTAGCTCTCTCTTTGAGCATTGTTTTAGAGACTTAGATTGGGGAGATTTGAATAACCCATATAGAGTTATTTCTTTGAGCTCATATTCTTCTTAGGAGTTATATGTTGTGTGTTCTAAGGCATCCCAGCAGTGGTTTGTCTTATTTTTGGTAGCAACTTCCTCATACATCGTCCTTAAGGACCATGTAGTAGAAATTCCCGAGGTGGAATATTGCATATCCATAGACAGAGTCTATGAAGGGCCAAATAGCCTTAGGATATCTCCCTTATTTGGAAGGAGTCATATCCTGTAAATTCCCCAACAGTCAATCTCTGAAATGTACTTTTGATGTCTCACTGAAGAAGGAAATTGGAATATCTGAAGATATTCCCAATGGAGCAGAGACTTCCATATTTCGAATATTACAGTGGTATCAGAGCATGATATTGGCTCAGCCTGTGCCCAAGATCCAATGCTATCAGAAAGAGGAGCTTCTCTCTAAGGAGAGGAGATTTACAAAGGAGACAAGGAAAGAGGAATGATGGAAGAGGAGGTTTACATTCTTCTTTTCTAGACCATCGAGGACATCATTGAAAATCTTGATGAAAGGGAATAGTGGGAGGATTTTCTGAAAATGGTTGTGGATGGAGAAAACCCTAGTTTTGTCATGATGGGTGTGAGCATTCAGCCACACATGCAGATCCACAACGCAGTCCTTTTTCCATTTGCAAAGGGGATAGAGGAAGGAGATGAGGCCATTGGAGGAGCAGTGCTACAACTCAAAGGTATGGCTCATGTTTGTTGGTTTGAAAGTCCCATTTTACATTGCCTTGCAAATGCAAAAACACATGAAGCTTTCACTAAGGGTTTTATGGAAGAACTTGGTGAAACTCATTGTGACATAAACACAAACACTTTTCATGCACTAGAAGCAACCAACAACACTGTCACACTGGGAGGGCATCCATCACCACATGGAGGTGGGAAGGGAGCTATTGCTTCCACTAGAGGAGCCCTTTTATCTTTGCAGGGAGTTCCAAATATTTTTACATGTCGGAACCAAGGCACAGTTCTAGAGCCCTATGTAGAATTTGCTGGGGATTGTGAGATGGAAGGGGAAGAGAAGGATCAACATGGAGGGATGATGGGAATTCACCCATATCCATTTTAGAAAATTTCTGCACAAGGGAAAGAGACTGCACTGCGCAGAGGAGATAGGGACAAATAAGTCCACTCATACATGCAGTCTATTCCAGAGCATGATGTCTCACTTTATGGGGGCATTCCACCTAAGAGGCCACTTGATTTAGAGTTGATGAGATGCATCATTCCATTTGGTTCACCACTCATGGGTTCTGAAGGGGTGGAGAAACTAGAGGGATCCAACACAATGCAGATGGTTTGGGGTAGACTCAAGAAGGAGAGACATGCTCTCTCATTTTCAGTATCACCCATCTTCATCAGCTTTACTGTGCTGATAGAGTTTGCAGCATGGTTGGAGGATAACATCTTCATGATGGAGGATGGTTGCTCCAAGGATTTGGATGAATAGAGGATTATTCCTTTGAGGAAGGACCCTTTCATGCATTGGAGTAGATGGAGGCCACTCATGCTTACATTGGCCAGGATCGGGAGATTCTTTGGAGGTGATAGTCTCTCATGGGAGGCTCATTTTCAGGGGACTTTATTTCTATTTGAGCATGAGAAGCTGCATGATGGGCATGGAAGCAACTTGGAGGATGACTTTGGCATGAGGGGATTTCAAGGTAGTAGGCATTAGCGTGATGGAGCACCATATTGCAGAATACCAGTGTTGTCTATGTGGAGGACTGATCCAGGATGGAGGGCTCAGCTTGGGTTGAGTATTCCCCAGGATCCTGATGCATGCATGATTATTGATGACCAGGAGGGAGATGATTGATACAGAGTTTATGATATGGTCATCTAACACAATGGAAAATTCTTCTTGGCTAGAGCTTCTAGTCTCAAGAAGAAATTATTGCATGCAGCATATGAGGACTTCCTAGCTATGCACTTGGATGCATACTTTGCCTTGATAGAGGAGTTCACTTGGGAGGGCATTCATCATGGCATCTATCAGCATAGGGAGATATGCATAGCCCATTTTATTATGGTGGAGAGGACCTCACAGCCACTTCCCTACTCATTGGAGGTAGAGGGAAATTTTGAGTTGGGCCATTTCAGCTCAAGAGCCCAAGTACAAATTGGAGAAGGTATAATCTCACATTTTATATTGTAATTTATTTCCTTATTCGAGCAGAATGATGAGTCAAGAAGGGTTTTTCCTTCTTTCATAATTTTCAAGGATGTATTTTTAGACTTTTGTAGTAGAATAATGGACCATTCTTATCGTGGTTTGTGGAGGGAGCCACATACTCCTTGGTGTGCACCATTGGCACCAATTTATATTTTCAAGTTCCTATCTTTTGAGATGTGTGTGGCAGAAAAAAAGTGGCTAGGAAATAACTTGTTATGTATATTTTTGATGAAGGCAAGAGGCTCACTGCATTGGTCCCATGAGAGAAGCAGTGACCCACTCTCTAGTTGTCTTGTGACAGCTTGTTTTCATTGTATTATGCTACTTTGTATTATTGATGCTTATTTATTCATAGGGAGCTCTATTTGGAGAGTGACTTATATGTTGGGACATCCCATTGGGAGCACAATTTTCCCCATTACACATGTCCTATATTGCAGGATATACCATGGGAAAACCATGATTGCCATACTATTACTTTACTCTTCTTGTGGGGCAAACCACTTGGAGAATTTGAAGAGGCATTTCATGGCTGAATATTTTGATGGGGTAGCTTGGGCCACTCTTGGAGGCCATTCCATTTCAGCCCAAGGACAGAGGCAGCCCCATATGTATTACAGAGGGAGAGAAGAGCTTATTGGGATGAAGCAGCAAAACTCTTCGTTCAGCCACACTAAATTGCACAGAACCGGGGGAAAGATTTTCATTTGGATGATAGGATGGGTGAAGGGATCATCAGTGGGATTATATTTTCTCATGTATGTCATCACTCCTACCTTGAGGAGGCCATAGTCAACAGGGAGATTTCCATCTACACCTTTCTTTCTGTAAGGTGCACCATTCCAGTTTTCCTACTTGGGAGGGGGCATTGGAGGACAGTTTTACTGCAACATATCTTGAGTAGCGGTGGAGATTGTTGATGAGGAGGCCACAAGAGAAGAAGGGGGAGAAATTTTTTCTCTCTATGCAGTTGCTTGAGGACAAGCAACATGTGGGAGGGGAGGACTGTAATGTTCCCAATTTTAGCCTCAAGCTAAAATGGAACATTATAGTGGCATATTTTTATTTTGATTAATAAAATGGGTAAGGAGACCCCTTAACCCCTTAGTGATAGAGAAATAACACTCCTTATGAGAAAGGAGGATAAATAAGCAGCTGAAATAAACACCTAATGGTGTGAACATGATGAGGATCACCTTGAGTTGGCCATATTTGACCAAGTTAATAGTGTTGACTTAGAGGGGTAGCTTGCTTGAGAAGACAACACAGTTTTTGGAGGGAAAGCATTCAAAAGTGAATGGAAACCATAATTTTGGGACCTATGGTGAGAGAGAGTTAATTTTCTTTATAAGAGAGAAGATAGCAACTCATTTGTTCATGTTTTGATTCAGAAATTTCATGGTGAGGCCAAGGACTTGCACATCCGGGCTGTTTAGCAGGATTGAAATTCTCTTGAGCACTAGGGGTGTTCCCGGGTGGGGATCCCCCACCTCTTCCTCATGGGAGGAGAGGATTTGAGCTGAATTTCCTCATTCTAGAATTTTTCCAAGCTCACTCCTTCAGTTTCAACGTTATTTCTGTAGCAGGATGGTGCTGTGTAGCTGGGGTAGCAACAGAGGAACTCATAGAGTCTTTCCTTACTTTCCTTTTTAGTGGAGGAGTGATATCTTCATTGGAGGAGCTGTAGAGAGGGATGAGGGCTATTGGACCATATTTCATATCTGTGGCATCAGGCCACTCATTCACCAACTCCCACTGTGCAGTCACTTGGAGAAACTACGTTATTCCATGAGGGCAGTGTTGTGAGGGGTTCTTGAGCTCATCGGGTGGAGTGTTTTTGATTTAAGGGGATAAACCCCTTTTCCTTGAGGACATTATCAGAGGAGGGCATCATCATTTCATATCAGCCATAGCCTCATGTTCATTTGTTTCAGTTGCAGTGACATCTTGTTTGTCACTTTGTATTTTATCCGACATTTCTAGCAATCTCCCTGAGATTGGCTAGAAATCCCATATTGAGCCCATTTTCCTCTCTTGGGCTATTTTCTTGTATATTTCAGCCACATTTCCATTCTGTACATTTTTAGTAGCTGCTTCACTATTAGAGACTGCGCAGTTATGGTCTCCCGACATTTTTTGTAGTTGCAGCTACTCTGACATTACATTGTATATTCATTGGAGTATGGTTCTAGAGGATTGAGAGGCTTGTATCCTAAATTATTTCTTTTATATTGATTCTGAAATCATAATATAATGTTGGCTGTAGAATTTCCCTCTTTTGATGTATTCAAAATCGCAGAGTTTCAGATTCATGTTTTCATATTGTTGTAGCTCTCTCTTTGAGCATTGTTTTAGAGACCTAGATTGGGGAGATCTGAATAACCCATCTAGAGTTATTTATTTGAGCTCATATTCTGCATAGGAGTTATATGTTGTGTGTTCTAAGGCATCCCAACAGTGGTTTGTCTTATTTTTGGGAGTGGCTTCCTTATACAACGTCCTCAAGGACCTTATAGCAGAAATTCCCGAGGTGGAATATTGCATATCCATAGACAGAGTCTGTGAAGGGAAAGCTAGCCTCAGGATCTCTCCCTTATTTGGAAGGAGTCATATCCTATAAATGCCCCAATATTCAATCTCTGAAATGGACTTGTGATGTCTCACTAAAGAAGGAAATTGGAATATCTGAAGATATTCTTGATGGAGCAGAGACTTCCAGATTTGGAATGTTACACATCTAGCTTGTGTATCATGTGTATGACATGGATGGAGATCTTGGAATGAGACACATAGACCCATGGATGATCATGGTTATGTGGAAAAAAATGGTTAAATTATGATTTATGAATGATACATGACTTGCATGATTATATATATGTCTAACATTATACTGAGTAGGATATGGTAGGGGACCTGATCATCTTAAAACAAGGATAAATGACTGTGGAAGTAATTTCTTCAAAACCTAAATGACTGTGGAAATCATGCACCATTCATGATAAAATGTGGTTAAGTTAATTTCATTATGAAATTCATATGATTCCTTGATCTATGAGATTGTGATGTGTGCAGGTCTTCGAACAAGGCCTTACCAACGAACCATCAAATGGGTAAAAGCTCACAATTAGTACCATAAGGAGAAACGTGGAGTTTCAAAGCAAAGTAGATGAGAAAGCATGGAAATTAGGGTGTGGAGTCATAAATCCAAGAAATATAAATACGTGGAGTCTTGTATATTTAGGGCACGAAGTCCTAAATATTTAAAAAGATCAAGTTATGGAATCTTTGATCTTTGGAGTAGATCAGGGCGCGGAGTCCTCAATCTACTAAGGCATAGAGATGCATGAAATAGGGGTGCGAAATCCCTATTCTCTGAAAGAAAAATGCCACTCATGGATAAAATTCCTTAAATAGAATCTCAATTTGACAATTTTGGAATGACTTTCTAAAAATAGAAAGTCATGTCTAGCATCTCAAGCATGACTTTCCAAAAATAGTAAATCTCCTTGCATAAATTGGTAATCAAGCATAGCTAAAGGAAATTAAATTAACTTATCTTTAATCAATCCTAATTGACTTAATCCTAAATATTATTAGTATTATCATTATCTTTTACGAGACTATGATATTTTATTAAAAGGGAATTAAAAATTAACTTTATCTATTCAATCAATTCACACCTATCTCTTTCATGACTCTCATGGCTCTATATAACTCTCTCTATTTTAAATATTACATTGCACTCTCTTTTATGCACTCATCGAGGAATGGCATATTCCTCTTACACTCATTAAATATATGTCATAAAATATTCCTCTTACACTCTCTTTAATGAATATGTTACACTCTCTTGAAATAAGGCATGCATACCTCTCCTTAATGGCATAAGTTACGCTCTTCTAAATGGAATACAATGCATGCATATTACTGCTCCTTTATGACAAGAATTGGTTTCTCCTCCTATATATGAGTCTCATGTATTCTCACTTGGGAGAGGAGGGTGATGCCAAGAGTGGAAGAGACTTGAGGAAGATTGTGAGAAGGAGAGATATGGAGAGTATCCAATTTATTCCAACACAAATCCGGATCCCTTACTAATCTACTAAGTATCTATTGAGGTTGAACATGAGTGGTATTTAGAGGAAGTGAAAACTATATTCCTGTGTTTTCCTTGCATCTCTCTCTCTCTACTATTGTATTTTGGTACTGGTTGTGAGCTTTTGCAGCTCGGGGGTTCCAGGGGGAGAAGTTCTTCCTGGATATGGTTGGGAGGAAAACTAGGTGGTTCATGATGAGTTGGTAAGGATATTGGTGTTGGAGCATACTCTTATTGGAGCTGGAGCATACATCCATCCTCTTGGAGTTGTAAAAATTTCACTGCCAGGTATGTGGGTCAAATTATATTATGTATTTTTGTAGTTTATTTCATATATTTTGCTTGTTTGGTTGTTTGTTGAAACTTACATGTATATGAAGTGTTGCATACCAAATGTGAGGAAATTTCGTAATGATTGTAGAAGTATTTTCTTGTATAGTGTTGAATCAATTGAAAGAAAGTCTTAATGGATGAATCTTGTAGGTTGTCATGAATTAGATGAAAATGTTTTAATGGCTTAAATTCTGTTCTCCTCCTATTTTTACAGCTCTATATAAGTTTTCATACTATGTGTTTGATAGAAGTCATAAATGAGATTGTAGGAATCTTATGTTATTGTTGTTTTCAAGAATCGCATTTCTGGGCATCCCTGTTGCGATTCAGCTCCAATTCAGGGGGTATCCATACCAAATGACCATTTCACCCCGACTTGATTTCAAAAATCAAGTTTTCAGACATCGATTCCCAAATCTGCTCTGTTTTGCAGATTTGTTGTTGCATGTAGGAACCGCCTATTGTTTTGTTTTGCTGTTTGGTTCTTTTTATATTGGATTTGCCTGTTAATTTATACTGATGAATCTGATATAGGCTAACCACTTGGAAATTGTGTTTAAAGTCTAAATGGTTAATAATTTGAAAATTTAGAAAACCTTATGGCAACTTGTTTTATGACTGCCAACTGTTTGTCAAAATGCCCCAATGGATGTACCTTACAACATTGTGAGCTATGTTTAAAATTCCTAAATATTTATATTCATTGTTATAGATTCAACAATGAAAATGGTTGATAGTCTACTAATATCTTAAGTTCAATTATCGACACTACTTACAAAAAAAAAATGAAGTCATGTAATTTTGGATTCATGTTAGCTAATTGTTGTGAAAACACCTTAAAGAGATAATGGTTGTAAGTGTTTGGCAAAATTCCTCAATGGCTGTACATTTCATACTTGTAAATTGGTTTTCATAATGTTCAATGGTTTCATCTAATTACGTTTATGAACCATCCATAAAACAAAAAGGCTTAAGTTAATTTAAGATTTGCAATAAAGGTATTTCTAGTGTAATAACTCCATTGAGTTAAAGGGTCTTGCTGAAAAGTCAAAATTGGGGTAAGTAATTTGTTGAAATATTAGCTCACATATGAATTCATAATTATGGAATGCAAACCTTATATAATTTGAATTATCCTTTTAAGAAAATAATTCATAAGCATGTTATTAGTCACTGTTGAACACATTTAATTACAACGGAATTAATAATTAGCTTATTGTAAATTGTGGTTCATAAAGGTTGACATTTATTCATCCCACTAAATAATTTATATTTTAAAGGTGATTTTATTCTTGATAAGCAAGTATTATGGTTGTATTTTTTGGATCTTGATAAACCTTGAACTTTGTAGCTTTGAGGATAAGTTGGTAGAATTTAGGGTGTATTGTAAAGGACACCAATAACTTCTATGTCCTACAAAAAATAAAATAAAAAATAAAAAAAATAAAAAATAGAAATATCGCATTTTGATTTAATATAATATTTCTCTATAATAATTATGGTAGGTAAGGTGGGACCTTACATATGGTATCAAAGAACAAGTTCAAAACTCTAGGACCTAGGGCTTGCCTGCTAGTAATCAAAGCTAAGTACTTTATTTACTTACCTGATATTTTTTTGGTCAGGTTAAGTAATCATGGAGAGAGCATCAAGGAGGAGGAAGGAAGTCTCATCTCCACCTCCCGAAGCCAAAGAATCTGAAAAAATATCCATTAGGGAAGTAAGGGATATGATGTTATCTTTCCAAAAGATGACTAAAATATTGATTAATAGGGTTGGGGGAAATCCTTCAATGCTTGGTTCTTCATCTCAAGCAGAAAGGCAAGAAATACCATCTGATGGAGATGTACATAGAGAGTTGGAAAAAGTTAAGCTTCCTATATTTAAAGGTACCACAAAAGGGGAGGTAGCAGAAGCTTGGTTGGAAAACATGCGCCTATGTTTTGAGTTGCGGAACTATTCTAACAACCAAAAGGAAAATTTATGTATTTACCAACTTAAGGAGAGTGCACTATTATGGTTAGAGTCCCAATTGGGGTTTTCCATGTCGACCTTGACATGGGAACAATTTGAAGAGAAATTTCGAGGAAATTACCTTTTCTATTGAATACTTGGAGAGGAATTTGAATGAGTTCCATGATCTTAAGCAAGGAACTAAGACAATCCTTGAATATGAGGCATGATTCATGGAATTGCTTAGATATGCCACCCATCTAAATACTGAAGCCCTCAAGGTAAACAATTTTTTATATGGGTTGAATCCTATTATAAAGGAGAAGGTGCACATTTTGAGGCCTACAACATTGCATGAGGTAGTGCAACAAGCAATTATAGCCGAGGAAGAATTGTTGGGCAACAAAGGTGGGGATAAAACCACAAATCTATCATTACATGGGAAACATCCTCCAAGGGGAGGCCAATATGTAAGACATAAGTCAGGTGGTTCACATCATCAGGGATTCCAAAAGAATCATACTTTTAAGAACCAAGGAAATAATTCAAGGCAACAACTTCAGCAAAGTAGTGCTCGCACTCAAGAAAAACCTAATAAAAGGGGCAAATTTATGAAAGCTGCTCCCACTAATGGATGTTGGACTTGTGGAGGACCTCATTATGAGAGATATTTCCCTACAAAGAAGAATGAAGCACAATCAGAGCAAGAACAAGCCACTGTTAGAGATATGGGTAGGGCCCATAGGATTCATGCAGTGTTGCAGAATTTCCAAGTTGAGCATCAATCTATTGTAATTGAAGCATCTGGTAAGCTAAATGGTATGGATGTTACTATTTTGATTGATCCTGGTGCAACTGAAAGTTTTATTTCTCCTAATGCTTTATTGAAATGTAAATTAGTGGCAATAGAGCAAGATGATTTCGATCAGGTTGAGTGGCCTCAGGACGATCTCAAAAGGTTGAATGCTTAGTGAAAGAGTGCCCTTTAGACCTAGGAGTGTGTGTCACACATGTGAATCTTTATGTGACAATGCTTGGTCACTATGATGTGATAATTGGGATGTACTGGCTTGAATCCTGCTGGGCTGTGCTCGATTGTCGAAGCAAAACCCTTCAGTTTTTGAGTGATGAGGGTCAATCTAGGGTTCTCCATGGGAAAATAAGACCTTTTTCTTTAAGACTTATCTCATTCTTGCAGATGAAGTGAAGTCTTAGAAAAAAATGTCAAATGTATGCTGTAATGACTTTAAATTAGGGAGAGCTTTCATCCTTTGAACAATATCCTTTCCTTTCAGAATTCTTTGATGTCTTTCGAGAGGATTTGCCTGGTTTACCTCCAAAGCGTGAGATTGACTTCTCCATTGAGCTTAAGCCACAAATATATCATTCCATGGGAAACATCCTCCAAGGGGAGGCCAATATGTAAGACATAAGTCAGGTGGTTCACATCATCAGGGATTCCAAAAGAATCATACTTTTAAGAACCAAGGAAATAATTCAAGGCAACAACTTCAGCAAAGTAGTGCTCGCACTCAAGAAAAACCTAATAAAAGGGGAAATTTTATGAAATCTACTCCCACTAATGGATTTTGGACTTGTGGAGGACCTCATTATGAGAGATATTTCCCTAAAAATAATACTGAAGCACAATTAGAGCAAGAACAAGCCACTGTTAGAGATATGGGTAGGGCCCATAGGATTCATGCAGTGTTTTAGAATTGCCAAGTTGAGCATCAATCTACTGTACTTGAAGCATCTGGTAAGCTAAATCGTATGGATGTGACTATTTTGATTGATCTTGGTGCAAATGAAAGTTTTATTTCTCCTAATGCTTTATTTAAATGTAAATTAGTGGCAATAGAGCAAGATGATTTCGATCAGGTTGAGTGGCCTCAGGACGATCTCAAAAGGTTGAATGCTTAGTGAAAGAGTGCCCTTTAGACCTAGGAGTGTGTGTCACACATGTGAATCTTTATGTGACACCTCTTGGTCACTATGATGTGATAATTAGGATGTACTGGCTTGAATCCCGATGGGTTGTGCTCGATTTTCGAATCAAAACCCTTCATTTTTTGAGTGATGAGGGTCAATCTAGGGTTCTCCATGGGAAAAAAAGACCTTTTTCCTTAAGACTTATCTCATTCTTGCAGATGAAGTGAAGTCTTAGAAAAAAATGTCAAATGTATGCTGTAATGAATTTAAATGAGGGAGAGATTTCATCCTTTGAACAATATCCTTTCCTTTTAGAATTCTTTGATGTCTTTCGAGAGGATTTACCTGGTTTACCTCCAAAGCGTGAGATTGAATTCTCCATTGAGCTTAAGCCTGGTACTGAACCTATATCCAAAGCTACCTACCGAATGTCTATTGTTGAACTTCGTGAGTTGCAAGTGCAACTTCAATAGTTATTGGATGGGGGTATGATTAGACCTAGTGTTTCACCTTGGGGAGCTCCTATGATATTTGTAAAGAAGAAGGATGGATCCCTTCGGCTTTGTGTTGATTACAGGCAATTGAATCGAGTAACTATTCGAAATCAATATCCTTTGCCTCACATTTATGATCTATTTGATCAAATGAAGGGAGCCATTGTATTCTCCAAGATCGATCTTCGATCAGGATATCATCAACTTAGAGTTAAAGAAGAGGATATTTCCAAAATTTATTTTCGAACTCGTTTTGGTCATTATGAGTTTGTGGTTGTTCCCTTTGGGTTATCTAATGCCCCAGGAGTTTTTATGAGTCTGATGAATGGTGTATTTTGGAAGTACTTGGAAGGGAGCACGATTTAAGTGGAGAAATGAGTGTGAGCAATCTTTTTCCAAGCTCAAGCAATGTTTGACTACAACTCCGATACTAAAGGTTCCAGATATGGATAGACCATTTATAGTATGTACAGATGCGTCAAAAGGTGGATTGGGTGCCATTTTATCACAAGATGGTAGGGTTATTGCATATGCCTCTAGGAAGTTAAGGCCTCATGAAGAAAACTATGCAACCCATGATCTGGAACTAGCAGCCATAGTTCATGCCTTGCGACTTTGGCGACATTATCTGGTGGGAAAGAAATTTGAATTGAAAACAGATCATAGAGGTTTGCAACATATATTTAATCAAAGTGATCTTAATGCTAGACAAAGAAGGTGGTCAGAACTCCTAATAGAATATGATTTTGACATAACTTACATCAAGGGTACATTGAACAAAGTAGCTGATGCACTTAGTTTAAGGCCATGCATCTTTTCAGTAATTCCACTAAAGATTGATTTATGGGAGTGCATCTTGAGGGCACAAGATGTAGATGATTGGTGTAAGTAGGCTAAAGTTTCTATTTGTGGGGAGGAGGCTAAGAAAAGAAAGGTAGAAGGCTATTCTTGTGATGATGATGGAATGGTGAGATTTATGCAAAGAATTGTAATCCCAGATCAAGATGGGCTTCGTGAGTTCATTTTGCAAGAAGCTCACCATGCAGTATATATGGCTCACCCGGGAGTCCAAAAGATGTATGCTGATTTAAAGAAAATTTTCTTTTGGACAGGTATGAAGAGGGATGTAGCAAATTTTGTGCCAAAGTGTTTGGAATGTCAGCTAGTTAAAGCAGAGCATGGTCATCCAACAGGATTGTTGCAGCTGCATAACATTCCCGAGTCCAAATGGGAAGAAATATCTATGGATTTTATTGTTGAATTCCCTGAAACAACCAAAAGGCACAACTCCATTTTGGTGGTGGTGGATAAGCTTACTAAGAGTGCCCATTTCAGTACAACTTATCATCCAGAAATTGATGGTCAAAATAAAAGAGTAAATCAAGTGTTGGAGGACATGCTGAGAATGTATGTAATGGATCAACAATATAAGTGGGAAGATTATCTTCCTCTTGTGAAATTTGCTTAAAATAATAGTTATCACCGCTCTCTTGGTATGGCCCCTTATGAGATATTATATGGAAGATCATGCAGAACACCTTTAAGTTGGGATAGATTAGAGGAAATAATCTCGGTAGGTCCTGAAATTCTTCAAGAAATGAAAGAATAGGTGTGTCGTATAATACAAATATTAAAGGAGGCACAGGATAGACAGAAGAGCTATGCTGATATGCATAGAATGGATCGTAGTTTTAAAGAAGGGGATTTTTTTTTTGTTCGAGTAAAACCTCAGAAAATATCTATTAGATTTGGGAAAGGATCTAAGCTCTCTCCTCGTTTTGTTGGGCCTTTTGAGATCATCGAAATGATAGGACCTGTGGCATATCATCTTGTTCTACCACCAGTTTTTTTCATCGCATGCATGATGTATTTAATATTTCAGTGTTTCATAAGTATGTTCATGATCCTTCTCACATTTTATATTTGCATCAATTACAGGTAACCGGTGACTGGACTTTGAAGGCAGAGCCAGTTTTCATTTTGGACCATTGCACTCGACAGCTCAGGCGTCGTATGGTGGACCAAGTAAAGGTCCAATGGGACCCATACAGTCCTAGTTCCGCTACTTGGGAAGATGCATCTTCTATGCGTTTGGAGTTTCCTTTTTTGTTTAGTCAAACTTCAAGCCAAGTTTACTCCAAGAGGGGGAGTATGTAGTGTCCTATTTTTCCTAGTATATTTTTGTCACTCCTATTAAGGGTTATTTTTTATGAGTTATATATATATGGAATATTGATCACTAGATTGAGGAATAATTTTTTATATACATGATTGTATTTCCTCTTTATGTTTATGTATGTCATAGTGATCACTGGATTGGGTAACAATGTTTTATATCCATAGTTTATGTATGGAAGATTGACCATTGGTTTGGGAAAAATGCTTTAAATAGTTGTATTTTCCCTTACGTGTGATATATTTGATTATGTGTTGTATATGATGTTATGCATATGTATCTCTTTTTCATCTGACTTGTGTATTAGGTGTATGACATGGATGGAGATCCTGGATTGAGACACATAGACCCATGGATGCTCATGGTTATATGGAAAAAAATGGTTAAATTATGATTTATGGATGATACATGACTTGCATGATTATATATATGTCTAACATTGTACTGAGCAGGATGTGGTAGGGGACCTGATCATTTTCCAACAAGGATAAATGACTGTGGAAGTCATTTCTTCAAAACCTAAATGATTGTGGAAGTCATGCACCATTCATGATAAAATTAAGTTAAGTTAAGTTAATTTCATTATGAAATTCATATGATTCCTTGATCTATGAGATTGTGATGTGTGCAGGTCTTCGAACAAGGCCTTACCAACGAACCATCAAATGGGTAAAAGCTCACAATTAGTACCATAAGGAGAAACGCGTAGTTTCAAAGCACAGTAGATGAGAAAGCATGGAAATTAGGGTGTGGAGTCCTAACTCCAAGAAAAAAAAAAGACGTTGAGTCTTGTATATGTAGGGTGCGGAGTCCTAAATATTTAAAAATATCAAGTTATGGAATCTTAGATCTTTGAAGTAGATCAGGGCGTGGAGTCCTCAATCTACTAAGGCACGGAGATGCATGAAATAGGGGTGCGGAATCCTATTCTCCGAAAGAAAAATACCACTCATGGATAAATTTTCTTAAATAGAATCTCAATCTGACAATTTTGGAATGGATTTCTAAAAATAGAAAGTCATGTCTAGCATCTCAAGCATGACTTTCCAAAAATAGTAAATCTCCTTGCATAAATTGGTCATCAAGCATAGTTGAAGGAAATTAAATTAACTTATCTTTAATCAATCCTAATTGAATTAATCCTCAATATTATTAGTATTATCATTATCTTTTATGAGACTATGATATTTTATTAAAAGGGAATTACAAATTAACTTTATCTATTCAATCAATTCACACCTATCTCTTTCATGACTCTCATGGCTCTATGTAACTCTCTCTATTTTAAATATTACATTGCACTCTCTTTTATGCACTCATCAAGGAATGGCATATTCCTCTTACACTTATTAAAGATATGTCATAAAATATTCCTCTTACACTCTCTTTAATGCATATGTTACACTCTCCTTAAATAAGGCATGCATACCTCTGCTTAATAGCATAAGTTACACTCCTCTAAATGGTATACAATGCATGCATATTACTCCTCCTTTATGACAAGAATTGGTTTCTCCTCCTATATATGAGTCTCATGTATTCTCACTTTGGAGAGGAGGGTGATGCCAAGAGTGGAAGAGACTTGAGGAAGATTGTGAGAGGGAGAGATATGGAAAGTATCCAATTTCTTCCAAAACAAATCTAAATTCCTTACTAATCTACTAAGTATCTATTGAGGTTGAACATGAGTGGTATTTAGAGGAAGTGAAAACTATCTTCCTGAGTTTTCCTTGCATCTCTCTCTCTCTACTGTTGTATTGTGGTATTGGCTGTGAGATTTTGCAGCTCGAGGGTTCCAGGGGGAGAAGTTCTTCCTGGATATGGTTGGGAGGAAAACTGTGTGGTTCATGATGAGTTGGTAAGGATATTGGCGTTGGAGCATACTATTATTGGAGTTGGAGCATAAATCCATCCTCTTGGAGTTGTACAAATTCACTGCCAGGTATGTGGGTCAAATTATATTATGTATTTTTGTAGTTTATTTCATAGCTTTTGCTTATTTGGTTGTTTGCTAAAACTTACATGTATATGAAGTGTTGCACACCAAATGTGAGGAAATTTTGTAATGATTGTAGAAGTATTTTCTTATATAGTGTTGAATCGATTGAAAGAAAGTCCTAATGGATTAATCTTTTAGTTTTTCATGAATTAGATGAAAATTTTTTAATGGCTTAAATTTTTTCCTCCTCCTCGTTTTACAGCTCTATATAAGTTTTCATACTATGTGTTTGATAGAAGTCATAAATGAGATTGTAGGAATCTTAGGTTGTTTTTGTTTTCAAGAATCGCATTTCCAAGCATCCCTGTTGTGATTCAGCTCCACTTCAAGGGGTATCCGTACCAATAGACCATTTCACCGCGACTTTGATTTCAAAAATCAAGTTTTCGGACATCAATTCCCAAATCTTCTCTGTTTTGCAGATTTGCTGTTGCACGTAGAAACCCCTTGTTGTTTTGTTTTGTTGTTTAGTTATTTTTATATTGAATCTGCCTGATAATTTATATTGATGAATCTGATATAGGCTAACCACTTGGAAATTGTGTTTAAAGTCTAAATGGTTAATAATTTAAAATTTTGAATAACCTTATGGCAACTTGTTTTATGACTGCCAACTGTTTGTCAAAATTCCCCAATGGTTGTACCTTACAACATTGTGAGCTATGTTTAAAATTCCTAAATATTTATATTCATTGGTATAGATTCAACAATGAAAATGACTGATAGTCTACTAATATCTTAAGTTCAATTATCGACACTACTTACAAAAAAAAAATGAAGTCATGTAATTTTGGATTCATGTTAGCTAATTGTTGTGAAAACACCTTAAAGAGATAATGGTTGTAAGTGTTTGAAAAAATTCCTCAATGGTTGTACATTTCATACTTTTAAATTGGTTTTTATAATGTTCAATGGTTACATCTAATTACGTTTATGAACCTTCCATAAAACAAAAAGTCTTAAGTTAATTTAAGATTTGAAATTAAGGTGTTTCTAGTGTAATAACTCCATTGAGTTAAAGGGTCTTCCTGAAAAGTCAAAATCGGGGTAAGTAATTTGTTGCAATATTAGCTCACATATGAATTCCTAATTATGGGATGCCAACCTGTTGACGGGAAAATATGTCCGGCCAACAGTAGGGGATCTCCCCGGTAGAAAGTCCCAATTAGTCCTTGAACCGTTTGGAATAGGGATCCCGTCCGGGGTGTGGGTCCGGCTACCGCTTAAGTCACCTTCCCCTTTGGTCTCAAAAGAACCTGATTGAACCTGCAGACACACACTTATTCACATGATACAGAATACATGATTGATGCATTAAACACGAATCAAACACTATGCCTAGTGAGATTATAAATAAATCATGTACACCTCAGGAGATGTCATTAGCAACACATCTTTGGGGTAATGCTTATAAGGTAGTCTGACCACAAAAGAAATAGTTCTTTATGGTGAGATATCCCTTTATTTTCTGAAAGATAAAATGAAATGCTAATAAAATAGTTCATTAACATTCATTAGAAGAGCAGATGATAAAATGAACATCATTTATAAAACACAGATAGCCATGACGCATAAATGATGACATGAAGAGTGCAGCTTCATTAATCATAGGATGTTCTGAAACTGTACAAGGAATACACACAGTGTTCACACAGCAAAACACATCGTAACCATAGGGTTTTTTAACAAGTATCTGTATTCATATGCACAAGGGTATAATCTTTCAATACAATGCCATGTAGCTCCTGAGTTTCCAAAAAGAAAAGCCCTGGTTATTGTTTTGTCGGGTCTGGTTAGGCTGGGAGTCGGGGAAAGGTTCGGTGTCACCAAATTCCTTGCCCTCTTGGAGAATCGGGTCGTTTTCCTCAACAGCAGTGCCGAGGTCTTCCAGCATGAGATTCACGAGCTGGGGTATGGTACTCACCAGGGCACCATTACGAGTGATGTTCTCGGCAGGCGTCCTAGTGTGGGCTAGGAATTCCATGATTGGGGTAAATCGTAAGTCTCTGATAAGATTGCGGGCAACTGGGCACAAGGCTCTCAGCTGTGCTCTAGTGATTTCGTAATATCGAGTCTCCCCCCCTGGGATATATTTCAGAGGAGGAGGGATAGGTTCATCATTTATGACCTCCCCGTGGGGAGTTTGTGATGGAAAGTTGGTTGTATGCTGGGAGGCTGCCATTCAGGCCCTCCTTCTAGCGCCAAATCTATTGACGGGAAAATATGTCCGGCCAACAGTAGGGGATCTCCCCGGTAGAAAGTCCCAATTAGACCTTGAACCGTTTGGAATAGGGATCCCGTCCGGGGTGTGGGTCCGGCTACCGCTTAAGTCACCTTCCCCTTTGGTCTCAAAAGAACCTGATTGAACCTACGGACACACACTTATTCACATGATACAGAATACATGATTGATGCATTAAACACGAATCAAACACTATGCATAGCGAGATTATAAATAAAGCATGTACACCTCAGGAGATGTCATTAGCAACACATCTTTGGGGTAATGATTATAAGGTAGTCTGACCACAAAAGAAATAGTTCTTTATGGTGAGATATCCCTTTATTTTCTGAAAGATAAAATGAAATGCTAATAAAATAGTTCATTAACATTCATTAGAAGAGCAGATGATAAAATGAACATCATTGATACAACACATATAGCCATGACACATAAATGATGACATGAAGAGTGCAACTTCATTAATCATAGGATGTTCTGAAACTGTACAAGGAATACACACAGTGTTCACACAGCAAAACACATCGTAACCATAGGGTGTTTTAACAAGTATTTGTATTCATATGCACAAGGGTATAATCTTTCAATACAATGCCATGTAGCTCCTGAGTTTCCAAAAAGAAAAGCCCTGGTATTTTCCTCGCAGGGGTTTTTATAGATCAAAATGCCCTTTGGGCTCCCTGACTTTTCGCCTGCCTGCCGGTTGAGTTGCCCTACGACCTGGGAGAAAATGCGACCTGCGACCTGGCCAGTGAATGCGACTTGCGACCTTCTCAACTGTGCGACCTGCGACCTGGCCAGTGAGTGCGACTTGCGACCCAGTGATACTGAGTCATGGAGGCGGTCGTGCAATAGAGAGATCAGGAGCATCAATCTGCTTTCCTTTTAGGAAGTCTCGCCAGGTCTGGTATTCTGCTACTATAGGGGAGACTAGAGGGACTTCCTCTTTCAACCGATGCATACATTCCAGAGCATTAGGGATCAGAGTTTCTCTTTTTTGGGAAATCTGGTTCGAAAGGGAGGCGAGCTTGGTATAAACCTGCACTGGCGTGATAAGTAATTGACTCAGATTTTCTTGTGACGCTGCGACTTCCGGGGTGGCAGCAGCTTGCTTGATAGGCTGCAAGAATGACTGTATTTCTTGGTCTACTTGTTCCCAGGTCTTACTTTCATCCAATGCCCCTAGCGAAGGAATGTGGTGCAGAGTGTGCATTGAGTCTATGCCGCTGATCAGGTGTTCGTATGAAGACATCACCTTGTCCAAATCTTTGGATAGCTTGTCCTTGGATTGCATCTTTATCCGGATTTGGACTTTGGCATCTTGCATATGAATCCAATCCTTCTTAGGCAAATGCTCGGGAACTTGAGGATATTGCACTGTCCAGTTCATCATTTTATCTAGAGCGACCAAGGCTTCCTTGAGCTACTCATGCTTCTGCTTGGTTTCTGTTCATGCTCTTACCAATGGGGGAACTGTTTGCTTTATGGTGAGAATTTCTCCATACACCTGCCTCATGGTCGTCTCTAATACATCGCATTCTTTCATAATGGCGAGTGGAACTTCATTTACTGGGGGAGCCTTGTTTTGGAGTTGTTGCATCTCTTTTTCCAATACCGACCTCTCCTGTTTTGCCTTCTTCTCCCGCTGCTCCACTGCTTTTATTCTGTTTTGTAGAGAAATGATTTCTCTACTCATTCTGGTGACATTCTCTTTTGTGGCTGCGGCGAAAGCAGTGCCTGCCGATGCTATCATCACAGAGTTAGTCCTGGTATCCAGGACTATATCCTTTTCAGTTGCGACTGTGGATGCAATGAAGGGACTTTGTGCCATGGCCCTCCTCTTCTCTTGCCGAATTTTGAAAAAGAATTGGTCGAATGTGAACCTGGTTAAGTCGAAGACCTCCTCTTCCTGCCCCTGGAGGGAATCAACATCAGAGAGAATGTTTCCTGTACCGCCTAGAGGAACCTCTAGGGGAGATATGTCGATGTCTTCTATTAATTCATCCTCTTCATCGTTCTTCTTCTTTTCCTCCTCTTCTCTCTTCATCCTTTCTTCTTCTTCCCTTTGTTGGCGCTCGGTTTCTGCTTTGTCATGCTCTTCCTGTCTCCTACGCTCTGTTTCTGCCGCTGCTTCTATTTCAGCTTTCCTCTTTCGTTCGTCTGCGGCGTCTTGTTTTGCTTTCCTTTGGCGTTCAGCTTCAGCTCTGTCAAGTTCTTCCTTGAGCGCTCGTTCTGCTGCAGCCTGCGCTTCCTTTTCCTGCTTTTCTTTTCTGGCCTCCTCGGCCTGCTTCTTCTTCTGACCTGTCTTTGAATTCTTCTTGCGTTTATCTTCGTCCTCCTTTAGCTTCTTTTCTTTCTCCTGCTGGGCTTTTGCCTATGCTTCTCTCTGTTGCGAAGAAGTGTCAGTCCCAGTGCTGGTCTGGGGCTTTTTAGCTATAGAGGAAGAAGCGCCTCCTAACTTATGGCTCCTATCTTCCAAGCTTTGATCATCCTGGTCCTCTTGGCCAGAGTCCGCCCCCGGCGCGAGTTGTCTATCTGCGTTGTACGAGTTTCTTCTCTCATCTTCTTCCGGGCGTTCTGTATGCTGGTAGTTCCACTTGAATTTGGCCCTCTTGCAATGTTCGGGAACTATCCTTTCCGGGTCGTATGTCCTGTATTCCAAAGTCCTTAGTTGATAACTTTTCATCTCTTCTCCTTCAGCCGCTACCTCTTTGAAGTCTTTAACCATATAGGCACCGATAGTAAGGGGTAGAGCGGGCCACAGCTTCTTCTTCCCTTTGGACAGGACACTTGAGAACCCCGAGGTCATCTGGTAGCATATATCTTGCATGAGTACCTTGTCAGTAACAAAGTAAGGCAAAGCATGCGGTGGCTTGAATGTGCCGAAGACTCGGATGATAGTATATTCAGCGAACGGAAACCAATGCACCACTTGGCCTAGCGTCTCCCTGGCTCGCCAAGACATGCAAGGGGCGTCTTGGCCAAATAGTTTCCTAAAAAGAGCGGGGATGAATATCTGAGAAATTGGCTCTATATCCTGTTTGTACCTGGAATCCCAGAACACTTTGGTTTGCAGATGAATTGCACTAGACCGCGTGGGATCCCAGTTATGTGCCCATCCTTCAAAATTCAACCGCGCACAGACGACATCCAACAGATACGAAGCCATATAGAATTCTGAAGGCATTCCTTCATTTGGGGCCAATGTCGAAGACAAGTTTGTTTGCATCGAGGTCATCAATATATTTGCCCAGTTGAAACGAGTGTCGTGCACTGTCACATGTTCCATGATAGTAGCCCATGTGCCATTGAAGGTAGTGGCGTCCGGGCGCCCGTACAATCTGCAGAGCATGGCGGCAACTAACTTATATACTTTTCTTAGGCCGGCCACCGGATATTCTTGGTCCTTCTTGACTTTGAATTTTTCGGGTTCTTCCCACCACTGCTTGATGGTGTCTACTACAGGGACTGCATTGGCAATAGCCCATCCTGGGGTAAAGTGTTCTTCCAGTTGAGGCAACGAATAATACACGTGGGCGTCCGAGCCTACGAGCGTTGAGAAAGCTTTGCCTTCACTGTCTCGGATCACAAACCTTCTAGGATCTGTTTTCTGAATGATCCAGTCTATTATTTCAGGACACGGGAATATGGCCGGATGTGCCCCTGCGAGATGCAATTTGGACCTTTTGACTTTTAGGTATATTTCCCGGTCTGGGAGATCTTCTGGAAATTCCTCTCCCGGTATAGCAAACTCATGATACACTTGGTACCATCGCATGCTATCCCCTTTTGCGAAGGTGCAAAGGGTGTCTCTGTATATTGGCGGTGGAGACATTTCCATGTCTGTGTCTATATCTTCTATAACTACTTGCTTGTCCTTCTTCCGGGACCCTGGGATTGCCATGTCGCTAGAATCCGAGAGAACAGGTATACACTCTGCGTCTGCTTCAAGTTCACCTGTCATATTCATGAAGGAATCCCATGATAAGAACGACATGATTAAAAAAAAAATTACAGTTTTTCAAAGTTGAGGAACAAACAAAATTTGAAATAATTGGTTTTCAGGGTCGCGGGGTCGCAAATCACGCAAAAGGGTAAAATTGCGACCTTGCGACTAGGTTGCTGGGTCGCTGAGTCGTGAATCTACAAAAAGATCCAAACATGCGACCTTGCGACCTTGCGACTAGATCGCTGGGTCGCAGGGTCGCAAACCGTAGAAAAATGAAAATATGCGACCTTGCGACCTTGCGATTAGATCGCTGGGTCGCGGGGTCACAAATCAAAATAACCGAAAGAAATTGCGACCTCGCGACCTCGCGACTAGGTCGCTGGGTCGCAGGTCGCACTTGGGCTTGCCAAGGGGGTTTTGGCGCGCGCGACGTGAAGGGTTTCTCCCTCTAACTGGAAAAATATAAGGCTAAAAGGGTCCAGGCAGAGTTGAGGGATGGATTTGGGAGCAGGGGACAAGGCCATGAGGAACTGAACAGGACATATGGTGAGTTTGGGCACTTGTGGTGAAAGCAGGGTTATGAACAACCTAAACTGAAACAAAAAATGCAAAAGCTCACACAGAGGGCAATTTAAAGGCCTAAGAAGACATGGGTTTGGTAAAAAATGCTCATAATGGAAAGAATAGGAGGGAAAAGGCAACTTACCCGGGAAAATCGCGCTAGTCGAGCTGTCAAAGACGTTTTCTTTCAATTCGCTGAATGTGAAAAATGCAACCTAGCGACCTAGCTTATATAAGGGTTCGCACGTGCGATCATTTAATGAGGGGTCGCTAGGTCGCAATTTGCATGGTTTAGAGGGTCTGCGACCTTGCGACCTAGCGACCTAGGGGTCGCGGGGTCGCGGGGTCGCAACTTTCATTAAAAGTTGAGTTTTGCGACCTCGCGACCTTGCGACCTATCGACCTGGGGTCGCGGGGTCGCAGTTTTCATTAAAAGTTTAGTTTTGCGACTTAGTGACCTTGCGACCCTTAGGTCGCGGGGTCGCAAGGTCGCTGAGTCGCAATTTTCTAAAACATGAGTTTTGCGACTTGGCGACTTGGCCTTGTGGATTCTTCACTTGGTTTCTTTCTAGCTTCAAGGGGCTCCAAAAATTTGAAATAGGGGGTTTTTTTGGAGGGTGTTGTAGGGGCTACAACACAACCCTATATAATTTGAATTATCCTTTTAAGAAAATAATTCATAAACATGTTATTAGTCACTCTTGAACACATTTAATTACAACGGAATTAACAATTAGCTTATTGTAAATTGTGGTTCATAAAGGTTGACATTTATTCATCCCACTAAATAATCTATATTTTAAAGGTGATTTTAGTCTTGAGAAGCAAGTGTTATGGTTGTATGTTTTGGATCTTGATAAACCTTGAACTTTGTAAGTTTGAGGATAAGTTGGTAGAATTTAGGGTGTAGTGTAAAGGACATCAATAACTTCTATGTCCTACAAAAAAATAAAAAGAAAATATCACATTTTGATTTAATATAATATTTCTATATAATAATTATGGTAGGTAAGGTGGGACCTTACAAGTTGCCAATGAGAATTGCATAGTTAAGGAAAGACAGATTCGAATTCATTTAGGTGTCTTCTTCAGCAGGGATTACGCAGTGGAGGCAGGCTATCAGGTGGCAAGAAATCAGTGCATGGATTTGCAAATTTATTCATGTTAGTGTGTGACGATTGATTGTACTGAGAGCTTGATGTACTAAGCTTTGTATGAGATTGTTACATGATCTCCATGATACATAATATATGATAGTTGGGGTTTTTAGTTTCAGGCTTTCCCGTTAAACAACTGTGTTATGTGCGATTGTTTTTATTGCTTCATGTGTTTGCAATTGAGTTTAAATTTCCGCAAAAGATTAACAGTGGAAGGATTTGTATTTAGCAAGAAGATAAATATTGTTAGATTAGGAGAATCTGGATATATACATGCATATGTTATATAATTTCTACATGGTATCAGAGTGGTGTTAATTCTTGAAGATTGTAATTGTGAAGAATTTTTGAGTTTGTGCTGGTGGACAATTCGAATTTGCTTCATAAAATTCTTGGTGCGACAGTTAAGTATACATTGAAATGTCTTTCAATGGGTTGCGATTGGAGTATGCCCTTGAGGGTAGCTCGAATTACATAGCCTGGAAGGATAGGATGGAGGCGGTGCTAGAAAATAATGGACTGAAGGAGTTCATTGATAGCGATGTTCCTAAGCCAGGTTCTAGCGATGCTACATTACTTGACGCATGGAAAAAGAAGGTAACAAAGACAAGAATAATCCTGTTGGAAGGTGTGAAGGACCATATTGTGTCAAGCCTCCACGGGAAAGCCACTCCATTTTCAATGTGGAAGGCTTTGACAGATCTTTTCCAAAGCAGTAGCGACCAAAGGAAGTTGGCACTGAAAGATAAGCTCAGAAAAATAAAAATGGAGAAGGGTGACAATATTCCAAAATATCTCATGAAGTTTGTCCATTGTAGGGATGAAATGGGAAGTGTGGGGATTACTGTTGATGATCAAGACTTGGTGAGCTTGGCTCTCCTTTGGCTTCCGAAGAGTTGGCATAGCTACGAAGACTCTGTCAATGGACGAGAGAAATTGTTGGGATGGGAACGACTTTGGTCGGATCTTTTGTAAGAGGAGATAAGGAGAAGTACCAGGGATGGCTCTTCATCGAAGAATGATGATGAAGAGAATTGCGCTTTGGCTGCCAAAGCAAGGAAAGAGAAGGGGAATAAATCCCATCCAAAATTAGAAGCTAAAGGTAAGAAGGAGGATTTGTCCATGGTGAAGTGTTTTCACTATCACAAACATGGGCATTTAGCCACTAACTGCCCACAGAAAAAGAAGAACAAGAAGGCTGCTGGAGCTACAGCTGGAGAGGACTTAGCCTTGCAATTTCAACTTGATTTCTCTTTGATTGCATGCTTGGTTTCAAGCTCAATGGGATCGGTGTGGTATCTTGATAGTGTTGCGTATTATCATATGACGGGAGACAAGGAGTTGTTTAGTGACTTGGAGGAGAAGGATCTCCAAATGCATATAGAGATGGGCAACGCTGGTCGATACAGTGCGACTGGCATTGGTACCATTACCTTTGAGAGGGAGTCAAGTAAACCATTTCTGTTGAAAGATGTTATGCATGTTCCAGGTCTGAAGAAGAACTTGGTCTTAGTCACAATGTTGGAAGACGGAGGTTATGACATTGTTTTCAGCGAGGGAAAATCTTTCCTTTGACATAAAACAACGGTTCAAACCAAGAGGATATGGATTTGAGTTAAGAATCTCTGCAATGATGGGCAAAGCATAAGAAGTGGTGAGATGGGATGAGGGTGAATTATGGCACAGGAGATTGGGCCATCTTCACCATGGCGCTTTGAAGATTTTGCAGTAGATTTCTACTGGACTTCCCAAGGGTACTCTTGCGTAGTCTGATCAGTGCAAGGGATGTACTATGGGTAAGTTTGTGAAGACCACCTTTCATGAGAAGGAGAACCGTGCTTCGGTGATCCTAGAGAGAATTCACACAGACGTGTGTGGACCTTTCTCAGTTGCTTCAACAACAAAACACAGGTATTATGTTATATTTGTTGATGACTATTCTCGTAGATGCTGGATCTTCTTCCTGCAGAAGAAGAGCGAAACATTCTCAAAGTTCTGTGAGTTTAAAGCATTGGTGGAGGAGTCAGGGAAGCAAGTGAAGGCTCTACGGAGCGATAATGGTGGTGAATATATCTCGAACGAATTCAAAAAATTTTGTAGCAAAGAAGGAATTCGAAGAGAACTCATAGCACCTCATAACCCACAGCAGAATGGGGTTGCAGAGAGGAAGAAAAAAATGATTGTGGGTGCTACACAAGCTATGCTTGAGAGGGAGCTAGACTTGCATGCAGTGGAGGAACTGCCAGTTCTGAAAGATGAGCCTCCAGATGTGGACCAACCACAGGAGGAAGTTCATGGAGTGGAGGAGTCCACTCACGTAGAGCCAAACATCATAACTAGCAGAAAGTGTACCACAAAAGCTGAGAGACTAAAGCTTGAGGTGACACAGAATGTAGGAGTCCCTACATCACATCGCAGACAAAGACAGTCACCTGACTGATTTACTGGATACATGGCTCTTATGATCAAGTGTATCATGACAGAGCCATATTATTTTGAAGAAGTAGCGCAGGAGCCCACATGGGTAGATGCCATGGTGAAGGAGTATGACTCCATTGTAGAAACAATGCTTGGGAATTTGTTCCAAGGTCGGTGGGTAAATCAGTGGTAGATTCGAAATCGATCTACAACGTAAAGCAAGCTGCTGATGGGAGCGTCGAGAAGTATAAGGCAAGATTTGTTGCTCGAGGCTTCTCACATATTGAGGGGATTGATTACGAAGAAACCTTTGCACCTGTCACACGGTATTCTTCCATAAGGACCATCCTTGCTCTCTCAGCGCAGATGTGTTGACACATTCATCAGATGGATGTGAAGACTGTGTTCCTTAATGGGATCATTGAGGAAGAGGTGTACATTGAGCAGCTTGAAGGATTTGAGATCTTCAATAGCAAGTCTCATGTGTGTAGACTCAAAAGAGCGTTGTATGGGCTGAAGCAAGCACCATGTGCTTGGTACACGCGAATTGACAACTATTTCACTGGACTTGGCTTCACCAAGAGTGAGGTGGATGAAAATATGTACCAAATTGTGGTGGAGGGCAAGCTTTTAATCATTTTTATTTATGTTGATGATTTAATACTAACGGTTGATGAGCAGTTGATACACTCATGCAAGGCAGTTCTTGTAAAGGAGTTTGAGATGAAGGATTTGGGCCTCCTTCATTATTTCCTTGGATTGGAATATGGTAGCGAGAAGGTGAACTGTTTGTGTCTCAAGGAAAGTATGCTCGAGAGATACTTGGTAAGTTTCACATGGAGGATTGCAAGCCCATGGATACTCCTCTTCCAGGAAATTGGAGGAAAGAGGATGCTACATCGACGGAGGTAGTGGATGCCACTGTTTATCGACAATTGGTGGGTTCGCTCATGTATTTAGTAAACACAAGACTAGACATATGCTATGCGGTGAACCAACTTTAAAAAGAGATGGTTAAGCCTACCAAGCTCTTTTGGAAGGCATGCAAGCATGTCCTGAGGTATCTCAGGGGCACATCTGAGTATGGCTTATGGTATAGATAGACGAATGAGGTGAAGTTGCATGGCTTTATAGATGCAGATTGGGCAGGCAGCCCAACAGACAGAAAGAGAACATCAGCAGGGGTTTTCAGTATCGGATCTACAACAGTTTCTTGGTACAGCATGAAACAAAGATTCGTGGCACTCAGTTCAGCGGAAGCAGAATACATGGCAGCAAGTCAAGCTACATGTGAGGCTATCTGGATGAGGAAGATCCTGGTCGGTTTGTTTGGTTCACATTTAGATCCTACAATGATACATTGTGATAATCAGAGTTGCATCAAACTCTCGATTAATCCTGTGTTTCATGATAGATGTAAACATATTGATATCTGGTATCATCATATCAGAGATTGTGTGTAGCGGAAGATCATGTTGCTTCAGTACATTCCTACAGAAGATCAGGATGCATACATTCTGACGAAGGCGCTCACCAGGAGCAAATTCAAATACCATAGAGATAGGATCGGGGTGAAGGATAATCCCTATCTTGTTGAGAGGGAGTTTTGAGATTCAACAAATGATGAAGCTTAGTGAAAATTAGTCACCTTCACTAAGTGGGCCCGCAAGCTATTTTTAGGTGTAAGTCTATTTTTAGACATGGTGATCATATTTCAGAATTTGCAGGATGCTATTTGTAGATGGTTGGTCAAGTTGGAAAAATAGATGAAATTCTAGTTTTAGAATATTGGGCGAAGTCTATGTATAGATCATCGATCTAAAAATAGAAGTGTCGATTATTATTAGACCTTAATAATAATCAGACTCTAAATATCAAATTATTCTCTTGGAGCACTTAATTTCAGTGAAAAGATTTGGAAAATTAGTGGGTTGAAGGAATTACGCAATTCCTAGGGTTTACTGGTGGTTCATGAATGGAGGACTTAGTTATAACTGAAGTGGAAAAGTTATGACAGAATTGGAAGAGTAGTTCATGGAGTTGTTATTCAGTTTAACTTAGTTAATGGAGTTAAACTCAGTTGAGCTATTTGTATCTAGTCTAACTGAATGATACACTAGTGAGAGTGGAGTGAATTAATTAGTGAATTAATTCACAAATAATAACTCATTAATCAACTAAACAAATACATCAGTTAACTACAGTGCATGTCAGTTCCAGTGGAGACCCAGTGGAGAGATAGGTGAAAGGGTGAGATGGACTATCCGTTGTGACTATAGTGATGCATTCAATGCATCTGACACACATTGGAGTTGCCAATGAAGATTGCACAGTCAAGGCAAGGCAGATTTGAATTCATTCAGGGGTCTTCTTCAGCAGGGATTACGCAGTGGAGGCAGGCTATCAGGTGGCAAGAAATCAGTGCATGGATTTGCAGATTTCTTCAAGTTAGTGTGTGACAATTGATTGTACTGAGAGCTTGATGTACTAAGCTTTGTATGAGATTGTTACATGATCTCCATGATACATAACATATGATAGTTGGGGTTTTTAGCTTCAGGCTTTCCCGTTAAACAATTGTGTTATGTGCGATTGTTTTTATTGCTTCATGTGTTTGCAATTGAGTTTAAATTTCCGCAAAAGTTTAACAGTGGAAGGATTCTGTATTTAGCAAGAAGATAAATATTGTTAGATCAGGAGAATATGGATATATACATGCGTATGTTATATAATTTCAACACAAATTAAAGCTTTGCTTGCACAATTTAGTCTAAATCTTTGTCAGCAACACCACAAAAATTTGTTGCACCTACTCCACCACCAGCATCACTTTCATCAACTGAAGCTTATAAGTGGATATCGACTAAGGATATCTCTGCTGAGTAGACAAGGGAAGCACGTAAGTGGCCCTGCACAGACCGTGTAGGTCTATACACATGCACATGCATAGCGCAAGACGATGTCCAACGAAAGTTACCTATTTTAGCAGAAATATGTACGGTGTCCAACAGAAGTTGCAGGGCAAGACATACTATTTGTGTGAGGTGGGTTTGAGGACGCACTGTTTGGTCCATACACATGCATAGGCATAGGGAAAGATGATGTCCAACAGAAGTTGTAGGGCAAGACATACTATTTGTGTGAGGTGGATTTGAAGATGTACTATTTGGGTGAGGTATAATTAAGAACACATGTTCATATTTTTTCAGTGATGACAATGTGTATAGTGTCTTCACTAAGAACCTCACAATAGAAAAACGCCTTTGGTGTAATGATTGAAAATATTATTATCCAATTGGATACCTGAGTAGAGTATCACAGAATTGGGTTGGTATACAATAAGGAGCATGTGTGGCGAAGAGTGCATATAGAAGATAAATTAATCATCCAAGGGTACATATTATTGAAAATGTTATTATCTAATACAACGTTCAAAATCATCAATTACAATTAACAATACCGAGAAAGAGGAAGAGGAAACTTGGAATGATATTTTAATGAAGAGATTTGAGGTTATGTTGATTGCAAATTTTGGAAACTTGAGGATATTTTAAAGAAAATTTGAGGTTATGTGGATTGCGAATTTTAGTATTCAATAGGAATGGAGTAAAAAGTAAAAGGTTCGTTTTTTTAAAGATGCGATGTTATATTGATTGCATATTTCTATATTTAATGGAAATGAGAAAAGTTTGATGATTATGCATGTTTTTTTTAGTCATATTAATTATAGATATCTATATTTGTTGAAAATGGAGTAAAATTGATAATTAATTTTGTTTTTAAAATACATAGAGTAAAAAGGTTGTTAAATCCTTCCCACTTAAGTTTAATTCTTGTAAGCCACATGATAAATTTTGATATAATAAAGGAAATATATATATATTCCTTATAAACTTATATTTATAGAAAAAAAAACATAATAAAAAATAAAAATGTTATATATATATATATATATATATATATATATATATATATATATATATATAAGATATTTTGAAAGATACAAAATGAAAACTTATTCCATTTTTATGAATGAAGTTCTGTGTTAAAAATTAAAATGCTAATTATTACCTGGAATACATGAATTTACAAACCTACCAACACTGTTAAAGATAACAATAAGTAGAGATGTTTTAATCAGTCTAGAAGAATGTGGTTTCAAAAAGTCTTCAGTTTTGATATTGATAATAATTAAAGAATTATAAATTTCCAAATATATTTTAGAATTTGTTTTATTAAAAACAAAAAATCTAAATACACTATGTGAAAACTACTCTATAATTTCAAAGACCCTTGTAAAATTTGTTTTATGTGATTTGTATGGATTCCAAAATCTAAAAGGACACATGTAAAGTCATTCTTATGATTTGTATAAATTCCAAACTCTAAGAAAAACACTTATGAAGACTTTATTAATGCAATATTTATTTATATTTATTTATTTTATTTTTTTTAGTAGAAAAAACAACATTTTTTCATAGAAATCAAAGATGTTACATTTGTAGAAAATTCAGAAGAAAATTACTCCAATAACCAAAATAGATGCAAGGCCAAAGCACAGCCGAAAAATAAAAAACCAGAGAAAGCATTTTCAGAGACCAGAGAAACCATCAAGCTGGCCAGCAGAAGCCCGGGGCTAATGAAAAATAAAACAGAGCATCTAAGTCATTTTGCCTCAAGAAGCAAACAAAACAAACCTTCCATCACGTGAAAGAAAAGGATTCAAAGCTCATGATTGATCCCTGATCAAGGAATTTTAACCCGATCTGTCTAAGTAGGACAAAGATCCCCCTTTTGGAAAGCAGGTCTACTTGAGAATTATGCTCTAAGAAGATGTGACAGAAATTAATGGAGCAAAATCTTGTATTCATAACTTGGATTTGCAAGACCCAGTGGGATAGTGATGACACAACAAGAGATCCCTCTCCCTTGATCCAATCAATGGTCAATTTTGAATCCCCTGCCACTATGATTTCACCCAACGTAAGCCACAAGGCACATTTAAAGGCACCCCATAGTGCCAAAAACTTTGCTCTAGTATTGGATCCCAAGCCACCAGACCAAAAGAATTGACAATTCTAGGTTGAGAAAAGGAAAATCAGAGCCCTGCATCCACACTTCCCACCAACCGAGGAACCATCGAAAAACTAATGGGGTAGACATTGTCAAGGGGTATATGTTCCCTACGACGCTTGAAGCCACTAGATTTACAAGAGCTAATCTCCTTGAAGTAGTTCACAATTCAGGCAGTATATTTAGAAGTGACCCATACTTTATAGGGCCTTAAGGACTGTATTTGGACATATGGAATCCTAACTTTAAACGAAACTGTGATATCCCTATTTCAATCCCAATTTGGGTGAAGCTTCCATATTTTCCGCTTCATTTTTGGAATGATGCGAGCTTCAGGTTCATTGGTACCTCTCTTGGAAAATATATTGACTATTCTAAACCCAAGGAAGGACTATTTGCTTGTGCACGAATTTGTGTAAAAATGGATCTAGAAAAAGGTCTTGCAGTGGCAATAGATTTATGCATGGATGTTTGGACACACATTTAGGAAGTGCACTATGACCATTACCATTCAAGTGTCGGATTTGCCTTGAATATGGTCACTTCGTTGGGAACTACACCAAAGCCCCAACTATCTAAGAAAACCAGGGAGAATAGGGGGGATTAATGGAAACATTCCAAAAGAAGAATAGGTTCTAACAAACAACAGGGTCCTAAACACATAAAGAGTGTCCAACATCCTAAGGATGTCGAAAACCCTAATAAGACAAATAAAAATAAGGAATGCATTAACCAATATTTTAGTCATTTAGAAAACAAGAATAAATGAAAATCTTTAGCATATATCAGTGATGAAGAAGGACTATGCCGAAAATATACAGAGCTAGATCCCCAAAATTTCCACCTTAGTCTAGAGAAAGCTTTGGAAGAGGAGAATTGGACTCCTTAAAACTCTCAAAATGCTTTAGAAAACTTTTTGGAGGAAGAAGAGGATAACTACCTCTCATCAAAGGAAGCCACCAACCCATCTAGAATAGCCAGTTCAGCAGATGAAAAATTAGAAGCTGAAAAATCCAAAGAAATGGAAAGGAGAATCTGGTGTACAGGAAGGAAAACCAACAAGGATATTTTTGTAGCCCAAACCGAGAGAGATAAGGAATTGGGATATCAAATAACCATACCCTGCTAACTATTTGATCATGCTAAGAAGGGTAAAAAGGTGTGACAACGGGCCCCTTGAAGGGGGAATTTCAACCAAAAAGTAAGTAATGGATATAGGCTCCTAGAATTGCATGGGATTTGGTTCCAATGAAAGAATCACAAAAGCAAAATATTTTCTATCGAAAGAAAATCCAGTAGTAGCACTTTTCTAGGAGACTAAATTAGATGAGGACTTATCATCCAAGCACAACAAGATATGGAACAAGAGTTGCCATCTTGAGTTCAGTGCTCGGGGTACATCAGGAGGTGTATTTACATTATGGGATCTAGATCAACTAAAACTAATAGACAATAAAAAAAAACCCAACATTGGACCGTTGCTTCTTTCAAAATTTTAGCTCTTAATCAGGTATGCACAATTATAAATTTTTACATGCATATCCTCTTTAGGGAAAAGCAAGATTATGGGAAATCCTTAATGGATCTTAAATATATTGATTTTGCTACAAATCACATCATAGAAAGAGACTTTAATACTACCCTTCATCAAAAAGAAAAGAGAGGAGGGTCACTAGTCAAGGATCCACACGGACCTGATTAGTTCCCTCAATTTGGTTGATATAAAGCCTTCTAAAATGAGATACACTTGGAACAATAAAAGGACGGTCCCAAGCCACATAACTGCTCATTTGGATAGATTTTTGGTTGTAGATAGTCTTCTCTCTCTAAATCTCAGACTCTGATCTTCCATCCTTTCCTGGAATGGATCAGATCATAGACCCAACATGTTATAAATGGGTACGCCTCAAAATTATAGTCCTATTAACTTTAGATTCTCTAGCATTTCACTTCATTCTCCTGGCTTCTTTGTGGTAGTAGCAACATTGTAGAGCAAGTGGGTGGAAGGAAGCCCAATCGATATCTAGGAGACTAAGGTAAAAAGGCTCAAACAAGAAACTAAGCATTGGTTGAAGAATGGGAGAGAAAAAAATAAAACCTTGCTTCTGTCATTGGAGAATCAAGTTGAGAAAATTCAATCCCAAATTGAAACCAACCTTGTTACAAAGGAAATTATGCGCCAAGAAGTTAAAATCTTACAATCATAACATGCTCTCCTTCGTCAAGAAGGGGAGAACTGGAGGCTAAAATCAAGGAGTATATGTGTTTTTTGGATTAATCCCTCTTGCTGACAAGAGCGATCTCTCTAGTACTCCAACAAGTAACTAGAAACAAAGATCCATTGAATGCCTTTTTCTCTAAACTATTTGTATTTTAGATTATTACAACCTTGAAATAAGGAGGTTATGCTCCTACCTTTCAACTGAGACATTTGATGTAGCCTTTTTCCTTTCGCTTCAAAGCAATTCCTCAATGTTGAGAAGAACCTGCAATCACAAACAATGCAAATTATCAAAGCACCTGCAATATATAATAACCATAAATACTAGTTTAACTTAGTGATCAATAAGTATAAGTATTGACATCATTTCCATGAACTCAGAAACAAGACAATGAGAAAAAAAGATCCATATGTATTATCAGAAATTAATAAGAGCAATCTTACAACCTAAGCCTTGATGTTGTATAGATTTCTCCTGTGTGTCTACGCAATCGTTTCCTTTAGTTTGATAGGCCTTCTTCTATAGAATGACCAGTATGAAGTCATATACACAAAGGTGTAATATTCAATGTGCAAACAAAAATTTACTAGTTAAGAATCTATGAACTCGCTCCAACTTATAATATATACAAGTCAGCATCTACCCTTCAACCTGAAACTTCAGCTCAATTTATAGAGAGATTGAGGTAGTTTCAGATCCATTAAGAGAGGGATGAGTTCCTCCCATGAAGGTATTTGGGTTCCTTTGACCAAGGGATAAGCTCCATGAGTAGAGGGATAAAGCTCGAATTGGCACGACTCTGGAGGCTTCCAGTTGAGAGAATATTCGACCAACTAGGCTTCTAGAAGTTACTTTTTATATTTACTTCCTTTTTACAATGGGTGCATAGGTTTTAGTGGCAAACAAAGCGGTGATCATTGTGGCTAATAGAAGAAGTATCAGGACATGTGCAAGTAATGGTCACAAAAAGCACGCATGCAATCTTTTAAAGGTTTTAAAGAGCTTTTATCCAGTTTCCAAGACTTGTTTCAGGAACATGAGTATTTTTTACCTCTAAGGAAACATGATATGGATGGTGATAAACCCATAATGACAGTCAAATGTCATGGTGACAAAATTACGTGTAATAGATTGCCCCGTAAAGTGCGAAGTTTAAGAATTTTTTTCTAAAGACTAAAGCGCTTTATCATTCCAAGGATTGGATTGGAGACACCAGTCGAAAACCTGTAAAAAAATTCAATGCAAATATATAACATCATTGAGGTAGGCATTCCCATACTCAAAGTAAAAATAAGTAAATGTTCTGGTACAGATATGATTTTAGCATTACATCAAGAGTAGACACAGTATGGATGTAGCCATCCGTCATAATAAGAGTCTATTGTATCATGAATACATAAATCCTCGTAGCTTGGATGGTGGAAACTAGATCCAGGGTCTTGATTTCCGCTTCTCGAACTAGTACGAATCTATCCATGCGATTGATTTTGTCGAATTCGAACATGGTAGAAACCACTTGATTATCGATCAATGATGAGAATCATTAACAATTGTGAGAGAAACCACAAATAATGACAATGTCTCTCAAAGTACTTCGGCACAATCTATGAAGTGTGAATGAATTATTTGTAGTCGAACACTCATAGAATCATTCGATCAAAGGTCAATGATGAGAACCTATTGTCGAAGGCGATAAACCTACCATTAGGGCATGCAGATTCCAAGGTATTGATAGGATTCTAAATCAGCTTTCTAGATAATGAGCTGAATTCGATAGAAAGTGATTCGTCGCAAGAAAGCATATGACACGAAACCATTAGATCAAGTTTTGAAGAAATATTTTGCAAGGACTGACTCAAGTATGGTCAAAGCGAATGGAGACAAATGTTTGCATTCAATGGTAAATTTAAAATTGAACTTTCTCTTGAACACATAATGACACTGTAAATGGCTTGGAAACATTTGACTCAAAGATAATACCCAAAAACTGGTTGAAGACTTTCAATGTGGTTTGATTAACTATAAGACAAAGGATAACCCAACCCAGGTACAAGTGCGACAAAGTGTCGTGGTCAAGAGCGACATGCTGCTTTCTAAAACAATGATAATCAATGGATTCTTTTTCTCAATTTCCCCCCCACCATTACTGGCAAGTACCTCTTTATTTTTGTCAAGCTTGAGGAGGATAACATTTGCTTGTCATGTAAGCTCATCCTTCGGACGAGTCCATCTTAGTATTTTTTAAACGAACCAAGAAGTAGTGGTTCGGTCCAGTTGTGATCAACAGGTCTTGTACTGTTTAATTTTATCGAGTATAACATAGGATTAACTCGGTGTTTTTCAGTTTTAGGGAGTCGGAAGAGAAACATAAGTAAACTCCGTAGTGTTCTTTTTCATAAATTTAGTCTCTAAAACCCGAAAAAGGATAAAATAATGTAGGAGAGAACTCTATTGACCATGCTTAGTCAATGTATACCTTTTTCGTAAATAGTATAATTCAGTCCAGAAAAGGGGTAAACTTATACTAAATAGACGATTGTTAATTTAATTTAACGAGTTCAAATAGTCAAGTGCTCAACGATCTTTTCATGTTTAGAGAGTCTGAAAAGGGCTTGAAAGAGGACTCCAGGGTTTTGATTTTTTGTATTTTTTTATAGAGCCCGAAAAAGTGATAAAATTCTACTCATTGTCACAATGATTCTTTTTCAACATAACTTGTTTCCTGCACAAAAAATAAAAAAATTACAAATATATGCTCTAAAAAAAAAATTTGACTTTTGAATTCTAAAGTGAAAATAAACAAAATAATATTATTTTATTCATTTAAAACTATAAAAATAAGTCAAAACAAGTCATTTTTACCTTGTAGATTTTAGAGCAGAGAAAAAAGGGTTTTTGCCCTAAACCTTTTGAAGCAGATATCGAGAGAACCAATCAACCATTTCGAGAATTGTCAGCGCCAGGTATTCCACATCATCAGTATCTTTCTTTTCATCCGTTCAGTTTTTCGTTTTAAGTTTTTAGGTCATTTTTTTAGGGGGAAACAAGGTTTTGAAATCTGCCCTCCGGGGTGCACAGGTTTTCGTGGCAAAACCTGTGCACCTCGATGATTTTTTAATAGAAAAAATCATTGTTTCGTCGCGGTTTCTATGCATAGTTCGTGTGAAAAAACACACTTTGTACACATAAAATCCATGCAAGCACCGTGGGTTTTGAAAAATCATGTTTCTATCCATAAAAATGGCTCAATTTCTCCCAACTTATTTCTAGTGATACTTATTGATGGTTTGTAGGTTAGAAATCATGTTGGAATGGCAAGAAAGGGAGCATGAACTTCAAGATAACGAAGCCATGGATGACCCGACAACACTTCGCACATTAAAAACTTGTGGATTGTATAAATTATGGGCGATTCAAGGAATGAAAGCACAAGTTGAGCCGATGACCTGGTTAGTCAATGATTGGGACGTTTGAGAGCAATGATTCATCATTGGATACCATGGGCTTGTGATCGAGCCAGAGGTTATCCATTTCCTCATTGGATTATCTTGCAGAGGGAGAGACATTTCCTTGTTTGGGTCAATACTAGGTGGACTACCCACTGCATATTATATGGCTAAATATTTCAGCCAAGATTTAGAGTTAAAGGATGGTCGCCTTGATATCAAAACCATTGTGCGACTAGACCTAAAGATCCTTGCATTTACAGTTACTAGGTTATGTGGAAATGCAGCTCCACATGTGGCTACCAAAGAACAAATGCAAACTGCAGTTGAATGTTCCAGGGGAACAATTTTCAACCGGTGCAAAGGAGTGTTGGTTAACATGAAAAGCTAACTTACGAGAACGAAGAATGGGAAGCTGAAAAACTTCAGCGATGGAGCCATTCTTGTGTCTTTCGCTTTGGAGAGGATTCCACTCCTCGCACCTCAACAATCTCTAGTGGATCCCACGGGACCTAGGGAACCACGTATGTTGTGATGGGTGTCATTGATGGCTCACCATGGTGGCGATGGTGGTCCAGTGGTTCGCTATACTCCTCAGTTATTTATATGGCTAGGAGCCAAATCTTCATGATTGGAGATTTTCCTTACACATGGGTAGATTTCAGGGGTGACCCTGACACATCACTCCCACCGGGGACACAATGGGATGCATCGGGTAAGGAAAATCATTTTGAAGTTTTCATGTTATCTAATTTTTATTTGATTTTCTATCATCCAATAATGATAAAAAATAAAATGCAGATGTAGGCCCATCACAACCAACAACGCTTTGTCGCTTTGATTGGCTAGATGCACAACCTATAGCAGGCCCACCACAGACCAATGTGGTAGAGCTAGAGAACAACCTAGAGAGGTTGATTATTGACATCCCGAAGATAGGGACGGATGATATACCTCTCAAGCTCCAGAGACATGTGACTGGGATTCCAGGCCCATTCAAGAGATATCTACGCAGGGTGGCACGTGCCACAGTCTGCTACCATGATCATCATCATGGATAGTTGATGGTCAATCTAGATTGAAATTTTGTTTTTTGTATCAGTATATTTAGATCATAAGGTGTTTGAAAACCTATTATCACAGACGATGTAATATTTTTTGACACACAACTATTTTAACTTAATGATATTACCACTTCTGATCTTTGAGTATCTTGTTCAATATGGATCAAATATTGTTTTGTTTTAATTTTAATGCTGTAAATGTCTATTTCAAACTTGATTAGCTAATGCATCAACCAATGTGTTTAAATCTCTTGAAATGTGTTGATATTCAATGTAATCAAACTGTCTTTCCAAGAGACGAACTCTCAAAAACATTCTTAACAAAGTTGGATTTATGATGGCATAAACACTGTTTAAATGTAATAAAATGAGTTGTGAATCTAACCTAACAATCAAACATCGAATACCAAATGCGATGGCATCAGATAATAGCTCAATGACTGCGTTGTATTCTTCAATATTGTTCGTTGTTTGACCGAGGTATATCCCATGAATATAGACTAAATCGTCGGTGGGCGAATAGATGACCTAAGCAACGAAGAGATATTCTGTGTACTACAACAGGTGTCGTCAGCAAAACCAATGTAAGTTTGAAGGAATATTGACATCTGCAGTATCAAGAGTAATCAAGATAAGAAGAGAAAGTAGTGAAAACTCGTCAAGCAAAAATAACTAATCCTAAGGTACACTTTTCTAATCTAAGGCACACTATTCTAAAATGTAACTAATGTACAAACAAGATCTTCACACGAAGAATCATGCATAATATCTCTTGAGATAAAGGCCATTTATGGGTTTATCTAAAAAAACGTCGTCATAATCAATTAATTCATAGGATCCTTTTGCAAGCACATGCTTAAATATAAGGACCATACCACATTGGTTCGAATTGACCAGCACCTAGTTTATCGCAAGCTTGATCGTATACTAGAACTAGATCACCTTCTGAATATATGCGAGGATTAACACTTTCATCATACTAAGCCTTAACACATTTTTTATGAGCTTCAACAACTAATGCAACACTGCGACGAGTATCATCTAAATGTGCTAGGTATAGGAAGCGTTTCTCCTTTTCAATGGTAGTTGGTAATAATTCAATGGCTAATTTTAGTGACGATATTTCACAATCAATGGGTAACACATCTTCCAAATCATAAACAAGCTGAAAATGAGTGAACCCTATGGATGTTTTTGCAGAGGTACAGTATTCCCATAATGCAGAAAAAAGCATGATATGCCAATTTTTTTTATGAGTTTTGAAAATCCATTAATCATGTTGGTTAAAACCTTTTTAATGACCTCAAATTGACCATTAGCTTGCGGGTAATATGGTGTATAATTATCGTGGCGTAGGCCAAGTTGAGCAGAAAGTTCGATCATCATAATGTTTCAAAAATGGCTCCCATGGTCTATGACGATAGCTTGAGGGACACTGAACCGAGCAATCACATGATTGAATATCAAAATTGCTGTAGTTTTTCCATCAGTCGCGAATGTAGGCATCGCCTCGACCCATTTGGTAAAGTAATCTACGGCGAGAATAATATACCCATGGCCCCCGGTCTAGTGAGGGTTACATGTGACGAAATCGATGCCCCATTTAGCAAAAGGACCGACAATAATGATTGGGTGAAGAGGAGATGAACGTGCACGCATTTTTCGATAAAAAATCTAGCAATTGTGGCATTTTCTAACCATGAGAATACAGTCTTTGAAGAGTGACATCCAGAAATGGAAAACGCGAAATATATTTTGGGTTGTGGAAAACCTAGACATATGACCACCACATGCTCTAGAGTGGCATTCATTCAAAACCCTTTCGGCTTCTTCATGAGTTATACAACGTTGAAAAACAGAATCGGCACCGTGACGATAAAGATTGCCGCCAACAATATTGTATTATTGAGATTGGTATCGAATTATCCGTCGATCTGATCGTGAAAGTTCTGGCTGAAAGGTTTGGGTTTGGAGATATATAATGATATCATCATACCAAGGATCTAATGTACTGATTAGAAATAGAGATTCATCAACAAGATGGTTTTCTACCACCATTTTAGATTCAATATTGGGAAAATCACACATAAGTTCAGTGAACACCAGTGATTTCTTAGACTTGAATTTCTCGAACTCCAAATAAAACTCTTGCAGAATAACGATCCATTTAAATTATTTTCCCCCGAGAAATTTTTTTGTCAAAATATACATCATCAGGTTGAAATTAGATATCACTATGGTTTTTCACAACAATATGTGATGACATAATTGTTGGAGAACTTGAATAGCTGCCAAGGAAAATTTCTCCACATGTGAATACTTGATTTCCGTTGGGCTGAGATTCTAACTTAGGTAATGAATCACATGTTAGTTGTTAGAATCATCCTCTTGAACTAAAACCATTCCAATCGTGGAATCAGATGCAGCTAAATACAAAAGGTAATCTCGGTGATAATCAGGCGAATGCAACAACGGTGCATGGGTCAACGTGTGTTTAAGTGCATCAAAATCTTTATTGGCAAGCTCGTCCCATATGAATGGAACATCCTATTTTAACAACTGAGTGAAACCTTTAGTTAACTCTGCATAGTTTGGGATAAAACGACGCAGAAAGTTTTCTTTCCCCTGGAAACTTTGGAGTTGGCGAATAGTGGAAGGAGGAGGTAGATTAAAAATTGCCTCAACCTTTGATGAGTCAACACGAATGCCTTATTTTGAAACAATGAATCCAAGTAAACATCCTGATTGTACACAAAATACACATTTTTGCGGATTCAAACGAATGTTGTAATGCCTACATCTCATAAATATGGCACTTAAATGTGTAAGATGATCTTGTCTACGTAAATAATGAGCAGGTAAGTCATCCAAGTAGGGTTGTACAAAATGTTTGATATCATGAAATGCGTAAGACATAGCTCGTTAAAAAGTTGCGCCATCATTTTTTAGTCAAAATAGTAATTTACAGTATGAAAACGTGCCCCATGGACATATAAATGTCGTTTTAGGCTGGTCAGCAAGGAGTATGTTGATTTGATTGTAGCTGGAAAATCCATCCATAAACGAGAATATTTCGTTTCCAACACAATCATAAATAATTTGATCGATGTAAGGAGTAGGATAATTGTATTTAGGAAAAGCCTTGTTAATATCCCGATAATCGACACATACTCTGATAGTCCCTTGTTTCTTGGTCATGGGAACTATGTTAGATACTCATTCTATCAAATGAATAGGATAAATAAATCCTGCACATAGTAATTTATCAACTTCAGCTTTAATTGCAATAGCTTTTCGCGGATGTATTAGATGCAATCTTTGTCTAATAGGCTCAGCATCCGGGTATGTCTTAATTTCGTGAATAACAATTTTAGGATCTATTAGCACTCCACCAGATTCCTAAGGCTGAGGAAGGAATCCCAACAGAGGTAACCACAAACCAGGCTTTTGACTTGATAGCTAGCCCTAACAAGCTGGAGAGGGCTCTCTCCAAAAGGTCACAGATAGGAGGGCTGGAGGAATTAGGATTTTTAGGCTAGATATAGATTGCAGGGGGTTGTTTTGATTTGGTTTGGTTTGGGTTTCAATGGATGAAGGAATTAGGTCAAGGGAGCTAGGTTAGGGTAAATGAGATAGAGTTGCAGAGAAGAATGGGGAAAGATAGGTATGAGGCTTATCACTTTAAAGATGATTGTTATGGGATGGTTTTGAGACTTCTAAGAAATTTAGGAAGAGCATAAAAGATGAATTATTCTTAAACAAAGGAAAATGGACAAACTATGATCAATTCCCCAAAACAGAACATGAGCCAAGCATGTGTTCTGCCTATCAAACTTGAAATAGATCATTACATAGAGATGAAGTGAACATGAATATAATACATTCTAACATATGAAACTTGAGAGAAAAAAATAATAAGTATCATACCACAAGTATCCCAAAATATAGCTGCAATTTCTCTTTATAAATTGGCCAAAACTGAGTACAATAGCTCCTTGATCAACAAGCTAACATCAAACTGATTAAAACCCTTGCTAAGAGTCAAGTGATGGACTAAATAAACATAAAAACAAGTTTCACTCATCCTCAGGGGTCGAATCCATGAGGTGAGGAAGAGATCCACAAAATACTGAATTGCAAACTGAAGTGTAGGATGGTCCAAGTGACTCACTCATTACATTCAATTGATTCATCTTTGACTAAAGGATAAGTTTACCCAATGAAACTACCTCTAGGAAACTTATTCTTTACATAATTACATTTACCATGATGAATACATTGATATTAAAATCATTGCTTGAGGCAAAACAAAAAATTACAGTGAAAGAAACCAAAAAAACGAGTAAACTGGCATAAGCACCATTTTCCTATCATTAGCGCCCTTGTTGTGTCATAAGCGCCCTCCATGTTCAAGGCCACTTTTGGAGGCCGTCCCAGTGTCCAAATTGGGCCCAGGATATATTTTTGAAAAGCTTATCCTGTCCCCCTTCTGAATATGCCTCCTGTTCTGAAAATGGTGCTGATTTGACCCCTCAAAAATGCAATCTCCCAAGACTGGTGTAAGCGCAGCACCTAGGCAAAAACAGGGGTAGAAACATGCATTTTTGGTGGTTTTTTTCCATTTTCACCTCCTGAAACTGAAAATAAAGCTTGGAAAAATGGTTTTTCTAGATGTACATGTCATTAAAAATTTCATGGTGGTTTTATTTCTCTCAAAAATTTCCCCAAACATAAGCACAGTGCCAAGGGCGCTGCACTTATGACCATTTTTCTGATATTTGCATTTGCAGAAAAACACGGTCATGTACAACTTTGACAAAAATGTTGCAACTTGCCTCAAAATTTGTGGAAAGGGTGTTGATGAGGTGGCTAGACTTGGAGTGAAGCCTTAGCAAGTATTTTGAACCCGTCCTTCTCCTTTTGATCAGTGAGAGCTTCAATTTTTGCATTGGCTCTTTTGAGCTTAACCAATGCAATTTTATCCTTCCGTGCTTGATGTTTGGATTTCCTCCTCAACAAGTCAATATCTGTATTTTCCTTTGCTAGCAGCTTCTCTAAGTGTTGATTGGCTCTATCAAGCCATGAGTCCCTGTTCTTATTTATCTCTATAGTAAGCTTCTCATTTAGGGTTAGATGATCATCAAGCTTAGCTTCCCTTTACCTCTCTAAAGCTAGAGCTCTTTTCAACCCTCTAGTTCTAGGTCTTATTCTTGGTACGTGTTCTTCTTCATCATCAACTAAGCCATACTTCTCTAGTGTTTCATCTATCATGGCTTTTGCCTTTTGAGCCTCTATTTGAGCAGTGTAATACTTAACCTCATCAATGACTTGTTTGTTTCATTTGTTCATTCTCTTGCTTAAGAAATTTTATGACATATATAGCCCTGTCAAGATTAGTTTGGAGCTCACTAATCTGGCATCCTTACCTTTGATGGCCATGTTAATGATCTGGCTGTCATCATCATCACCTAGGTCAACCAAATCAAACTCATGCTAAGTCTCATGGAGTTTTTCATCATGTTTCACCTCTGGCTGAGTTTCTGTCTCAATCAACTTTCCTTTACCTTTGTCCACTTGTTTTGCTGATGTAGAAGACATGGCCCCTCCCACTATGTGTGGAGAAAACACATGCCTTTGGCCTCTATGGTAGGTTTTTGACAATGGCTCAACCTCAACCATATTAGCCCTCTTTGCTTCATATATATCATTTCTGATAGGGGATTCAGTCTTAGTGTGGGATGAAGATAATGGTGGTGAAATGGATGAATAGGACTGATTGATGATGGGGAACGTACAGTAGGTTGAGATGGAGGGATGGAAGTGGATATCTGAGATGATGAAGGCAGATTTTGAGCATGCTGAGTAGGAGGATCTCTGAAGATATCATGGGCTATGAAGGTATCCCATGCAATGTTGAGCTCGTTGAGATGGTAAAGGACAATGATTTTGATAAGGGAATGATGGAAAATAATTTTCATTTAGTGTTCATACTCCCTTTTTTGAGCAATAAAAACCATATTTTCAACACTCCAGAAAAGGTAGTAAGGTATATTGAGCTTCCTTACCCTAGTGAAATGCATTAGGATCCAGATGTGATAGGTATACAACCTTGAGAATCTACCTTCACATGTAAAGTACTTCATGATTATCTTCATCATGGGTGAAAATCTGTCCAAGAGGTAGGAAAAAGGAAACATCCTCTTTTTCTCATTCTTGTGTCTAGGTTTTAAAAAGGGCTCAAAGTGCTGATTTTCCAAATCACTCTTTTTGAACCACCTTTCCCCAACATTTGGGATCCTTGTGGCAGCAGAAATGATGGCAGTTGAGACAGTAAATGTGACACCAGCTAGGGTAACCTGGTTGTTATGGAGTTTAGATATGAAGAGCCTAGTTAACATGGAATGATGTTGAACCCTCTGATTTTTTTCACAGAAATCATAACATCCAACATGTTTGAAACATGTCACTGTCATTGGAGAAGCCAAAATTTCCCTACTGCTAATAGGTTCATGTCTGATTATCCTGGCCCCTTTATGTGTCCTAGCCTCTATTTCCTCTTCCTCACTATGTGATCTGTTATGTTCTCCTTTTGCTACCATGGTGTGTTTGTTTTCAAACCCTAGGGAAGTAGGTGATAGTGTGGAAGGTGAATTTGGGGATAGGATATGGGGAAAGGGAATTTTATGGGAAATAGTGTTTAGGGATATGAGGAATGGGGAAGGGAAAAGGAGTGAAAGAGTGATGGGAATTGGGATTTAGGAGCTTAGGTCAAAATAGCAACTAGGGCTTATGGTTTTGGGAATTATTAGCTTAGGGATAGGGATTATGATAACAGGGATTTGAGAATGAATTTTAACAATGTAGGGATGGTATTGAGTGTAAGGGGAATGGGATTTTGGGAATTATGAGTGCAAGGGAGAAAAAATAGGGTTTCACATTCAAGAAGACACCAAATTTTCTTTTAACCAACTCACACATTCAAAATGACTTTGATGAAGAAGAGAATGATGTAATAGTCACTTACTTTCTTGATTGGAAGTGTGAAGAATGATCGCTGAAGTCTGGGGGCGATTTGTTGCAACTTTGATGAGTTTCTGATCCTTTCTGGTCATATGCGCAATGCTAAGAGGATAAGCGCAGCACCAAGGGCATACGCGTAGTGCTAAGAGGATAAGCACAACGCTAAGAGGATAAGCGCAACACTAAGAGGATAACCACCCTTATGCTTTGTTTTTCTCAATTTTGCTCAGAAAATCACAAATTTCGCTCTCCTCAGTTGTTTGCTCGATGAAATAAGAGGGAAATGAATTTGAATTTGATGTATAGGAGTCTTAAATACTTAAGTGATTTTAGATTTAGATCCAAAGACCCACTTTTCCTATGTTTTTTCTCAATTTTTGAAAGCATGTTGAATATGCTTTTTCTTTGTCTTTTTCTTCTTTGCAGGATGAAGTTACTAGAGTTTGACACTTGTCACTTTGATTTAGTGGTGATCTTCAGTTTGGCATGGAAATTGGAGTTGACAACTTTTAGGGAAGTTACTTATTACATATAAGAAGCATAAAATTACATAAAAAATGAAATAAATAAAAAATCTGTTTTTTGAAAATAATTACATTTGAGTATGAAAATCATATTAGAAACCATAATTACAACTTTAAAATATCATATTTACATGCTGATAATGCTCTACAGATGATAATGAAATGTTGATTGAATCACTGTCACACCTTTTGCTGACCTTATTGAGATGACATGGTGCATTTTTGGACCTTGAAAAATGAAACCTAATGACCTAATGGGACCTTGAATGACCTGACTCCCATGATTGACTTTGACTAACATAAGGCATAGTGAAATCAGCTTTTGAAAAGTGTTTTTATGCTCAACAAGACATGAAGGTGGGTCAGCAAATGAAAATTTGTGAGATATAATAGGATTTTATGACTAGGACTACCATCAATGAAACAATTTTTAGCATGACCTAATGGAATGATATAAAATTTCAGAGTGGGACACCTAAAATGAATATGAAAAGAGTGATTTTGAACAGTGATGGCAGAATGCATATTCTGACGCTAAAAGGATCAATACATGCCATTTCTTCATAATACCATGAAAAAATGTCTCTAAATTCCTAAAATAGGGCATTGTATATTTTTATCTCTTCAATCGAGCAAGAAACACCTATATGAATGTTCTCAATTATCCCAGGTTTAATTGATATGTCAATAGGAATTGTGGTGGAAATATTTCCCAATTTTCTTTTTTAAATCTGAATGAAGAATGGACATAGGATTTTGAGGTTCCTTGAAATAATCAACTGAAAATATGGATGAAAAATCCTTCTCAATTCTATTAAGGTCAGGTAAAAAAGAATATCAATGATGGAGATCGTCCCATGGTAATTCATCCGATGACAAGATTTCTCAGATATTTTCATCAGCTGAAAACACTTGTTGAAAAGGATCTGAAAATGATGTCAAGGCTAAGCTTGATAAAGAAGAAGACTCTTCATTGACCATACTCATTTGATCAGTATAAGTTGATGGATTGTCAGAACACGATTGCACTGCTACATATGCCGATTCAAAAGGACTTAAAGGCATCTCGCCACCATAGGAGTCCAATTCTGATTCTAAAGGCACATTCCATGTGTCATCAAATGGAATTGTGCTTGATGTAATCATATTGATATTGCCAATAGTTCACGGTACATTAGGAGAAGGTATAGTGAAAGTTCCCATGAGATCGGAATCCTTAAATAGTCCCACCCCAACATCTTCATAACAGATAACCATTTTTCCGACATGCTGGATACTACCTATAGAAATAGGGTCTAAAGCAAAGTAAGATAACTGATCGGTTTTAACAATCTTTCCTTTATGAGGAAACATGATCATTCAAAAGACTGATGAAACGACAACGGTCATAGCATAAGACCAACTTTGACCTAGAAGAAGGTTCTAATCAAGAGGGGCATCAACAACTTCCACCTCGAGTGTTACAAATTTTCCTTCTACCTCTATAGGCAGATCCTAGAGTATTCCGAATGGACGAAAACCTCTTCCATCAAAGGCTTTAAGAATGGTCGGTGACTGGTTGATTGTCGGAGAACCAAGAGTTTTCCAACAAGCTCCCTCATCAATTACTGTGGGAAAAAAAACTCGCTTTGATTTGACTAATACAGTAATTTGAAAATCCATTTGATGTGGGAGTCTAGGTACAAAGTTCTCAAAATCAAAGACAATGAGATTCGGGTCTTGAGGATCAATCGCTTGTATAGTTGGTAATACTAATTTCCTCTGAGTTGGACAAGATTGTAGCACTTATAGGGCTGACAATGCTGAAGGGGATATGGCCAAATCTTCAACAATATTGTAATTATGAGTAGCTCTGGCATGTGGTTTGAAAGCCAATTTTCAAAGTACACCTTTGGCAGGCGGTTTAATCACTAAATCAGCATTAGGTTTCTCTATTTGCAATGGTTCAGAAACTGAAGGAGTTGATACTGGTGGTTGACTGGATGATTCAATTTCTTTACCAGTTACAAGAATGTTAGATCCATAGTTTTGAGATCGTGTCGCAACCATGACCTAGGACATCATCATGATATCCGTCGATGAATTGGAAGAAGATCTGATCATTTTTCTATCTTGTGATGGAAAAGGATCTTTCAAGACAGTAGGCGTGGGTGAACCTTTGACAAATTTGGATACCTCGGCCCGATGTGGGCACTCTTTTGTGTAGTGATCCTCATCACAGATAAGACAAGAATAACAAGGTTTCCTTTTTTCGTCTAATGGTTCGGTTTTTTCATCTTTCTCTTTGGGAGAAGAGTTTTGTTTATTTTTACCCTTCCCCTTCTTCTTATTGCCGAATGATTTAGCTTTGGTTGTAGATGAGTCTACTACGTGAATCTCGGCAGAAATTTCTAGGGAAGGATCTCCTTTAGGTGAATCCGGTAGAGTTATGATTGGAGAAGTAGATTTAGATGATTTTTTCTTTGTCATAATAACTACACCAATTACACTGTCTGCGGAATGAGAACCGGAAGGAGTTGCAGTGAGTTGACCTGGGCATAGTAAATCAGGAATTTTTTCATACAAAGTACCGGACTGTGTGTAAACAAGATCTCGGTACTATGCTTGAGCTATGACCTGCTCTTCTGTTACAACACCTCCTTTAGCTACATCTTCAGTAATCTTAGGAAGCAATGATTTGATGAATCATTCGGCCAGAATTTGATCTGGAATGAAAACATTGACTAAACGTCTATGCCACCATTCGTATATGTGATATGAAATGTACGTAGACGTACTCTGTTTTAATGAAGTCAAAAGTTCAGTGCCATTATCATAACAGACTGGCAACTGAAAATGAGTTAGGAAGGTTGTTGCTAAAGTGTTAAAATTGTTGAGAGAGCCTCGTGGCAATTCAATGTACCACTTTATGGCTAAGCCCATCAAATTTCTTTGAAAAAACCTCAAATGAATTGAATCATCGATTAAGGAATTGTATGCACACCATAGATGATAAGTCATCACATGATTCGAGGAGTATTCTCATGATTTTCCTTCGAACTTTGGAATATCACTGGGAAACTTAATAGGCATTGTCGGCCAAAACGAAAGATAGTAATTTAGCCGAGACAAGTCCAGTAAATATAAAGTTGCAATGAATGGTAATTGTCGGTTAGGGTCTTGCTATGCAAACTGATAACCTTGAGGAACAATACCAATACCTGGAGGAGGATATCCAAGAAAACTTGGGATAGCCTGAGCAGTTGGGATTGGAATACCTCTAGGGTATCCAGGGTTAGCCATACCGAATTGAGGCTGAGCTGGTATTTTATACGTATAACCAGGGTCTGGTTGGTTCTGGTAAACTGGATTTTGTCCCATTTTTCCATATTGAAATTTCCCTTGAAATGGTTGACTTTGAACACGCTGACCTTGAAAGGTTGAAAGGTTTGACCTGTAAAAGGTAGAATTCTTTGAACCGTAGTTGCACCAAGTTGTCCTATAGAGGTTTGAGGAATAGAATGCACTGTAGGTCCATTTTGATGAGCATTAATCTGAGGAATTGCCCGTGTAACAGTTGGTGTTTTCGTTTGAAGGGTTGTTACAATATGGGTGTGAGAAACTTGAGGGATAGGTGTACTCGATCGTTGAACAGAAATTTGCGCATCAGATTGGATATGAGTACTTGGAGTACTTAGAACAGATTGCCGACTACTCAACACATATACCTGTGGGGTAATTTGAAGTTCACCTCGAACAGGCTATTGGAATTGGGTAAAACCAAATTGTCTAGCTGGTTGAGCAGGTTGATTATAAGGTACTTATAATGTAGGCTGCAAATATTTTTGATTCAACAAAGGATTCCACACAGTATTAATTCCTGGTTAGGGAGCTCCAATCAAAGGTTGCGATGCATAAGGTTGACCATAACAAGTTTGAGGAACTGGGACATAAGTTTGATAATTACCGGGAATATTTTGTCCTACAACCGAGGGATAAGTTCCAGCAAAAGGTTGTCCTCCTTGAAAGGATGGCTGCTCTTGATAAGGTCATTGCCCTTAGAAAGGTTGATGCCCTTGAAAATATTTCTACCCTTGGAGAGGTTGTTGCCCTTGGAAAGGTTGTTGCCCCCAGGCACCATATAGCCACCTTGAGAGCTAGCTTGAGGAATATTCCCGGAAAACATATAGATGTGTTCCGTTGTCAAAGGTTTGGTGGTAGATTCATACAGACCAGTTGATTTGGTAAAAGTTTAGGAGGATGGAGATGCCCCCTAGAAAGTACCAGAGAGCGACTGGTACCCAGCAGGAACAAATGGACCGCCATACAAAAATGTTTTTGGTGATGAAGAAAACATATATGACTCAGTAGACATGTTTTATGAAGCCGTGTAACTACTTCTGGGTATAGAGTAAAAAGGTATGCAGCGTGGTGACTGATTATAACTAGAGTTGTGTAGAAAGTCAGTAATTTGATGATACCAAGGATCTGGTCTAAAAGGAACGAAAGGGTAAATTGTTTCACTATACCTTAGATCTAAATATTCCCAGCGAGAAGGAATTGTAATCTCTTCTTCCACGTCAAATATCTCTTCATTTCTAATCAAGCCAGGAGGAATATTCTTAGTAATAAGAAGTTTCACTCGAGGTGAATGAGGACGACTAGGAATCGGGGCTATGAGATCTGAAGGCGACTCAGACGAAGCAGATTCAGATTCAGGCTCATATATTTTGGGTTCAATGAATTGTGTATCTGACAATTGGCCAATAACAGATTCAACCGTAATTACTTCATAAATTTCTGGTTGTTCTTGATCTTTTTCAATTATCTGAGAATGGATGTTTCCTTGTTCAGTATACTCGGTTCCTGATTGTTGAACTCTTTCATTTTTTATTTTTTCCAATTGACTGGGTGTATACTCAGGGGGTTTCCCCGGCATTCTACATGAATGTCTTAGTAATTCAGCCACGGTTAATTTTTTAACACACAAAATCAAAAATTTCAAAAGAATACACCTAAGGTCGCTAAAAATCAAGCAAATGAACACACGCCTACAAAATCTAAGATAAAAACCACACACAAATAGTATGTTTCCACAATAACAACACTAGTTGGTGATGAAATCCAACGTCATGGAAATTAATGTGGAAAACTGGCAGTTGGAATAGTTACCTTGAAAACCTGATTAATGAAACAGTCTGATGCAAGTGACTTTACTATGCCATCTCGAAGTGAAGAGTATCCTCTGGAAATTCCAAGTGATTCTAGTCAACATCTGCTCCAGGTATAGTGGGACCTTCCCTCCACTGTCACCCTGGGGAAAATCCTACAGGTTATGGCCACTAAGGTCACCAACTGAGACAATTGCACCTAGGGGAACAGTCTACAATCCGAAATACACACTAGGGAAGAGTATCAAGCTCAAACCCCTTGAAAGCTCCTTGACATGGTAAATCTGAGGTTTGCTAACAAGTGACCCCAGGCTCCTTGACAATGGTTAATCTGAGGTTTACCGTTTGTATTACATGCATGTCTTCTATCTTCACCAATGAAGTAGGTACAATTACCTCACTTGGTCCGACATGACCTCGTGCTTGACGCTTTTAAGAAGAGCTTCCCAGAGTACAAATGAAAAAATTGGATTTCCCTACCGCAAGATGTTACTTGTTTGTTTTAACTGCTTTGGAACGTTAATTACAACCTATTCCAAAGCAATATCCTAGGCTAAATTAGTGGAATGAGCCCTAGAAAATGTAAAAAATATCTAGATTGATTTTATTAAGCATTGTATTGATTCAGATGTTATTTACGCAAAGGGGTATGGAGATGAAACTTGATGATATTGTGACCTGACTCAAAATACTCTAAATGCATCAATATGAAAAATGCAACTCTTTTATTTTGATGAATTATATTTAATATAAAGTTGAAGGAATTTTGAACTCAAAAAGTACAAGCTTCCTAAAACCTCAAATAAAATTCATTTTCGTCAAGAAAACAATTTCCAAGCATGACCAATGTCTCTTTTGTGAAGAAAATTCCATTGATTACAAAGCCAAAAACTACAATTTTGATGAAAAAACAAATCTAAAAAGAAAGCAACTTCTAAAAACCCTAAAAAGTATAAAAACTTCAAAGCAAATCAAAGTTCTAATTATCAATCCTAACTAAGATACCTATGAGTGTTTTTTTAATGATTTATCTTAGTTGTAAGCAAACTAAAAATGTTTCCACTTGACCTAGAATAAATAAAATCATAAAAGACTAGCTTGAGATAAATCAAAGTTCGGTGATCTAGAAGCTTTTTCGTTTTCCAATCGAATAAGAAACAAATATTCAAATAGGTAAGGTTGGCAATATCTTGGTGGCTCAAGGAATCAATAGCATAAAACCAGTGATCTTTGGAAAGTGAATCTATCTTGCAAAAGGAGCAACAACAAACCAGGGCAAACCTTAACTAAATTACGCAAAAAGGATGATTTATCAAACAAGACTCTCAGGTGTTGAGAAGGAGTTCATACACAGACTCTGACAACTGGTATAGATCAGGTTAAACCTCAAGAATTTTGGTTATCTAACTCTGGAATAGAAAATTTTAATTTTTTTCTTTTAATTTTCCAAGGGGTGCGCAACTTCTCAGCACGAACCAGTGCGCATGCACACTGAACTATGCTAACAAGTTACACAGGTTATCACTCTGTTTTTCACAGAAAACTGCGTAGGGCAGAGAAAAGTTGGAAAAAATAAATTTAAGGTTTTCTATCTTAGAGAATCTAAAAGGTTATATACCCAACCACACTCAAAGAAGTCAAAAAAAGAAAGCTAGAATGTCAAACCAAACAGAACCAAAAAAAACTAAACTTGTTTTCCCCAGTATGGTCGCCAATTTGTTTTGTGGATTAATCCCTCTTGCTGACAAGAGCGATCTCCCTAGTACTCCAACAAGTAACTAGAAACAAAGATCCATGGAATGCCTTTTTCTCTAAACTATTTGTATTTTAGATTATTACAACCTTGAAATAAGGAGGTTATGCTCCTACCTTTCAACTGAGACGTTCGATGTAGCCTTTTGCCTTTCGCTCCAAAGAAATTCCTCAATGTTGAGAAGAACCTGCAATCACAAACAATGAAAAAGATCAAAGCACCTGCAACATATAATAATCATAAATACTATTTTAAATTAGTGATCAAGGATTCTAAGTATTGACATCATTTCCATGAATTAAAAAACAAGACAATGAGAAAAAAAAATCCATATGTATTATCAGAAATTAAAAAGAGAAATCTTACAACCTGAGCCTTGATGTTGTACAGATTTCTCCCGTGTGTCTACGCAATCGTTTCCTTCAGTTTGATAAGCCTTCTTCTCTAGAATTACGAGTGTGAATTCATATACACAAAGGTGTAATCTTCAATGTGCAAACAACAACTTACTAGTTCAGAATCTATGAACTCTATGAACTATCTCCAACTTAGAATCTATACAAATCAGTATCTACCCTTCAACCTGAAACTTCAGCTCAATTTATAGAGAGATTGAGGTAGTTTTAGATCCATTAAGAGAGGGATGAGTTCCTCCCATGAAGGGATTTGGGTTCCTTTGACCAAGGGATAAGCTCCATGAGTAGAGGGATAAAGCTCAAACTAACGTGACTCTTGAGGCTTCCAGTTGAGAGAATATTCGACTAACTAGGCTTCTAGAAGTTACTTTTTATATTTACTTCATTTTTATGGGGGTGCGCAGGTTTTAGTGGCGAAAAGAGTGGTGATCACCACAGTAATATAAGAAGTATTAGTGCATGCGCAAGTAATGGTCACAAAAAGCGCCAAGTAATATTTTAAAGGTTTTAAAGAGCTTTTCTCCACTTTCCAAGACTTAGTTCAGGAACATGAGTATTTTTTACCTCTAAGGGAACATGATATGGATGGTGATAGACCCATAATGACAGTCAAATATCATGGTGACAAAATGATGTGTAACAATATGGTTGAATTTTGGAGATAGGAACATGAAGTTTTTCCATAATCAAGCTAAAAATAGGGAACATAAAAACAATATAGTAGAGATTTATCAGCAAGGCCATAAAATTGAAGTCTTGAAGTTAATTCAAGAAGTTGCAATTGATCATTTTAGCAATTTGTACCAAGCCTTGATAAATCATTGGATTAGGAAGATCATTATATGCTAGAGCATGTTCCTAACCTAGTATCTAAAGATATGAATGCATTTCTCACTGCTTCTCCATCCAATGAAGAAATTAAGCAGGTCATCTTCTCCTTTCATCTAGACAAGGTTCTAAGGCCTGATGGATTCCCAACCTTCTTTTTCCATCATTCTTGGGACATTATCCACAACTCAATCAGCATTGTATGGGAGGAAGAACCAATTCCTAATTTCTTTCCCATTTTCCAAAAGAGAATAACTCGTCTTCCTTTGCTAGATTTTTTCCAATATCCTTATGTAATGTTTCCTACAAAGTCATCTCAAAAAAAATTCCTCTAGGACTCAAGAAATTAATTCCTTATATCATTAACGAAAATCAGGGAGTATTTGTACCAGGAATGCAAATCTTTGATAATGTGATCATTATTCAGGAAATGACGGACTCTAACTGGCAAAGGGGCGATCAAGGTATGATCATAAAGCTTGACATGGAAAACGTGTTTGGAAGGGTTCGACACAAATTTCTCTTCAAGGTAATGAATAAAATGGGATTCCATGAAAGATTTATTCAATTGATAACACTTTGTATTGGTTCATCGTGGATTACACCTCTGATCAACAGTAGAGGAACCTGTTTCTTTAAAGCCACCAAGGCCTAAGGCAAGGTTGTCCTCTCTCTTCATTCCTGTACAATTTCATGGTTGATAATTTGATTAGGAGATTGGAGTATGAAAGAAGTATTGGTCGTCTCCGAGGAATTCGCTTCTCTACCAAATTCAAAAGCATCAACCATAGGCAGTTGGTCGATGACAATATTCTGTTGGGAGGGGCCTATGTTGAAATAGCTAAAAGGTATAAAAAAATCTTGGACAAATTTCTTACAGACTTTGGAGGGTCAAGGCCAAATCACAAATTTACTCATGGAATATCTATAGTATTCGCCCAAAAAGAAAATTGAAGAAGTAATCAGTTTCAATTTAGTCAAGGAATGGACATAATTTAAATATCTAGGAATGCCTATTTTCTTGAAGAGGTCTTCTACGAAGTTCTGGCAGGGTAAAATAGACAAGATCAAGACCAGAATGGAGAATTGGGGTGCTAGATGGCTCAAACTATTTGGCACAACAGTCTTATCTAAAGTAGTAATGCATGCCATCCCTCTATTCCAATTCTCGACTTTAATGGCACCAAAAAAAATATTACACAGGCTAGGGATCTATTTAAGAAAATATTTGGGAAGGAGGTAAGACTACCACAAAAAGTTTCACCTTGTAAATTGGGCCATGATCAAAGCACCTAAGATCCACGGAGGTCTTGGTATCAGAGATACCGAATTGATGAATATCACTATTGGCGCAAAATTAGAACGAAAAATGAAGACGCAACCAAATTCCTCGTGGGTATAAATTTTGAGTGAAAAATATATCCAAGCTGCAGAAGAAAAACTTCATCCCAAACAATTTTCTCCCATCTGGAAACTCCTCTCGGAAAACTCTTTTTTTGAATTTAGGCTTATGTGATCCATATCATAAAAAGAACGAAAATTTTCGATAAAAATCACATCATCAGAGTTTTGTCGACGTGTTTCAAACCATCCAGTGTGGTTCATCATCGGACAAGATGAAGAATCAGATCTTGGCACCAAGTTAAACAGATGGAGAGAAAATAATTTAGTTGTTGTAATATAAAAGTTAGATTTGACTAAAGAAATATTATTTATTAATAAATAATATTTTAATAGAAGGAAATAATAGTTAGAATATAGTTTTTAATATTGAATTAAGGAAAATAAATTAATCAAAAGGAATTTTTTTATGAAATGAATATCTAAAATAAAAACCTATTTTTATATCAAATCCCATTTTTATTAGGTCCCTCAGAATGAAAATAATATTAGATTATGGGAAGAATCTATCCTTCACCTCCCCCCGTTAGAGAAAGAAGAAGATCTACGGCCCTTAATGGACTATATGCACCATCAAGGTATCAACTCTTTGACCCATATATCAACAGGGAATGCAGATGGATTATGGAAAGGTCAGAATTTGGGGAATCTTCCTTATCATTTAAGATCCCTGGGTGAGGAATTAATAAGAATATTGGTGGGAGGGATTCCTTTCAATTAAAATCAACAATATAAATTGAGCTAGGAAGCCTTATATTACTCAATCAAAGAGGAATATATAGACCTATTATTCCATTCTGTTAATGGTGGTGTACCCGCCAACATTTAGGGAATCTCCCCGATATAAAGTCCCAACTAGACCTAATACTATTTGGAGTAGGAGTCCCAACATTGGGGTGTTAATGATCTTCCATGGTTTCAAATACGCATAGAGTGGTGCATCGTGTAATTGGTGAAAACAAGTGTGTGATCGTGTAGAAAGTCAAGTGTGATGCATGAAGATTCCAACACACAAAGGGGAAAGGAAGTGCGCCCCTTTGAAGCCTGTAATAGTACGTAACTTGGAAGGAACACACGAGCATAATGGCATCACACAAACTAACATGTGGAATATCCACAAGTTAAGGTGACGAATTAATACATCAAAACGCATCCAACAAGATTCATACAAATGTAAACGAAGTAGTTCATACGCATATGTGTAAGTTAAATAACATACATTGAAAATACAACAAGAATAATCCTACTATATTCACAACATATGGATGAAATTGTGTCGGTTCTGAGTTTTATTAAAAGTATAAGTTCCAATCATACATACACCATTGACGAGCCACTTGCCCCAATAGTGGAACGTGAAGTCAACAACACCTGCTCCTCCAAAGAAGTATACTCCCTCTACACTACGAAGAAAGTAATGCTCTCACAAAACTCCCAAGCTCTTCCTAAGCCTAAGCCTAGCCAAAAGCTTAGCTCTCAAAATCTTGTTACATGATTTATGGGAATATATTTATAACAAAGGGGGTGACTCTTCGCATGCCCATTTGTGACTCTTGGACTCCCCTCATGACTTTTCAAATTTTTTACATAATGACTCATTACATTACATTATGACTCTTCACATTCCAATATGGACACTTGGAATTTCACTTTTACAAATAATTACAAATAATATTACATTTTCCACTCATACCCATATGAGGAAAAATAGGGTAGAGACAACTTGATAGTCTAACAAGACAAAACACTATGATGTTGGAGTTTGGATAAAATCTAACTCAACAACGTTTACTTAATGCTTCTTAATCACATATTGATGCCAAGCTCGGTATTGTGTGATGGCATCCCCAAACTTCGTGATGGTGTCTAGCTAGAAGCATACTCTAGCCTCCATAGCATCTGGGTACAATGATTTGGAACCATTCTTAACTTCTTTCAAGCAGGAGCAACATTGTTCTGATCTAGACATGACTACTAATGTAGTTCTGCATGTTCTATCTATTCAACTCCAAATCTTTCTTGATGGTGATATGTTTCAACTGCTCCAAGTACTCTTCAATCTCATGCCTGACTTGATGTTTGCATTTAGCTTCGGTGAGTGAGCCGAATGATGGGATCTTGTGGGTTCTCACCATGAAATCCAAAATGTTGTACAACCGTACATATGAGGCCTGAATATTTCAAATGAATGAGGTGAGTCGCTTGTTGTTTTGGATCAACATCCGAACTCTCGCTTTCTCCAGCTCTGCTTGCGGCTTCATTTTCTTCACCAAGGTAAGCAGTGCCCCCTTGTATCGCATTGTCCATTATTGCACAACGATGATGGCAACTTGCACATTCTTAAGATTCTTGACAGATTCTATGCTTTGTTGTTACAAGCCATGCAAGTGAATCACTGCCTTATGTATGATCATGAGATCCTCATAGAGGTCTCGCATGGTCTCTCCAAGTGTTGGTACTTAACCAAGTATCACTGCTCTCATTTCCTCCAAGTATACCTGGGCAGAAGTTGCATTCTATGCAGCTGCGCGGAGTTGTTATATCTCTTGTCGGGTAGCCTGTATATTCTGTACCAACTACTTATTTTTGATCATCAAATACTGAGTGTTTGATCTTGCTGCACCCGCGAAGGCCAAGTTATCTTTGACAGTGGCATTTTGAAACCTGTTGGTGTCTGTCACTATCACCCTGTCTCTGATGAATGCAGGTGATGCATGATCATCAGGAAAATGTTGTTTGTGTGCTAGTACAATTCTCCTATGGAGTTCATCATACAACCGATTGTACACATCCATTACCAGATCATCATCAAGAGGAACTATGCTCCCTTACTCGATCGAGGCTAACGACGCTTTTTGGAGAATATGAGTCCTTGACTCGATATTAGCTGTCAGCAGTTGTAGTCCTCGGAAAGATCTTTGTATCGAGGTAACATGTGCGTAAAACGGAGATCGTATGCCAAAGTTACAACCCCAGGAAATTGATGTACCAATTTACCCCAATGGGGTCCATAGTTTGGCATTTCATCTCCTAGGGTTAGGTTTTTGTATGTTTAGTTTTTCCACTGTTTCTCAATAATAAATAGGCCTTCGAGCCTCATTGGAACACAGTTCAGAGGCTTGTAGCCGCCACATCTCTTCTCAGAGATAAGCTACCAGCGCCCTAGCTAGTTTATTTCCATTATGTGTGTAAGCATATTTCAGTTATGCGATATTAATGAAATGAAGTCTTATTTCTATTGCATCTCGACGTTTATGTATATTTATGTATTTTATTGTGTTCCTTCATAAGTATAGATCAGAGAGAGAGAGAGAATAGAGAGAGAGCTCCAAAAATGAACTGACAAAAGGTCACCAATTGATCCTCAAAAGCCTTCTTATCAACTAGGCCTCTATTTTCTTCATTTTACATTATTTTCCTCTTCACATGCAACCTGTGACCTTTCACCTTCATTTTCTCCTAATTTTCATTATTTTCATAAATAAATTGTCAAAATGTCATTTTTCTTTTTCAAATCCTTTGCCAATTTCCTTAGCCATAATAAATCAAATGAACACCTACACTATGATGTTTTTCCCAACATTTAGCTTGGAATAAATCTCCCATAACCGTGGTTATTATTTTTCCTTTATTTACTTTATTTACATGGAATTTTCACCAGGGTTGTTACAGATTCCTCCCCCTTGCGGGAACACTGTCCTTGGTGTTCAATGACACCTATAACCAACAAGACTATTGAAAGAAAAACATACTTCCAATGAAGCTTTATAACTTAGCTCGTTACAGTATTTATAATAATCAACCTGCTGAGAAGCAACCAACATGACAACCATAATGACATGACACCCATACTGCTTATTGGAGCTTTATAACACAACTCATGGCAGTATTTACATCCACATACATATGTACATATACCAAAACATCATATCAAACATATATCAAGGACATTCTCTCAATCAGCGAATAGAGAAGGATACATAGCCCGAATATGATCCGCCATCTCCCATGTAGCTTCATTGGATCCAAAGTGCTTCCATTGCACTTTAACCTTCTCAATTTGCTCGATTCCGGAGCATGAGCACCTTTCTATACAATATACATTGAGGTTCTGGCTGGAATTCTACATAACATTGGGAGTTTTAATGACAACGGTCTATTGTACTTCAGCCATTATCCCTAGTAAGGGTGCCCAACCTTCAAGGAGCATTTGCTTCCTTCAACTTGCTGTTAAAACCCCTTGTTGTTTTGAGATGATCTCATGGGAGGATTTATTCACTCTGGTTGAAGAAGGACCATGATGATTCTTTAAACTGATTTGAAGCAAGCTTCTTGGAAGTTTGTTGTTGCAGTTTCCTCGTGGAAAGTAACATTCCTTGCATGAGAAGCCCATGATTGAAAGCTAGATGATCATATGAAGCAAGGCTTCAAAGGGAGCTATAGAATCCCTAGTAGTCTAACTTGATGACTCTTCTTTCTCGATGTTTAATGATGAAGACAAGACATGACAATTGATTATGATTGTATGATGCCTTGAAATATCCTTGTTACTTGAGAGGCTACATGGAAGTTGCATGATTATGATTGATGACTTTGGCACATCGACCTAAGGCATTAGGGGAATTTTGAGGTCTAAAATGGGCCTTCTAAAGAAAATGTACAATCAAAATTCACTTTATGAGAACCAAACACATTTTAGGGGATGACATCATCCCTAATGATTGAAGTGACATTCTTTGAGTTAAAGGTACTTACTTGTCACATTCTCAATGGTGGATAAAAAAATCATGGTTAACCATGGTAGTGCTCTAAGTACTTTTAAAGTCATAAAGTAAAGTACTCATAATAAATGTCATTTCACATTTATTGAATAAAATATTATTATTGTCATTTCATATTTTTTTGAAAGAAACAATGTATATCACTACACAATCTTCATGTATTTACACACTTTTCAATAAATATTATATTTGTATATTTAAAATATTTATTTATAAATCAAATCAATTCAACATGTAATATAAAATTCATACATAAAACAATATATTATATTATATTATTTTTATATAGTATGTTAATTACATGTTATTATATAATTTAAATAATATAAATTTTAATTAATAGTATATTCTATAATTAAGAATTTATGAATTTATATTTATATTTTATTTTAAGTTATTTAAGTACAAAATACAAATGCATTAGTTGTGCAATGATAATGATTTTTTCTTGAAAATCTCATTCTTATTTATAGTCACATCAATACAATTTTTTTATTAATTTTATTTTAGTACAACTTTTGAATTGAATTTAACCATGGTTACATGGATTTTGGTGCAAAAAGTGAATTGCAAATTCATAAATATTATTTTATTGGCTTAGCTATTATTTTATTATTTCCTTAGGAGGCCCATTTTAGACCTCAAAATTCCCCTAATGGGTCCATAGCAGGAAAAGTGACAAGTCACAGGTGGCTCAATGATTATGTTTTGGCAAGGTCACTTTCCCTATATTCAGAGGGAGTTATGGACAAGCCATGTTGATTGGATTCCAAAAATGAAACTATTGATTAATGACCCTCTCATTTATCAATGAAGAGGAAGTTGACTTCTAAAGTCAAGATGGAAGACCTAGCCTTAATGCACTATTTCTTGCACTTAAAGTTTTGATGAGATGGAAAAGTTGTTGGACTGCATATGTACATCTTGTCGTATCCCTGGTGTTCTTAATAAACACCCTATCAATCATATGCCTCGCTATGAAGACTATGATTCGATCTATGAATGAGCCTCATATATTGGATAGTTGCTTATTGAAATATCTTTGTAATTCTATTATCTATAATATAAGGTACATTGTTGGAATCTAAGATTCCATGAATATTTTAATGTTGGCTCAATTGGCAGTGTGATGGATGGACATCTAGTGCTATATCTCTTGATTTGGTTGCTCTGGAAACACTATTGAGGCTGAATGTATATAGTTGCAAGTTCAGATTATTATGAAGCCAGTTGGTTGAGAAAGCTCTTTAATAAGCCATTTGAGCACGTGATGGTAACCATCGTTGTATACTGCAATATTCTTGAGTGGGATTCATTTTTTAGAGAATTCATGTTCCACGATAACTCCAAGTATTGGGTACTGCTTTATTTTGATATGGTACATTGGAGAGACACCAAGCTCCATCATTGTTGGTTGGATGAGCATATTATTGTCATAGCCTCTTGATAAGGTCAAGATTATATTTCTTCAGAGATAGACTCAGAGTTGTGGATAGACCCTACTAGGAGGGTCTTGGTTGAACATTGAGCTCTAGGAGCTCCTAGTGGCTTGGAGTAATTCTTGGACCTATGAGCAACCATAGGGTGAGTGGTTCAACTTCCCCTATAGGTGCGCTATGTATAGGGTGAGTGGTTCACTATTCCCTGTGATACCCCGTGATGGATGACATCTGTGTAGGGTGAGTGGTTCACCTTCCCCTATAATTGATGACACATATGTATAGGGTGAGTGGTTCACCTTCCCCTACAAATGATGATATATGCATAGGATGAGTGGTTCACTTTCTCCTATGGCATATGAGCAGGATGAGTGGTTCACCCTTTCCTACGAATACCCCAGTGAGAGATGCATATAGGCATCTATCAGTTGTCACATGTGGACATGTCGATGGGATATGGTTCATCCTTTCCCCACATGTAGGATGCTCATTCCCTATGATCAATGGTTGGCATGTCAATGGGACATGGTTCATCCTTTCCCCACGTGTAGGATTCTTCCTATGATTGTTGGTTAACATGCATGTAGAACGTGGTTCATCCTTTCCCTACTCTTGGTGGTTTGCATGTGTGTAGGATGTGGTTTATCCTTTCCCTCTGATGATTGTGACATGTGATTGTAGGATGTGGTTTATCCGTTCCCTGCATGTGGTTGTGAGTGGGATGTGATTTATTTTTTCCCTGTTGTTGCCCCAACATCATCCTACCCATGTAGTTTGGGACACATGAGAAGTACCTCTCATTTGGCCAATGAGTTGGGAAAGGTGGATAGGGACCATAACACTACAGATGGACGCACCGTGTACTGCCATACTCCCTATGTCTAGGATGTATGGTGTTCAACAACTTGATCTAGGATCAAGTTTGATTGGGGTTCTACCCCTAGTTATGTGGATTGACTTTTGTTCATGAAGAGTGGCAAGGCCTTGTGACTCACTCTCGATCGATTCATATTTATTATCGATATCAATGTTCAATGGAGTTGAGACGAGATGCTAAGATGGTTCATGATGACAAGATGGCATGATGATGAATGGATTGGAAAGTGGAATTCTCCCTAGTTGAGAGGAAGTGTTAAAATTGGCAACTAGGGCCAATTCCACATTGGGAAGATCTTTTGAAGAAGATAATTATGGCATTGAATTTCTCTTTTCGAGAGGACCAAAATCGACCTAAATATCACTAAATTTGGTCAAGGAAAAGTATGTTTTTGAAATAAAATCCACTCATATGCAAATCGTCAAGGTCAGCCTCACCTCCATGTAAGCTGGAATTCTCCCTAGTTGAGAGGGAGAGTTAAAATTGGAAACTATGGCCAAATTCCACATTGGGCAACTCTTTTGAAGAAGATAATTGTGGCATTGAATTCCTCTTTTTGAGAGGACCAAAATCGACCTAAAGACCACTAAATTTAGTCAAGGAAAAGTATGTTTTTGAAATAAATCCCACTCATATGCAAATTGTCAAGGTCGGCCTCGCCTCCATGTAGACTCATAGAGCCCAAACGACATGTCTCTTGACCCTCACCCATTTGTATAAACAGAGGTGACCTCCAACCTCATCAAACACATCAAAGAGCAAAACATATAAAGGCGATTTCCTTTGTTTTGGGCAGCAGATCAAGAGCATCTTTTGCAAGGAAAAGGAGTTGTTTCGGACCGTTTGAGGGCTAAATTATTTTGTAGTGAAGGTCAAGTTCCCTCAGCAGGAGGCTGAGGTTGAACGAAGGAGATATGGATGGTTTTGTGCATGTTGAGAATTATTTTAGGGTTGCGCTTGATTTCAATATTAGGGCGCAAACCCTCTTGTAGCTACAGCAAGTTCGTACCCTTGTTTGGAGGAGGCTGAGAGGCCAAGAAGGCAGTTATGCCTAGGCTGCAGTCACAAGAAGGATCGGGGGAGGTTTTCTGCTGCAGACTCATAGATATTCCCATTTTCCAAGGACAAGGAGAGCATCTTGTTTGTCGATTTTTGGCTTGTTATATTCGACAAGGAGGCTACATTAGTTGATTCAAATTACTTTGTAGTTGCTTTGACTATTGTTGACCACTGGCTAGATTAGAATTTGTCTGCCACTGTTGAAGGTATAATTGCATACTTGACTGGGCAGTTTCTTTGGTATTTGGACAGTGATACGAGTCATCATTTTTGGCAAGTCATTTTGACTTCGATTGTATTCTCTCTCTTTCTTTGTTGAACACTTGATTTTAATAATAAGAAGAATTGATCAAGGGTTTTCCCCTTCTTGGATTATTTTCCTTGCTTGAGCCAATTCCTGTGTTCTCGTCTTGACTTGTCCTTTGCATATGTTATTTATCTTCTTTCTTCAGTTACTATCAAAGTGAGAAATGGAAATGAAAATGAAAATTGGGCTAATGTGGAACATTGAAGTAATTGACCTAAGAAAAGAACATATTAATCTAAAATTAACATACTTGTAGGATTGTTTGATCAAGTGGAAGATCCCACTGTGATACATTATGAAAATCAAAGTTGTGTGAAGCTTTCATAAAATCCAGTTTTCCATGACAGGTTGAAGCAGATGGAAATCAAGTATCATTACATCCAAGACATGGTAAATAAGGGAGCATTGAAGCTCTAATACATTTCTACAGATTAGCAAGTTGTTGACATTCTCACCAAGCCTTTGCCTAGGGCATAGTTTGCATACTTCATGGACAAGCTTGGAGTGGTTGAGAATGCCTCCTTCGTAGAGAGGGAGTGTTGATGTTATAGCATCAAGGACAAACATTCTCCCTAGGTCAAAGGCACTGACCAGGTTGCCATGTAATGTGGTTAGGAAGAATGAACCTGAGATCATCAAGGCCCACAGTGCTCCATATTGGAGATTGTGTCGAAATGGTCCAAAGAGCATCAAGGCCCACAATGCTCCATATTGGAGTGAGTGTTGTTAGCATCAGGCAAGTGCATTACCATTCAATTGGCATGTAGGAATGGTAATTGCCCAAGGTTTCACCATAGGTCACAGGGGTTGACTAGGTTCCAAGTGACAACTTGGATAATTGGTGACCCAAGACTAGTCTTGACCCTAGAAGGCCTTTGGCCAGCAGGTGACTAGATCTTTGCAAACGAGAGTTGACTAGTAGGCAACCAAATTTCTTTGCATGATGTTGACGTGGGATGCTTTCCACATGAAGTGGATGGATACATCAACATAGCAAGCTCTTTCAATCTTTTCTAGAGAAGGATAAATTTTCAACAGGATGGACATCTAAACAAGTCAAGATGAATACCTCCCTAGCTAAGATGGAGTGTTGATTTTTGTAGCTATGGTAGGTATTCAAATTAAAAAGAAAGAAAAAAAATTAATTCATATAGGCTCAGAATAGTCAAGTTGGCCCCATCAGTTGAATGGGTTTCACCTTTGGTCAAAACCCACATGATTTGACCAATATAAATACATCATTCAACCTCACACGAAAACAAGATATCTTTTGTTCATGGATGCGAAGGAAAGAGAGAGAAGTCTGGAGTTTGACTGAGTTTTCTGATCTGTTTGACCAGGATTGACAGAGATATTTTCTGATATGTTTGATCAAATTTCTGGAGGGATTACCAAATTTCTTTTTGGCTGAGTTGACCACAGAGTTGACAGAGTTTCTGAGGCACTGAGTTGACCAAATTTTCAGTTGACCACAGGCTGTCTGAGGCAGGTTGATCGAGATTTCCGAGAAGTGTTTGACTAAAGTTTGAGCAGAGTTGACCAAGATTCCTGGGCAGTAGTTTGACTGATATTCTGGGCAGTTTGGACCAGGTTTGACCTAGCTAGTTTATGTGGTCAGATTGATCAAGTTTGACTGAAAAATCAGATTGTACAATTTGTTGAATTGAACTATAATTTCTCCTAGAAAAACTTGCTAGGTTTTTCTGCCAAGGTTGGGTTTCCAAGGTGAAAATTTATGGTATCTACTGTTCCATTGTGATCTCTATTGTTCTACTGTTCTATTGCATTTATAGTTGAGTTTTCTGAAGTGTAATTGCTTAATGATGATCTGGAAAGTGCAAAAATATCATTAGAAGTAATTATTAGTAGCAAAAAATTGCACTTGTCCTTTTAGCACTAGAAAATCAACATTAGCGATACTCAAAAAATTGAAATTGAAGGCTTTCTAAGTCCACATATTCGATAAAGTCAAATTTTGATAAACTATAAAATTGTCCTCTTAAATTTATATGGTGCTCCTAAAAAGTATAGAATACACAATAACTTCTTTGAAAACCAATAATCTTTTATGACTGTTATCACAAAATCTAGCACCGTAGTCTAAAGTCTTCCACAAGGTGCTAAAACTAGTGGAATATGGATGTGTTACCACTGTTACCTATGCAACAATTTCCCTCATTTTAGTGAAGGATAGATCTTATACAAGGGAGGCTTCCTACTAGCCTTTAAGGTTCATGAGACAAGACACATTCAATTCTAAGGGCACTTCAGTAGCCACTAGCCACTTAATTTATCACCAATAGAAGATAATAATCAAGGTAAAGTTAAGGCGCTTACTAACTGCAATTTCAAGATTTTAAGCGATGTGGATCTAGGGCAATTTAGAAGGCACAATAAGTCAAGGCTTGGTACAAGAGTGTCCCCAACCAGTACAAAAGAAGAAAAAGCTATTGGCTGTAGCAAAACTTGCATAAAAGATGATAAAATAGTGACTATGGGACTACCTTTCTTTTTTATTTAGTTATGTAAACATATCATAATCAAACAAATGAATGCCTGGTACTATAAAATAAGGGATGTGGTTTTTTAAAATTGTTGCATCTTGTGACTATGGACCTACCATTTTTCTATCCAGTGAAATTCTCAAACAAATGGATCTGCGATCAATGTAGTAAACATGTGGAATGATGGAGGCCCAAAACTACCCATCTGACATTGATTCTCTCCTACTGAGGAGCAACACAATAAAGGAGCATGACTCTCACTTCCAAACTTTAGACTTGCAGCAAGTAACCTCGTGAAGCAATAGCAGCTATATGAATCAAGAACGTTTGTTTCTCCCTAAAATGCATATATCAATAAGAAAAATCATCTGCCAGGTCAAACAAATGAAGCAAGCACACTAGATTACAATTGGACTCTTCATTAACACTGAATAAAATCACTCGCTATTTTAGGCTCAAATAATTCACAATATTCTTCATTGATATGCTTGATAACTTGGTTTGTTTTTGCAGAGATTGTGTCTTTGTTGACAAGTATGCCTGCAGAAGAAGCCCAGGCGATATTAAGTAAACTAGAAAAAATCTGTAAAAATGTAAAAGTTCAATGATAAAGAACAGAAAAAGCTGTGTTAACAACAAATCAATCTGTTATTTGTCTCTTATTGTGGTACAAAGAGTCTACTTAGACATTTAAAGGCAATGATGCCACCAATGGAGGATGGAAAGGAGGGTATCTTGTACCTTGAATTAAAAAGAAGGAAGCAAAATTGTCAAACCGTTCCTATTCTCAAATCTGCTTGTAAAAACGGTAACTAGAAGCCGTATGAAGTTTGCGTTGCAAGCACCCTATCTGGACTCTACTTGAGCCAAGTCACACAACCATTATAAACCACTTCAGGCTAAAACTTCTTTACCTGGGGTTCTCTGGCTGAAGAATAGAATTTTAAAAAGAAAAATACAGTACAGGGAAATTCATATTGAAGCTGCTGATGAAATATCACTGCATGTCTCCTGGTCAATGATAACACTTTCAGGTTTCCCACAATTGTAAATAAGCTGCAAAACTGAGGATTCAGCGTTGGAATTAACATATTTCTGCAAGAAACGTCTTTCTGACAACCTAGCAACCTGTGGGAAACTCACCTGTTTTTCTATCACTCGCATGGACTTCAATGCCTCCATTACTCTATACCGAGGAATTATCCTCTTCTCCAAGCTGAAGGCACACACAAATGGATACCTAACAAGATCATCCAATGGAAGTCCCACAGAATTAACCAGAAAATCCACATTACACTTCAATATTTTTACCGAAAACCCCATAATCATTGGGTGCAACCTTACTAAAGCCAAAATTTGTTTTTCGGAGAAACCTAGACTGCTCAAACACCGCAGTTTTCGATATATATTTTCTTTTCCTACTGTCAATATTACACGCAAAGCATATGCAAAGATCTTTGACCCCTTACTGAACCCCAAATCCTCGGCCTTTTTAAATGACTCCATAACTTTTTGCTCTGAAGCCCTGAGCAAAAGGGGTGCCCTTCCCACTAATTCCGATAATGCATCACCATCAACACCCAATCTTTGCAAGAGAGAAATCGCAGATTTAAGCTTCTTCCCCTTGTTATTAAAAACACATGAATAATTATAAAAGAGTTTGGCGATATCGTCTTCCTTCGTGAAAGTCCTAAGGAAGTTAATCCTAGACTTCAGGCTTCTTTGGGATTTATATAACAAAATCCGAGGGTTCGAAAGGACCACTCTTCGAATCTGCTAAGGGGTAGTCAAACCACATTCCTTTAACTACTCCAAAACCTCTTCCATACTCTCACTTGATTTATAAAGCAAACCCTTGCCTCTTCTGGCTTGTTTAATGGTTTTTGTGATATCTTCGTCTGTCAAACCACATTTATTGAGGAGAAATTCTATGGAAACATCCCTGTCTGATGGAGTTGTGGATGAGGCTGCCAATTGGGCACATAAATTTGGAAATTTTAAGTGGGATTTTGCATTGAATGGAAGCAAGGAAATTGTTGTTGGGGCTGCGATCGTTATGAATGGTTTCCATGTTAACTGAATAGACATCATCTTTTCTGCAATAGAAGGGAGCGAAGAGAGAATTGCCAATTACCTGTATAGCGTCCTTGGTGTGGATACCCGTGGATACCCGAGCAGAGTATCGCAGAATTGGATTGGTATACAATAAGCGAGCATGTGTGGTGAAGAGCGCATATAGAAGATAAACGGCTAACATTTTTTTCAATGCTATTGGCCCATTAATGTGGTGGCAGATACCTCTGCCACTGCATTAATGAGCCGATAGCATAGCATAGAAAACAAGAATAGTTGCCCGGCAACAAGTCCCTGCCGTGAGCCGGGTTTCAAGAAGTTAACCCGGGCTTCAAGAACATAAATCCTGTAATCTAATTCAAAACTGGATGAGTCGGGTTTCAAAAAGTTAACAGGGGCTTCAAGAACATAAACCCTGTAATCTAATTCAAAACTGGTTGTATAAGAGATGTATAGTAAACAAATTTACACGATGAATCGAATATAAAATCAAAATTTTCCATATAAAAAAAATATTTACCTGCAAAGGGTTCATAATAAATAGTCCGGACAGATGAATTAATACATTCTGAATTTAACGACAAATTTAACCACGTCCCACTCTGTAGGGCCACGATTTTTGCCAGTTGTCTATGTGTCCCCACGACCTTACCACTTGTTTTTCTTGCGGTAACCGAACCTGCATGAGTGACAACACAGAATTGATCTTACAAAACTCCCTCAGTCAACCGTTTCATGCTTTTCAATCGCGTTTTCACTGGGGACATGGGAAAAAATCCTCGCCGGAACTTGGAAACTGCAATAGCGAGTGTCCAAGGGAGCAGCATCAGTTGAAATTGATGGGCGAGCAATCGCATCAACAGACCCCACTGGAGCAGCACCAGTTGAAATTGATGGGCAAGCAACCGCATCAACAAACACCACGGGAGCTACTCTATGAATAACTTCTATATTCTTTGAGCTCTAACAACTCTCTGTAGCCTCATTATTTTTTAAACAGTAACTTCAGTATATTTTTTACAGCTTGCACTTGAATTGGACTGAATTATTTCAAAATCTATTTCAAATTGTTTGAGAGTATTCTCACACCTGTGATAATATATACATGTAGTGCAATTAATACTTTCTATCTCTCCGAATTTGTTATTGATGTTAAGAATCACAATCGAATAGAAAGAATAGAGAATCATCTCAGTAATTTATGACATTGCGCTCTGAAGCACATGCGATTAATATTTTCAGAATCAGGCGTACTGAAATCTAACGTGTTTTGTTTGTAAGTGGTATTCAAATTCCTTTATTGAAAATCTAAGTTCAACAATTTATGAATGAAATTTCGCTTCTCATTCTGGAGGAGTAGTTAAGAGCACTTACTGTTGTTGGTCTCGGTGTGGTACACTGTTAAAATATACACGCATATGGTTTTACATTCTATTTTTATGGATCTGTATCATTAGAAATGCAATGTAATTGATGATATAAGGAACTTGTTTGAAATTTGACTATTGTTCTATCAATATTGGAAATGGGTTTCAATGCTAGGAATCGAGAGAGTGCGAGCTAGGAACGGTAGAGCCTCTCAGAGCCTACTCCTGATTCCGTACATTATCACATGGAATATTTTTACCTTATACGTTTTAATATTTTACTGTTTTGATCCTAATACATGCTTTTATGCCATTTAAAATAAACCAGGCCTTATTATCATGGGTAATTGACTTAAGCTATAAGAGTGATATATGTATTTACCTTGTTCCTCATGTCCTGGTTTCCGATTTCTAATTGGAAGATCTTACCAATCCTCTTTAATTCTCTGAACCCTTTGAATTTTCTGTATGCAGGACATCATAGCGGGCTGCACCCTGATAGCTCTGCGACGCTAGTGGAATGGGCGCCGGGCGAGCTCCTGAAAAAACCAGAAACATTTGAAAAGGCCACGGAAGAGCTGGACAGAGTGGTGGGAAGTGGTGGGAAGAGCGCGGTGGGTAGAGGAGAAAGACGTTCATGGGCTGGAGTATCTGAGTAGGTCTTCTGACTTCTGAAATGTAAAGAAGCTTCAGTAATTGGTAAGTAAGTCGGTATGCCTCTCCTTCATTGCTGAATGTAATACATTACTTTCAGCTGAACAAGGGATATAGAACAGTGTATTTGAATGCCTCCAAGGCAGTGATCAATCACTACAAATACCAGGCTTGAAGCGAGTTCAAGGCTAAGTTTCAGAGGAGTGTGTCTGCCTATGTTGTGGATTGGAAGGATTCTAGGAATCCCACGTCCCAATATCGAACTCCAGGACTTGGTAACAGGGCCATCAAACCCCATGCTTGGGAGAATATGTTCAGTTCTTCGACCGCTGCCCTGTTCCTTGCAAACCTTGGAAAGCAAAACCTGTGACACTAAGCAAAACCCGTGGCAGATCACAAGACAACTTGAACATGCATGCAGATTTTAATAAAAATTCTTTGCGGAAATTGTCGAAACATTATATGCTTACTAACTAATGCTAGCATTAGTCAATAGGAACTAGAAAAATAAGAAACAAGAGGAATCAAGTTACATTTAACCTATAGGAACTAGAAAAATAAGAAACAAGAGGAATCAAGTTACATTTAACCTAAGTTTCGATAGGTCTGGCCTCGATATGAGGCCAAATAAGACCTTCAAATTTTTGATTGGTTTTTACCAACGGCAGCCAGAAATTTGTCTTTAAAACTTTATATTAAAGTAAATGGGTCGATCGCATTTTCCTGCATGTCGCGGAAGATAAATTAGCATTTTTATTTTTATGCAAAGTGCGAAAGATAAAACTAGAATATCAAAAGCAATAATAAAGTAATAAAGTGAAATATATATACAATGAAATACAATTAAAATTTGAATTTTTATTTATTTTCATGTTATACCAAGGTAAATGTTCTAGAACAATAGTAACAATAGTAATTTTTTAGAGGAAGAAAGTATATAGTAGAGGAGTTCAATTTATTTGGGGTTTTTTAAAATGATATGAAATAAATTCTAAATATTAAAATTATGAGATATTTATGAATTAAAGACATCTCTTGGAAAATTTTGAGCCAGCCACTATGACTTAAGAGTTAGCTCAAATTCCTTAAATGACAAAAGAGATGTATCCTCCACACTATGCCTTATTATTTGGTTATTTTGAAAGGGTGAACAACTTAATAAGCAACACAATCAAACTATCAAACAAATTTGTTTGTAATATATATATAAACAATTTTTTTTTTTTAAAGCATAGAAATTGATAAAACTCTTAACTTAGTTGCTATAAAATTAATAATCTACCTTTAATTTTCAAAAATAATATAACAAACATTAACAAAGAACTTTAAAATACTTGTGAAAATTTGCTAAATATTTATTCAATTTTAAAAGCATGTTCCATTTCATTCTATGTGATAAGTCTATTATTATAATTATAACAATATAAAAGAGCATCAAGTTATAAGTAGTTGTGATATTTTTAATAAAATAGTTGTTTAAAGTCAAGTTTAGTTATTTATTAAGTGTGTTTGTCACTCTAAAGCATTGCTCCCATTTTATTTTGCTTTTACAATGTTAAAGAGATATAACTCATTAAAAACACCATACATTGATTCACTATTACAATATTAATGTCAATAGCATAACAATTTAAGATGATTTGGCTGTGAAATTATTTGATATTGTATTGATATTAAGAGTGGTACACACCAGTCTCGAGGGTAGCTCAATTGGTTAATCCTAGAAATGTGAAATTGTTGTAACGTGAAAGACCCAGATTCAAATCCCCCTTGTTGTGACTTGGGCTGTAGGGAGGAGGACATATTGTGCCCCCCTTGAAGTTTGCTAGTAGTTACCTGTCAGACGGACAGTGGTACACACCACACACAAAAATTGGAACATAACTTTAACTAATACCATAATGTAAAATGATAAAGTTACATTAATGTCAACAACAATGCAAAGAAAAACAATACTTTCCATTAATATTGTTAAAAATATAATGTGAAATGTTTTAATGTCTTGATTTTAATAACGAAATGATGAAAAATACTTAAATACAATAATTTGCACAACCATATGGTGTAAAAATAATTCAATTAGCTAATTTTAATGTTAATGCAATTAACTTCATACATGCTCATTAATTATCATTTTTATTAATAATATGATGCAAAAATAATTTCACATTTATATAAAAAAAATTTTTATGTAATTCCTTAAAAAGTAAATCATATTTAAATATTGAAATAAATTTCAAAATACACATCAAAATGTAATAAAATTTAAATTTAAAAAAAAAAAAAAAAATGAAAGAGACATTACTATAACACAAATAATGATAAATATGATAAATAAAATGTATATAAAAACAATGATTTAATAAACTATTATGATTTAATGAAATTATATAATGGAGATATATTATTAATTAATTTAACTACACATTAATTTTGGAGATTTAAAAAGAAATAAAATATGTGAATTTTCCTTTAAATTTATTTTATATATAAGCAATTATATAAATAGTTGATGTTTACACAGTGGGTAAGTCTATTATAATTTAGTTGTCAAACGAGTAGTGAAGACAACCATTGCTTGTTGGTATCGAGGAATGCACGCTGACTTATCGACATTATTCAAAGAAAACCATATCACCTAGAATTACCTTGTTTATGGTCTCAATCCACATGCACAATTAACACTATATATATATATATATATATATATATATATATATATGAATTCGTATTAATCATAAAAATATATAATACAATTTTTTTTTGAAACATAATATTAATATAATAATAATATGATGATTTTTATATCAATGATTTTTGGACAATGACCAATATTATTTGAGTAGACTTCTATCTGCCATGTCTTTCTCCCTATACACCATGCCATATAATTGTTCAAGTGCACCAAATGAACCCATAAAACCCACCAATTTAATAATGTTTTCTGTCAGATAAATCAAAAAATGAGAATGCATTTGCAAATTATTTACAACTAAACACATATGTGGAATACATATAAAAATCTCTAAGTGAAAATGCACTTAGTTGATGAAGGATATCTCTATTGAGTGGTGGAGTAGGTGCAAAGATATCCTTGTAGTGATTGGAGATCATTTTGCATTATATACTTTGATGTGATAAGCCTTATAAACTACCCTAGCTCCCCATCCACCCAAATCTAGACTTTACCTTCGGCCTTCTCTTTAACTTGCCAAGCATATTGTGAGGTCTCAGTTTCCATTTGATTTTCCTTTTTTGTCTTAAAATTATTATTTAATGTGAGGGAGGTGAGAAGACTACACTTCTTTAGACCTTGTTCACCTAAAAATGTTGGAGAGAAATTGAGATAAGGGAGAAATTTGTTATTAAAAATCTTAAATGTTTAGCATGAGATGTGATGCTACATTTATGATCTTGTATGTTATGTAACTTTAATATCATTACTAATGATTAGTTCTAAGAGTAATAAGAAAAACTTTATGTTGTCTAATAACTATTATTTAATGGTGATAGGACATCTAACATCTAATGTTATCCTGATTTAATACTTCTGGATCCATCACATTATGATTATGGAAGTATTCAATCAAAATTGTTGGAATCACAGAAGCCTAAACTCATATCTCATGTTATTTTACAACTAATGTAAAATACTAGTGTTACATGTAATTGTTATAGCATCATTTATCACCTTCATATACTTGATGACTTACACATTGGCCTTGGGCAGCCCTTCCATTCAGACTTGGTCACACTTATTAAAAAACAATATTTTAAATTCCATACGCGACTCTGCCCAGACTTTTCCACATGTAAACGCGGGTCCATCCATAACTAACCCACGTATACTATTTAAAATATTAAAAAATGTAACAATCTCTTATTAATGAGGCGGGGTTTACAGGTTTTTCCTGTAACTTAACTACCCCAACCCGTAGCCTAACTATTTCCCAAAAAAAAAAAAAAAAAAAAACTAACTTAAGGATGTATAAAAGCACCTCAAGGGAATGACCTAAAGGAGGAGAGAGAATGCTATTGATATTATAGCCTGCTAGAGTCTTGATCAATTCTGATATTTTCGTATGCCTCCTGCACTTCCCAAGTCCGGGAAACTCATGTTTCCTTATGATGATCACTTCCCCTTTATGTGACATCATTTGTGCACCCTTTATGAAAGGAGTTTTGTGAGGCTAGGGCTAGACGGATCTAGAGGATGGTTTTGCTCAGAAGCCTTGGCAGATTTCACGTGATTTCTCCACTATTTTCTGTATATTTTATCAATACAAGAAGTTGTGTCTTGTTCTTGATGTCTTTCGTGTTATATGTCTCTTGTACATGTTGAATAATTTTGTTCATTTCATGTCATCTTTATGAGATTATATATGCTAACATGTTGACATCTAGGATATATATGATGCACAACTAGTTTTTGTGCTCTGTTTGGATTGATTTGGAAATTCGGGAGCACAAGGAGTAGGAGATGGTTTGCACCCTGTGGGATCGAAATCAGACGTAGGACCCACTAGTAAGGGTGTCTATCCTCCTTTTTCTATTTTAAGCATTAGAACTCATAATTAGAGTGCTTCTTGTGGTTACATGCCCTCCACTTTGTTAGGTCATTCAAACCCTTCCTTAGGATATTTTCCTTTTACCTCTCAGATTCAAGGGTTCAATCCTTTCCTCGGGGGTCAAAGATCTAATGCTTTTCAAGGTTGGAACCCTGCCTTTACAGGGTTGGGAGCAGGGAGTCAGTTTTTATCTGGCCAACAAGGGAATAATCCTTTCCCTTCTGTAGGCGCTTCGCAGGGTTTGTCCCCTTTTTCCAATGCTTGGAACCCTTACCAAGGGGTTTCATCTTCATTCAATACTTCAATCAGGGGAAATATCCTTGTCTATGGTAACCCTACGATGGGAGGGGGTCCTTCTCCGAATGTTTATGGGCCACAAGGCTTTTCTTATGGCTCAACCTTTTCTTCGAAAAATCTTTGGTAAACTGGTGCCTCAACAAATCCAGGGTATTCTTTTCAAAACATTGGGAATCCTTCCTTTGGGGGATGGATTTCTCAAGCTCCTCTGTGTGTACCTTTCCTAGCAACTTTAAACTTGCTAGATCTATCGAAATTGATGAATGATCCAATCCGATACAGCCCAGGTTGGCCTTCGGTCCCTACTAAACTTCTCTTAGACACTCCAAAGTTTGAAGGGAATACTGGCGAGGATCCGGCTGACCATGTTACCACATTCCACTTCTGGTGTTCATCAAACTCCCTTATTCATGATTCGATTAGTTTGAGGCTATTTCAACGCAACTTAACTGGAAATGTTGCGAAGTGGTACATTGAGCTGACACGAGGTAGTTTTGCTACTTTTGGCGAGCTGGCTATGATGTTTTTGAACCATTTCCAGTTGCCTGTCCATTATGATGTCATGACTCATCTCTTGGCCAATTTCCAGCAGGACAAAGAAACACACATTTCTGACCATATTCAGGAATGGAGGAGAAGGAAGAGGCCCATAAAAGCCCAAATTCCAAATGAGTTCCTTCTCAAATGGTTTCTTAAATCTTTGTAGCCAGAGATCTTGAAGGATGTATCCCTTTCAGGGGTCTTTTCTGAGGAACAAGCCATTTTCAAGGCCCAACAGCTAGAATTGATCTACTCTCAGTCTGGGGTCCTTAATAAAAAAAATTCGGATGCTCCTCATTCAAAAGTAGATTTGGCCAAAACGAAACCCGGTCCTCAAGCTAATGTGCTAGTCGGTTCGATCGATAGTGGTGTGGCTAACCTGCTAAATCAATTTCAGCATTTGTCTTTACAATCTTCTCCTTCTGTTCAGGCTACGCCTTCGGTGTCAACCCCTTCCCAACCCTTAACTATTAATGTTGTTCAAGCTTCTAACCCAAAAGGAAATCAATAATCTGATGGGAAGAAGAAGGGACGAAATAATAAGAAGAAAGACAAGGATGGGAAGGGCAATGCGAATAGATACAATGACAACATTAGAGAGGGCAAGAGGGACAATAAGAAGAAGGTTAAGTTTCCATGAAAGTTATGCATAAGAGACCATCTTACTCACGTCTGCCCGAAAATTCAGGATGCTCAATGCTTGTTAGCTCAACAAGGTTCTTCTAGTTCCCAAGATATACTGACAAACCCTTTTCCCCAAGGGCAGTAACTCGTTGCGAGCGCGAATGCTAATCCTGTTGCTCCCGCTGGGGGCAACCAGGAAAGGGAAAATCCCTCAAATGTATATATGATGAGTGCTCATGCTGATATCACTATGAGATCTCGTGATTATGGTGAAGCTGAGTCTTCAAAAGCTAAAGGTACCACTATTAATTCAGAACCACTCCATATAGAGAGGCCTTCAGTTGAGCCTATACCTCGGATGCCGAAAGGGTCTAATAAGCATATGACGATTAATCCTAATGCCAAGACTGCCCATAACTACTCCATTGTAGAAGATCTTGCTCAGAATCCTTGTGTCATGTCTACGTTAGAGGTACTCAAGTCTTGCCCAGCACAAAGGAGTTCATTGCTCTCTGCGATCGGGGATGTTGATCCAAAAAACTCTCTTGTGATTACATTTGATATGTCAAATTTCAAGAAGAGACTTCCTCATCACATGGATTTTCAGATTAAGTCTACATATCGGAAGATCAATATTTTTTGAGTAGTAGTCGATGAGGATGCTTCCACATGTGTCATGTATATCTCATGTTGGAAAGCTATTGGATCCCCTTCATATGTGCCTTCAGCCCCTTTTCTTACTGCATTTGATGGTCATTCTCACAGGCCACATGGTATTATTCTAGCTTTACCCATCTGTGTTGGTGGTAAAATTGTCAATATCGAGCTCGAGATAGTTGATGCAAATTTGACTACAACCTTCTATTGGGGCAGAATTGGATTTATGATATGGATGTTATTGCTTCATCATTATGCATCTTGTGTTTCCCCACGAAGGGAGGATTGTCACTATTGATCAAATGAACTGTTCTCTTGTAGATCCGAATGCATCCTCTGACTCTACTATACCCTTGGTGACTTATGCCAAGCATCCCGTTGAGAATTTGGGGGTTGGAATGTATACCTAATTGATGGGTACTTTTGATATTCCACCTCCTTTAGTTCGTATTAATGCCATCTCATCCTCCAGTTCGGAGAGAGTTCTTTCAAACTCAATATTTTTCGAACCTTTGGACCTTGCCTTCTCCTACCTCCACATTAGAGGAAGGTCAAGTGGGTGGAATGGCATTCCCTATGTCTTCAGCTGAGATTGCCTATCAATCTATTGTTGACTCTGCAGATTCCGTTCCATTTTCTCTCTCACCAGAGGAGTTGGACAGAGATGTGGCTCCGGCTTGGACTTTTAGTTCATCTTCTACTCAAGATTGCCTCGATACCACTCTTCCATCTGAAGAGTCTATTGTTGAAGCCGTGACTTGTGTGGAAAGACCGTGGGATGATTTGAATCATCAATCCTATTTTCTACCAGACTTGGGAGAAGTTGAAACAAGATTGTCTAGCCCTCAGTCTTCTGGTCATGTTCACCCAGTCTTGAACCCATTAGCTCTAGCACAGGTTTTTGCTGAAGGGAACATGGTTGTCATTTTTTAGACTACCCCAGTGAACATATCCATAGATCCCAACATTATCAAGAATATATTCATTGGTGTTGAATGCTCCCCTGAAGAAATTCAAACTTACACTGATCTCTTTAGAGAATTTCAGGATGTGTTTGCTTGGTCATATGAGGAAATGTCTGGAAATGATCCATCTATTGTCCAGCATGAGATCAAGACTTACGAAAATGCTAAGCCTATTCAACTGAAGCTTCGTCCAGTCAACCCTAGGAAGGAAGCAACTATCAAAGCCAAGGTTGAGAAGCTGCTAAAGGCGGGTTTCATATACCCCGTTACGTTAACTAAGTGGGTTTCGAATCTAGTGCCTATGGATAAGAAACATGGAACAATCCAAGTTTGCATTGATTTCATGGATTTAAATAACACTTACCCCACACAGTTTATTGATCAGATTATTGATGAGTGTGCGGGCAATGAAATTTTCTCCTTCATGGATGGTTTCCCGGGATACAATCATATTAGTATCCATCATGAAGATCAGCATAAGACTGCTTTTATTTTCCCCTTGGGTACATTTGCTTACAAAAATATTCCTTTGGCCTTAAAAATGATAGCGCTACTTTCCAACGGGCCATGTCCTATGATTTCCATGACATCAAACATATTATCGAAACATATTTGGATGATTTGGCTTTTCATTCTCGAAAGAGAATTGATCATCCTTCACACTTTCGACAAGTTTTTGAACTGTGTCGTCATTATAAAATTCAGTTTAACCCTAATAAGTGTGTTTTCGCTGTCACATCTGGTCAGTTGTTTGGATTCATCGTGTCTATAGAAGGGATTAGGGTAGATCCCTTCAAGGTTGAGGCAATAATTCAGTTGCCTCCCCTGTCTTCTATTCGTTGGCATCAAAGTCTACAAGGAAAAGCCAATTTTTTGAGGATATTTATCGTCAATTATGCCAAGGTGACGAAAGGATTTATGAGGTTGTTAAAGAAAGGAGTTCCATTCTTTTGGGATGATTTTGCTCAATGCTTGTTTGATGCTTTGAAAAAGGCATTGACCGTTGCTTCATTATTGAGTCCACCTGATTATAGCAGATATTTCCTTTTGTATCTTGCTACAGCAGAATCTACCATTGGTATGGTTCTGGTTCAAGAAGATGATGCTTTGTCTGAGCATGTTGTATACTACCGTAGTCGAGGCTTGGTGGGTCCTGAACTCTAGTATTCTCTTGTCGAGAAATTAGCTTTGGTAGCTGTTCACACTGTCCAGCAGCTCAGAAATTATATCCTCCTTCACAAAACTTATGTTTTGGCCACAGTTAATCCATTTCAATTTGTTCTCAGTAGGCGAGTGATTGGGGGCAAATACAACCAATGGATTGTCATTTTTAAGAGTTTGATCTCGAATTCTTGTCTGCCAAATCCAAAAAATATTTTGTATTTGTGGAGTTGATCTCTGAGTTTCCCTATCAAGTTGAGATTGTTTATGAAGAGTCGTTCCCGGATGAACATCTTTTTCTCATATCTTCGCAGGATCCTTGGTATGGAGATCTCATTGTTTATCTCCAGACTTCGAAGTTTCCCTTAGCTTTTTCGAAAGACGAGCGTCGAAAGTTGTGTCACTTAGCGAAAAATTAGCTTATTATCGGTGACACTCTATATCGTCGTGAGATCGATTCGATCCTTTGACATTTCTTGACTCTCGAAGAAGCTGAGGTTGTGCTGAATGATTTCCAAAGTGGAGCTTGTGGTGGTCATCTATTTGGGCTTGCTACAACCCAAAAAATCTTGCGTGCAGGATATTTTTGGCCCTCGATTTTCAAAGATTGTATTAAGGCGATCAAAAAGTGTCATCCTTGTCAAGTCTATACTCGGAAGATGCATGCTCATCTAGCTCTGCTCTTTCCTGTTGTCACTTTAAGTCTGTTCACAAAGTGGGGTATTGATTATACTACTTATAACCCCCCTTCGATAAAGGGTCACAAGTACGTTATTGTAGCAATAGAATACTTCACGAAGTGGGCTGAGGCTATGCCTACTTTTGCGAGCGATGGTGAAACAAAAACCATGTTCTTATTCAGCAAAGTCATTTCCCGCTTTGGTATCCCCAAAGAGATTGTCACTGACCATGGCAGTCATTTCCAAAATAACGTGATGGTTGAATTGGCTCTCAAATTGGGTTTTTGGCAAGAGCATTCATCTCCATAATATCCTCAGGCCAATGGGAAAGTTTAAGTTGTAAACAAATCCTTGAAGACTATCCTTCAACAGAAAATTGATAAAGCCAGATTCAATTGACACATCATGTTGTACCCTGCCCTTTTGGCATACCGAATATATGTAAAGATTGCAACAGGGTTCACTCTGTTTCAACTAGTTTATGGACTGGAATCTATATTTCTTGTTGAATGTGAAATTCCTTCCCTTAAGCTGGAAATTGAGCTTCTTCCTGACACTTCTAGTCTCGAAGAATGCCTTGTCCATTTAGAACATCTCGATGAGCAGCGTCGAGATGCAGCTATGATGAATGAGACTCATAAGAAATGAGTGAAGGTTCAGTACGATAAGGCGGTCAAACCTAGGGTTTTCTCTGAAGGTGACCTTGTTTTGGTTTATGCCCAAGACAAGGATGCTTTGGGGGCAGGAAAGTTCAAATCCATGTGGTATGGCATGTATATTTTCAAAAAGGTCCTGAAAAAAATTTCTTATGCTTTGGTTGATTTTGATGGGAACAAGCTAGTGGAACCCAGAAATGGGCTCTATCTGAAGAAGTATTATGCCTAGGTTTTTGCGTAGCATTTGCTTCGTTTGTATATATTGTATTTTTTGTACATGTATTTTTATCGATTTTTTATGTGACTTTGATGATTTTGATCTACTTTGGCAGGTGTTTTTTGGGTGAGATGAGTCATTTTGGCTTTGCCGATGGTGCTAGTAGACATACTCAGCATCTTGCTTCTGCAGCTTGGGTAATCCACTATCCATCCAATTAGTTGCTAGTCTTAATGGGTGTATGCATTGGTCTTGCTTCCAGTGGTCAACCTACTTTCGGAGGCAATATTCCTTGTTGTTGATTCGTTGGTAGTATATTTGGATTCGAAACTGGTGGTTTCACAATTAAATAACACCTATCGTGTCAGAGACCCATTTTTACATCGAATATTTTTGCGAGTGCATTTGTTACAACATTCATTTCATTATATTACGTTCATTCACATTCCACATTCAAATAATTGGTATGCAGACTCATTGGCTAATCAAGCAATTGATTGGGATATTAATCATTCAATACTTTAAAAAATAAAAAACATCATCCATAATTGTACATTTGGGACAATCACATCATATAAAATCGTTGTATATATATATATATCAGAGTGTGTTCAAAATATAAAAAAATCGGACAATCATGTCCTACAAAATTAGGGCTTATGCCCGATCATGTTCATCATAAAAAAATATTATAGTCATCCGATCAATAAAAATATATCACTGTGGTCCCTGCTCAGGATTGGTACTGCAGAAGGCCACTATAGTTGTCGCTACATGATAGAATAGCTAAACCCAGTCACATGGTACTCCAACCACGCGTCTCTACATAGCCTTTGAAAGATCCTCTATGGCTACCATAGGGACTTGGCGAGTCAGACTCTCCAAGTTCCTCTGTATCGCATGGAGGGTTCTCCCTAGGTCTTCATCGACATCTCCAGCCTCTCTTCTGCGGACCTATGGCTTGGGAAGCCCTCGGGTCTTGGTCCCATGTCTGCATCATGATCATAAAATTTGTAAGTCAAATTGTCCTAACAAAAATATTTTTCATTTTCACATAATTTGAAAAATCATAAAAATCATATAATCAAAAAATCATTGTGCGATCTTACCAATCGCCCCCCATGCTGCACCGAGTGGAAGAGCCAAATCAAGATCACCTCTGAAATCCATCCAGCATAGGGATAGTCCTCTACTGAGATGACTTGTTCTCCCCACCAAAGGAAAAACTTGTCATCCCATGTAGTCCAGGGGTCCTCACTACCCCCCAGTCTCTTCATCAAGTCTGCCCACTTGGATATCCATGGATCACGGGGGCTACTGATTGTTGAGATGACCTTGGGATGAAGCCCTGGAACTCTCTCAAAGAAGAATGTGTAGAGAAAGGTACCATAGCCAAAAAAATTGGTTTTGGATTTCCAGATTGAAGTTAATTGTTTCTTCAGATTTTCCAATAAGGTTGTGCACCAATCATATAGCGTGGTCAAGAAATCCACTGCCAAACTCATGTTCCCTCGTGATGCCTGGTGTAAGGATGTTGATCCAGCTACTCTAGAAATGGTGAACATAAGGATTTTCATGTGTAGATCTGAGACATCTTTGATAGGGATTTGTGTGCCCACCTTCTTAGTACCCTCAACATAGTAAACCTGAATGTAATCATCAACATTAAGCCCTCCTATGGGCTTGCCCTGCAAGTTAACTGATTCCCCTCTCCGTGAGAGGCCAGTTATGAAATATATGTCTTCAACTTCTATCCTTAGTGGCATTTGATATATCATAAAGCAATCTTCATTCGGGTCCCAATAACTCACTAACATCTCAAGCAATCTGGTGTTTGTTTTCATATTCGGCATTTTGAAGAATTTCAATAAAGCGCAACTCTGAAGTATATCCAATGATACTTGGTCCTGCATAACCTCATTATCAATCCTTTACATGGGTTTCTTAGTTAGTTCCTCGCTAAAACTTGTCGCCCATGCTACAATTTGAGTTGGCTTGGGAATCCTCTTTAGTCCCACCATGACTTATGCGTTGAAGCTTCATTCTTCTTCTTCCTCGCTATCTTTTTTCTGGCCATATACTCTAGAGGCTCCCATTTTATTGTTGAGTTGTATTGCTGCATTGCATATTGACCATTTGTATATCTTGGTCTTTAGTCGGCTTCATTTGGACTCATGTTTAAGCCATCTTTTGACCATGTATTTCTGCAAATTCAACCGTGCAAACACTTAGCCTTCGCAACTTGACACCTTTACCCATGGATGGAACATTCCTTTGAGTGTCACTTAACATTTTTCGCCACCTTGCATTGAGCATAGGATTTTTCCTATCCCAGGAACTAGCCTACATCTGTTTATCAACACTCGTTCTATCCATTGTACTATTGGCATTCTTCTATTCTTTTTCAGGCTTTGAAATATGAAAAAGACAAAAATAAATAAATAAATAAATCCCAAAAAGAGCGGGAACGAGACATTTCTTCCATATTTGATGGCAGCTACAGAGTTAGTTTTGTCGCCCTTGAACAAAGCACAAAAAATTTAAGTCGTTTCTCCATATGGGATGGTTTTAGTTTTGACTTAGGAGAAGCCCTAAACTTGTTATTGAGTCAATACTCCCTCGGTTGGTTATCTCTTCCAATCATATGGCGGGTTTGTTTATGCCTCCTGCATGAAAAAATTATATAGATTTATCATACGCTGCCTTGGTCAAAATGAGTCGTGCTTTTGTTCAAGGGAAGTTAACTTGAGTCGGCGTCTCTATGGTGTCTCTTCACTGATTTTTCAGTTGGCCATCCCAGTCTGTTCGAGTCTTGTTATATCACATTAGCTATTTGGTCCTTTACTTGTGCTGGTTTGAGAAGGTCTCCATTGACTTATTTCTGACGGGTTTGTATCTTATCGACTTCGACAAATTGCTCTGAGAGAAAACCTAGAGTTGCACCCTGGCCCTATTTACATTATTGATAGGTGACCTTGTGCTCAGAATTTGATCGTCATTATGGGTCTTTAACTGAGTGGTTTACCTTGTGTTCGAATTTAGCTTACATTATCACACCTGGATTCGTACAGTACCTTGGTTTCCATTTGACCCTATCGGTGGATTTCTCGCCTCTTTATCAGATTGCGTTATTGGTTGGTTCAGAGGTTTTCTGTCGTGCGCTAGCTACATCTTGTGCATGTAGGAAATGTGCTTCGGGTTGGTTGCTTTAGTGATCTTTGTCTGATTCCTTCCAAAATTTGGCCTGCAAGTTACACTCGCGCTGAACTGATGTGGGATGCCTTAATGCCTTCTTTCCAACAGAACTTTTCCCATCGACTCCGACTCATTTCTCTGGGAATAAGGTCTAGAGTCCTTTGTCATTACCCTAGGGTTTTTATTTATTAGTGGCAATATCCTTTGCTATCAACAGTGAGAATACATCAATGTCTCCTGATTGATAGATTCTTTCAAGTGTTCGACTTCAGCTCGTTTATTTGCACTTGTTAGATTGTACTGGGCACCTTGATTCTCATCATCATTATCAATGAGTTGTCTCGTGTTTGTTAACAGTATACATCAATGACCGTAGTCAAACGATTTCTCACATGGTTGACCTCAGCTCATTTATTCCCATTGTGTAGAATTGTGCCATTGTGATCGGTGAAGACCTCGGGTTTGCAAAAACATGCTTTGGTTCACTTTGACAACACCTTCAGTTTTCTGCCAGTGACACCATCCACCCCTATATGTTGTAGTTCATTACAACAACATTCTATATTTTGGGACCTGAGTTGTGTGCAGTATCATTTTCCACCACTTATGATTTGGTACTTGGATATTCAGTTGTGACTTCAGTGATCATATATCTTTACAACATCATTGATCAGTCTTTTATATGTGATACTTGGACATGATTTTGATATGTACTTCTAGACAGTGATAAGATGATTCACTATGTACTTTACAGTTCAGTTAAACTTGTATACATTTTGGATCCACTCCATAATTTATATGTGGACATGCTTTACTTTCACTGAGCATGGGTATGCCCGCCTCAGACATGAGCTTTCTTTCTGATTTCTATCACTGGTTTTTTTGCAGGCTGAAATCTGGTGAAGTCATCTCTATTCCTCGCAATATTCTTTCTTTTGCACATAATACATTTCGGCCATCATGTACCCCTTCTGACCTCATATATTAGGGGTCATATGTTATAGCATCATTTATCAGCTTCATATACTTGATGACTTATACATGGCCTTGGGCAACCCTTCCATTCAGACTTGGTCACACTTATTAAAAAACAATATTTTAAATTCCATACGCGACTCTGCCCAGACTTTTCCGCATGCAAACGTGGGTCCATCCATAACTGACCTATGTATACTATTTAAAATATTAAAAAATATAAAAATATCCTATTAATGAGGCTGGGTTTATGGGTTTTTCCTGTAACTTAACTACCCCAGACTATGGCCTAACCGTTTCCCAACTGGAAAAAAAAAAAAAACAAACAAAACAAAACAAAACGAATTTGAGGATGTATAAAAGCACCTCAAGGGAATGACATAAAGGAGGATAGAGAATTCTATTGATATTATAGCCTGCTAGAGCCCCGATCAAGTCTGATATTTCCCTGTTCCTCCTACACTTCCCAAGTCCAGGAAACCCTTATTTCCTTGTGATTATCACTTCCCCTTTATGTGACATCATTTGTGCACCATTTATGGAAGGAGTTTTGTGAGGCTAGGGATGGATGGATCTATAGGACTGTTTCGCTTAGAAGCCTTGGCAGATTTCAGGTGATTTCTCCACTATTTTCTGTACATGTTATCAATACAAGAAGTTGAGTCATGTTCTCGAAGTATTTCCTGTGATATGTCTCTTGTACATGTTGAATATTTTTATTTATTTTTTATTTTTTATTTCATGTCATATTTATGCGATTATATATGCTAACATGCTGACATCTAGGATATATATGCTGTACAACTAGTTTTTGTGCTCTGTTTGGATTGATTTGCAGATTCTCGAGCACGAGTGGCAGCAGAGGGTTTGCACCCCACAGGATCGACATCAGACATAGGACCCACAGGTAAGGGTGTCTATCCTCCTTTTTCTAGTTTAAGCATTAGAACTCATAATTAGAGTGCTTCTTGTGGTTACATGTCCTCCAATCTATTACGTCTTTCAAATCAGGCCTTAGGGTAGCTTTGCCCGTAATAGTAATATCAATGTGTTTCATCATATTTTCATGCAATTTAATTAATTGTTCTATTTTGAGTGCTGCAAAAAGGATGTGGGCCAATGCCCTTCATATTCATCCAGCTTTAATATTAGCCTTGTAGTGCAATATCCCAAAACCCTAAAAAAAGTGGTTTTGTGTCTCTCTGCTTTCCATTTCATTATATTTTCATGTAATTTAATTAATCGTTTGCAAGCTGCAAAAATCATAGGCAAATATCCTCGATAATTAACCAGTTTTAATAGTCTTGTAGTCCAATATCCCACCACACGGAAGACAATGGTCTGTCTTGTGTCTTAGCTTTCCTATTTTATATTGATTTACAAAGGAAACTGTATATCAAAACTATCTCTTTCCATTAGATAATTAAAATTTTGTCGTAACATGCATTGTAATAAAGATGAGCAGTGCACTACTAATGAGAAGAATGTTTGATAGTATTGTTTAGTGGAGGCAGAGATAGAATCAATGGTATTCTGTATTCATGTCTACTATACTATTAGTCACTAGTGGTTTAAATCATTGTATTTAAAGTTTAGAGATTCATCCATTCAAATGGATGCTTTTCAACAATCATCTTATAGAGGGATGTGATGTATTTGACTTTATTGCCTATATAGGTTTTCATTCATAAAATCTCAGGACACCATTTGAAGGATTTTATTACATTTTAGAAGTGGATGCCACATTTTCTCTATTTTTATACCATGTGTTGCATTTTAGCTTACTATTGACATTTCAATTTGGAAAATTGGTATATGAAACTTAATTCGTGTGCCATTGCCCACAATAGCCAGTTTGACTGGGGGGGTAAGATATTCGGGTCAATCACACATTGCTTAGGTGTAAATTATATTAAGGAAGGGTTACTGTTTTGATGCCTTGTGAATTGATACAAATTGTTTTTTTGGATTCAAACTATATTTATTTCTCGGCCTCACAGCACTATATCTTCGCTCTATGCTTCATTATAAATGACTATTACTCAACTTTACCAACTGAAATGATCTTGGCTCGAAGCCTAGCAGTCTAATTTAAATTTGTGAGTGAAATAAATTTTTTTAACATAATGTTTACTCTATGAAAACATGGCTACTTATTTGTATTTGTGAGTGCAATAAATGTTTCTAATATGCCAGAACAAGGTTAGTGCTTTCTCTATGAAAACCTGGCTAAAGTTAGTTTTCTAGCCACTTGTCAGTAATGGGGTTTCATGAATCAAGTACAGGTGTATTGAGTTAGGAATTGCTTGTTTGCATCCTTTTTGTTTGATTCTCAGGATGTTCGAATAAAATCAACATTTGCTTAATGTTGGTGTTTGGCCAGTTATCATATCATTTTATCATACATGGAAGAAATAGGACTAGATTATAAGGAATTTAAAAATGAGGTGTCCCTTTTTTTCTTCAATATTTTCGCCATTTGTGGCCTCCTTTCTCTTTGAACACATTTACAATTTATGCAATACATGCATTTTCTCTTATTTGTGTCCTAAGATAAATATTGGTTTCATTGTGATTGTTTTATATATTTTTATTCTGAAAAATCTTCATTTTTTTCTGATAGCGATTTACTAGGCTTGGTGGCAAGTTACAAAAAGGAGTTTTTCTTGTTGGGCCACACAAAACAAGGAAAACTATGTTGGCTAGGGCAATTGTTGGTGAAGCTGTAGTTCCTTTCTTTTCTTACAGTGGAAGTGAATTTTAAAAAATGTTTGTGGGTGTTGGAGCACGGAGGGAACGTGATCTCTTTGCAGCTACAAAGAAGCGGTCACCTTGTATCATATTTATTGATGAGATTGATGTGATTGGTGGAAGACACAATCCTAAAGATCAACAATATATGAAAATGACTCTAAATCAACTACTGGTGGAGTTGGATGGATTTAAGCAAAATGAAGGAATAATAGTTATTGCTGCTAATAATTTCCTTGAGTCATTGGATAAGGCCTTGGTTAAACCTAGTTGCTTTGATCATCATGTTGTAGAACCCAACCCTTATGTTGAAGGTCACAGACATATCCTAGAATCCCACATGTCAAAGGTAATTTTGTGTTCAATATCTATATTTTAAGTCATAGATCCCTTAAGAAATAGCGATATGTTGGAAGTTTTGGATAGGAAAAGCAGGATGTTTATTAAGTTTAATATAATGTTTGAGAGCACTATTTTGTTATTTTTGTCTTGTAACATATATCTATGAGTATGCTACATCTCAATTCATTGTGCAGGTCTTAAAGGTAGATGATGTAGATTTAATGACTAATGCAAGAGGAACTCCAAGATTTTCAGGTGTCGATCTTGCAAATTTGGTGAATGTTTCTACTCTTAAAGCAGCAATGGATGGTGCTAAAGTTGCGAACATGGCTGACCTTGAGTATGAAAAAGATAATATTATGATGGGAAGTGAACACAAATCTATTGTAATATCGGATGAATTGAGACGCTTAACTGCTTATCATGAGGGAGGTCATGCACTTGTGTCAATTCATACAGATGGTGCTCTTCCTGTACATAAAGCTACAATTGTTCCAAGAGGAATGTCTCTTGGAATGGTTTCATCACTTCCTGATAAGGATGAGGCTAGTATATCTCGTATACATATGTTGGTATGTTTAGATGTTTGTATGGGTGGAAAAGTTGCAGAAGAGTTGATTTTTCAAGAGAATGAGGTGAATTTTGGGGCTTCTTCGGATATCCAGCAAGCAACATCAATTACCAGAGCTATGGTAACAAAATATGGAATGAGAAAAGTTGAAGGCATTGTATCACATAAATACGATGACACTGGGAAGAGCATGAGCACATGGACATGACAAATTATTGAGAATGAATTAAGAGACTTTCTGGAAAGAGCTTATGGAAATGCAAAATCCATTTTGAACACACACTAAAAAGAGCTACATGCACTAGCAAAGGCATTTCTTGAGCATTAGACACTCAATGATAATCAAATTAAAGCTTTGCTTGCACAAGTTAGTCTAAATATTTGTCAGCAACGCCACAAAAATTTGTTTCACCTACTCCACCACCAGCATCACTTTCATCAACTGAAGCTTATAAGTGGATATCAACCAAGGATATCTCTGCTGAGTAGACTAGGGAAGCATGTAAGTGGCCCTGGGCAGACCGTGTAGGTCCATACACATGCACACGCATAGGGCAAGATGATGTCCAACAGAAGTTGCCTATTTTAGCATAAATATGTACAGTGTCCAACGGAAGTTGCAGGGCAAGACATACTATTTGTGTGAGGTGGGTTTGAAGACGTACTGTTTGGTCCATACACATGCACAAGCATAGGGAAAGATGATGTCCAACAGAAGTTGCAGGGCAAGACATACTATTTGCGTGAGGTGGGTTTGAAGACGCACTGTTTGGATGAGGTATAATTGAGAACACGTGTTCAGATTTTTTCAGTGATGACAATATGAATAGTGTCTTCAAGAACCTCAAAATAGAAAAATTCCTTCAGCGTAATGATTGAAAATTTTATTATCCAATTGGATACCCAAGTAGAGTATCAAAGAATTGGGTTGGTATACAATAAGGGAGCATGTGTGGTGAAGAGTGCATATAGAAGATAAATTAATCATCCAAGAGTAAATATTATTGAAAATGTTATTATCCAATAAAACGTTCAAAATCATCAATTACAATTAACAATACCGAGGAAGAGGAAGAGGAAACTTGGAATGATATTTTAATGAAGAGATTTGAGGTTATGTTGATTGCAAATTTTGGAAACTTGAGGATATTTTAAAGAAAATTTGAGGTTATGTGGATTGCAAATTTTAGTATTCAATAGAAATGGAATGGAGTAAAAAGTAAAAGTAAAATGTTGGAAGCGTATTTTTAAAAATATTTGAGGTTATGTTGATTGAAAATTTTAGTATTCAATAGGAATGGAGTAAAAAGTAAAAGGTTGGTTTTTTTTAAGATGTGATGTTATATTGATTGCATATTTCTATATTTAATGGAAATGAGAAAAGTTTGATGATTATGCATGTTTTTTTTAGTCATAGTAATTATAGATATCTATATTTGTTGAAAATGGAGTAAAATTGATAATAATTTTGTTTTTTAAATACATAGAGTAAAAAGGTTGTTAAATCCTTCCCACCTAAGTTTAATTCTTATAAGCCACATGATAATATATATATATATATATATATATATATATATTATAAGATATTTTGAAAGACAAAAAATGAAAACTTATTCCATTTGTATGAATGAAGTTATGTGTTAAAGATTAAAATGCTAAATATTACCATGAATAAATGAATTTACAAACCTACCAACACTGTTAAAGATAACAATAAGTAGAGATGTTTTAATCACTCTAGAAGAATGTGGTTTCAAAAGATCTTTAGTTTGATATTGATAATAATTAAAGAATTATAAATTGCCCATTATATTTTAGAATTTGTTTTATTAAAAACAAAAAACAAAAAAAATCTAAATACACTATGTGAAAACTTCTCTATAATTTCAAAGGCCATTGTAAATTTTGTTTTTTATAATTTCAAAGGCCCTTGTAAAATTTGCTTTATGTGATTTGTATAGATTCCAATGATTGTGATTTTTATGGATTCCAAAATCTAAAAGGACACTTGTAAAGTCATTCTTATGATTTGTATAAATTCCAAACTCTAAGAAAAACACTTATGAAGACATTCTTAATGCAATCAATTTTTTATTTTATTTATTTTTCAGTAGAAAAAACAACATTCTTTCATGGAAATAAAATATGTTACATCTGTAGAGTTCTTTGACACTTACAAAATTCAAAAGAAAATTACTCCAATAACCAAAATAAATACAAGGCCGAAGCAGAGCCAGAATCCCAATAGGAAAAATAAAAAACTAGAGAAAGCATTTTCAGAGACCCGAGCAACCATGAAGCTAGCCAGCAAAAGCCCAAGGCCAATGAAAAATAAAACAGAGCATCTAAGTCATTTTGCCTCAAGAAGCAAACAAAACAAACCTTCCATCACGTGAAAGCAAAGGATTCAAAGCTCGTGATTGATCCCTGATCAAGGAATTCTAACTTGATCTGTCCAAGAAGGACAAAGATCCCCCTTTTGGAAAGCAGGTCTACTTGAGAATTTTTCTCTAAGAAGATGTGACATAAAGTAATGGAGCAAAATCTTGTATTCATAGCTTGGATTTACAATACCCAGTGGGATAGTGACGACACAACAAGAGAGCCCTCTCCCTTGATCCAATCAATGGTCACTTTTGAATCCCCTGCCACTATGATTTCACCCAACGTAAGCCACAAGGCACATTTAAGGGAACCCCATAGTGCCAAAACCTTTTCTCTAGTATTGGATTCCAAGCCCCTAGACCAAAAGAATTGACAATTCTAGGATGGGAAAAGGTAAATCAAAGCCCTGCATCCACAGTCCCCACCAACCGAGGCATCGTCGAAAAAAATAATGGGGTAGACATTGTCAAGGGGCATATGTTCCCTACAACGCTTGAAGCCACTAGATTTAGAAGGGCTAATCTCCTTGAAGTAGTTCACAATTCAGGAAGTATTTTCAAAAGCGACCCATACTTTATAGGGCCTTAAGGTCTGTATTTGGACATGGAATCCTAACTTTAACTGAGACTGTGATATCCCTATTGCAATCCAAATTTGGGTGAAGCTTCCATATTTTCCTCTTCATTTTTGGAATGATGCAAGCTTCAGGCTCATTGGTACCTCTCTTAGAAAATATATTGACAATTCTGAACCCAAGGAAGGACTATTTTCTTATGCTCGAATTTGTGTAGAAGTGGATTTAGAAAAAGGTCTTCCAGTGGCAATAAATTTATGCATGGATGTTTGGACACACATTTAGGAAGTGCACTGTGACCATTACCATTCAAGTGTCGGATTTTCCTTGAATATGGCCACTTCATTGGGAACTACACCAAAGCCCCAACTATCTAAGAAAATTAAGGAGAATAGGGGGGATCAATGGAAACAATCCAAAAGAAGAAGAGGTCCTAATAAACAACAGGGTCCTAAACACATGAAGAATGTCCAACATCCTAAGGACGTGGAAAACCCTAATAAGACAAATAACAATAAGGAAGGCATTAACCAATATTGTAGTCATTCAGGAAACAAGAATAAATACAAAGCTTTAGCATATCTCAATGATGAAGAAGGACTGTGTCGAAAGTCTACAGAGCTAGATCCCCAAAATTTCCACCTCATAGTCTAGAGAAAGATTTGGAAGAGGAGAATTGAGCTCCTTAAACCTCTCAAAATTATTTAGCAAACTTTTTGGAGGAAGAAGAGGATAACTAACTCTCATCAAAGGAAGCCACCAACCCATCTAGAATAGCCAGTTCAGCAAATGAAAAATTATAAGTTGAAAAATCCAAAGACATGGAAAGGAGAACCCAGTGTACAGGAAGGAAAACCAATAGGGATATTTTTGTAGCCCAAACCGAGAGAGATAAGGAATTGGGATATCAAAGCACCATACCCTGCTAACTAGTTGATCACGGTAAGAAGGGTAAAAAGGTGTGATGGCAGGCCCCTTGAAGGGGGAATTTCAACCAAAAAGTAAGTAATGAATATAGGCTCATAGAATTGTTCGGTTCCAATAAAAGTATCACAGAAGAAAAATCTTTTCTATTGAAAGAAAATCCATTAGTAGCCCTTTTCTAGGAGACTAAATTATATGAGGACTTATCATCCAAGCACAACAAGATATGGAACAAGAGTTTCCATCTTGAGTTCAGTTCTCGGGGTGCATCAGGGGGTGTATGTACATTATGGGATCTATATCAACTAAAACTAATAGACAATGAAAAACCCAACATTGGATCATTGCTTATTTCAACATTTTGGCTCTTAATCAAGTATGCACAATTATAAATATTTACATGCATATCCTCTTTAGGGAAAAGCAAGACTATGGGAAATCCTTAATGGATCTTAAAGATATTGATTTTTCTACAAATTGCATCATCGACGGAGACTTTAATACTACCCTTCATCAAAAAGAAAAGAGGGGAGGGTCACTAGTCAGGGATCCACACATACCTGATTAGTTCCCTCAATTTGATTGATATAAAGCATTCTAAAATGAGATACATTTGGAAAATTAAAAGGACAGTCCCAAGCCACATAACTGCTCATTTGGATAGATTTTTGGTTGTAGATAGCCTCCTCTCTCTGAACCTCAGACTCTAATCTTCCATCCTTTCCTAGAATGGATCAGATCATAGACCCATCATGTTAAAAATGGGCACACATCAAAATTATAGTCCTATTACCTTTAGATTCTCTACCCTTTCGCTTCATTCTCCTGGCTTATTTGTGGTAGTAGCAACATTGTGGAGCAAGTGGGTGGAAGGAAGCCCAATCAATATCTGGGAGACTAAGGTAAAAAGGCTCAAACAAGGAATTAAGCATTGGTTGAAGAATGGGAGAGAAAAAAATAAAACCTTGCTCCTGTCATTGGAGAATCAAGTTGAGAAAATTCAATCCCAAATTGAAAAAACCTTGTTACAGAGGAACTTATGCGCCAAGAAGTTAAAATCTTACAATCATAACATGCTCTTCTTCGTCACGAAGAGGAGAAATGGAGGCTAAAATCAAGGAGTATATGTGTTTTGTGTATTAATCCCTTGCTGACAAGAGTGATCTCCCTAGCACTCCAACAAGTAACTAGAAACAAAGATCCATTAAATGCCTTTTTCTCTAAACTATTTGTATTTTAGATTATTACAACCTTGAAATAAGGAGGTTATGCTCCTACCTTTCAACCGAGACGTTTGATGTAGCCTTTTGCCAATCGCTCCAAAGTAATTCCTCGATGTTGAGAAGAACCTACAATCACAAACAATGCAAAAGATCAAAGCACCTGCAATATATAATAATCATAATTACTAGTTTAACTTAGTGATCAAGAAGTCTAAGTATTGACATCATTTCCATGAATTCATAAACAAGATAGTGAGAAAAAAAGATCCATATATGTATTATCAGAAATTAATAAGAGCAATCTTACAACATGAGCCTTGATGTTGTATAGATTTCTCCCGTGTGTCTACGCAATCGTTTCTTTCAGTTTGATAAGCCTTCTTCTCTAGAATGACAAGCATGAAGCCATATACACAAAGGTGTAATATTCAATGTGCAAACAAAAACTTACTAGTTAAGAATCTATGAACTCTATTGATCCAGGTGGATATTGGTGTCCACCCGCCTATTCCACTTGGGGCCCCACCATTGTCTCTTTCAGTTTTTTCACAACTTACTATTTTTAGCAGTTTTTCGGGTCCTGAACTTCTAAATCCGTTTTGAGGCCCCAAACGGAGATAGTATGCCAAAGTTACGTCCCCGGGAAGTTGAAACAATAATTTACCCAAACGGGGCCCATAGTTTTGGCGCTTCATCTCATAGAGTTAGGTTTTTGGACGTTTAGATTTCTCCATTGTTTCTCCATAATAAATAGGCCCTCGAGCCTCATTGTAACATAGTTCAGAGGTCTGTAGCCACCACATCTCTTCTCAGAGATTCGCTACCAGCACCTAGCTATTTTATTTCCATCATGTTTGTAAGCATATTTTTGTGATTTGGTATTAATGAAATGAAGCTTTATTTCCACTGTATTTCTATGTTTATGGTTATTTCTGTATTCTGTTGCGTTCTAGCATAAATCCGGATCATCTATGAACTCGCTCTAGCTTAGAATATATACAAGTCAGTATCTACCCTTCAACCTGAAACTTTAGCTCAATTTATAGAGAGATTGAGGTAGTTCAAGATCAATTAAGAGAGGGATGAGTTCCTCCCATGAAGGTATTTGGGTTCCTTTGATCAAGGAATAAGCTCCATGAGTAGAGGGATAAAGCTTGAACTAGAGCGACTCTAGAGGCTTCCAGTTGAGAGAATATTCGACCAACTAGGCTTCTAGAAGTTACTTTTTATATTTAATTCATTTTTACAGGGGGTGCGCAGGTTTTAGTGGCGAATAGAGTGGTGATCGTCGTGGCTAATAGAAGAAGTATCAGCGCATTCGCAAGTAAGGGTCACAAAAGCACGCAGGCAATATTTTAAAGGTTTTAAAGAGATTTTATTGAGTTTCCAAGACTTGTTTCAGGAACATGATTATTTTTTACCTCTAAGGGAACATGATATGGATGGTGATAGACCTATAATGACATTCAAATGTCATGGTGACAAAATGATGTATAACGGATTTCCCCCTAAAGTGCGAAGTTTAAGAAATTTTTTCTAAAGACTGAAGCGCTTTATCATTCCAAGGATTGGATTGGAGACACCAGTCGAAAACCTGTAAAAACATTCAATGCAAATATATATCATCACTGAGGTAGGCATTCCCATACTCAAAGAAAAACTAACTAGATGTTCTGGTACATATATGATTTTAGCATTACATCAAGAGTAGACACGGTATGGACGCAAAAATATGTCATAAGAAGTCTATTGTATCATGAATACATAACTCTTTACAACTTGGATGGTGGAAACTAGATCCAGGGTCTTGATTTTCACTTCTCGAACTAGTACAAATATATCCATGCGATTGATTGTGTCAAAGTCAGACATGGTAGAAACCACTTGATTACCAGTCAATGATGAGAATCATTAACAATTGTGAGAGAAACCACCAATAATGAAAATGGCTCTCAAAGTACTTCAACACAAACTATGAAGTGTGAATGAATGATTTGCAGTCAAACACTCATAGAATCATTCAATCGAAGGTCAATGATGAGAACCTATCGTCGACGGTGAGAAAATTGCCATTAGGGCATGCAGATTCGAAGGTACTGATAGGATTCTAAATCAACTTTCTAGATAATGAGCCGAAGTCGATAGAAAGTGATCCGTCACAATAAATCATATGACATGAAACCATTATATCAAGTTTTGAAGAAATTTTTTGCAAGGAATGACTCAGGTATGGTCAACGTGAATGGAGAAAAATGTTTGCAATGAATGGTAAATTTAAAATTGAAATTTCTCTTGAACACATAATGACACTGTAAATGGCTTGGCAACATTTGACTCAAAGATAATACCAAAAATCGGGTGAAGAATTTCAATGTGGTTTGATTAACTGTAAGACAAAGGATTACCCAACCCAGGTACAAGTGCGACAAAGTGTCGTGTTCAAGAGCGACATGTTGCTTTCTAAAACAATGATAATGAATGGATTCTTTTTCTCACTTTTTCCCCCACCATTACTGGCAAGTACCTTTTTATTTTTGTCAAACTTGAGGACGATAAAATTTTCTTGTTGTGTAATCTCATTGTTCAGAAGATTCCATCTTATTATTTTTTAAACGAACCCTAAGAAGTAGTGGTTCGGTCCTGTTGTGATCGACATGTCCTATACTGTTCAATTTTATCGAGTCGAACATAGGATTAACTCGGCGTTTTTCAGTTTCAGGGAGTTGGAAGAAAAACATAAGTAAACTCTGTAAAGTTCTTTTTCGTAACTTTAGTCTCTCAAACCCGAAAAATGATAAAATAATGTAGGAGAGAACTATATTGACCATGCTTAGTCAATGTATACCTTTTTCGTAAATAGTATAATTCAGTCCGGAAAAGGGGTAAACTTATACTGAATAGACGACTGTTCATTACTTTAACGAGTTCGAATAGTCAAGTGCTTGGTGATCTTTTCATGTTTAGAGAGTTTGAAAAGGGCTTGAAAGAGGACTCCAGGGTTTTGATTTTTCGTATTTTTTTATAGAGCCCGAAAAAGTGATAAAAGTCTCCTCATTGTCAAAATTATTCTTTTTCAACATAACCTGTTTCCTGCACAAAAACTCAAAAAATTACAAATATCTGCTCTCAAATATTTAAAATAATAATAATAATAATAATCATTTTGACTTTTGAATTCTAAAGTGAAAATAAACAAAATAATATTATTGTATTCATTTAAAACTATAAAAAGAAGTGAAAAAAAATCATTTTTACATGGTAGTTTTTAGAGCAGAGAAAAAAGAGTTTTTGCCCTAAACCTTCTGGAGCAGATATCGAGAGAACCAATCAACCATTTTGAGAACCGTCAGCGCTAGGTATTTCACATCATCAGTATCTTTCTTTTCATCTATTTAGTTTTTCATTTTAAGTTTTTAGGTCAATTTTTTAGGGGGAAACAAGGTTTTGAAATCCGCCCTCCTGGTGTGTGCAGGTTTTTGTGGCAAAACCTGCGCACCCTGATGATTTTTTAATAGAAAAAATCATTGGGCCGTCGTGGTTTTTATGCATATCTCATGTGAAAAAATGCACTTTGTACACATAAAAGCAATGCAAGCACTGTGGGGATTGAAAAATCATGTTTCTATCCATAAAAAATGGCTCAATTTCTCATAACTGATTTCTAGTCATACTTATTGATGGTTTGTAGGTTAGCAATCACGTTGGAATGACGAGAAATGGAGTATGAGCTTCAAGATAACGAAGCCATGGATGACCCGAAAACACTTCACACATTAAAAACTTGTGGATTGTATAAATTATGGGCGATTCAAGGAATGAAAGCACAAGTTGAGCTAATGACCCGGTTAGTCATTGATTGGGATGTTTGAGAGCAGTGGTTCATTATTGGATACCATAGGCTTGTGATCGAGCCAAAGGTTATCTATTTCCTCACTGGATTACCCCATAGAGAGAGAGAATTTTCCTTGTCTGGGTCAATACCAAGTTGTCTTCCCACTGCATATTATATGGCTCAATATTGTAGCCAAGATTCAGAGTTAAAGGATGGTCGCATTGATATCAAAACCATTGTGCAACTAGACCTAAATATCCTTGCATTTACAGTTACCAGGTTGTGTGGAAATGCAGCTCCGCATGTGGCTACCAAAGAACAAATGTAGACTGCAATTGAATGTTCCGGGGGGGGAATTTTCAACCGGTGCGAAGGAGTGTTGGTTAACATGAAAAGCCAACTTACGAGAATGAAGAATGGGAAGTTATAGAGTGGCAGTAATTCAAATACATATGACCACCACACGCTCCAGAGTGGCAGTCATTCAAAACCCTTTCGTCTTCTTCGTGAGTTATACAACGTCGAAAAACAGAATCAGCACCATGACGATAAAGAGTGTCGCCAACAATATTGTATTGTTGATATTGGTATCAAATTCTCCATTGATTTGATCGTGAAATTTCTAGTTGAAAGGTTTGGGTTTGGAGATATATAATGGTATCACCATACCAAGGATCTAATGTATTGATTAGAAACAGATATTCATTAGTAAGATGGTTTTCTACCACCGTTTCAGATTCAATATTGGAAAAATCACACATAATTTCAGCAAACACCAGTGATTTCTTAGACTTGGATTTCTCGAACTCCAAATAAAACTTGTGTAGAATAACGATCCATTTAGAGTATTTTCCCCCGAGAAATTGTTTCTTCAAAATGTACATCATTGGGTTGCAATTAAAAATCACTGTGGTTTTTCACAACAATATGTGATGACAGAATCGTTGGACAACTTGAACAGCTGCCAAGGCCAATTTCTCCACATGTGAATACTTGATTTCCGTCGGGTTGAGATTTCGACTTAGGTAATAAATCACATGTTTATTGTTAGAATCATCATCTTGAACTAAAACCATTCCCCGTGGAATCAGATGCAACTAAATACAAAAAGTAATCTCGATGATAATCAGGTGGATGCAACAACGGTGCATGGGTCAACGTGTGTTTAAGTGCATCAAAATCTTTATCGGCAAGCTCATCCTAGATGAATGGAACATCCTGTTTTAACAACCAAGTGAAACCTTTAGTTAACTCTGCATAGTTCGGGATAAAACGACACAAAATTTTTTCTTTCCCCTGCAAACTTTGGAGTTGGCGAAGAGTGGAAGGATGAGGTAGATTAAAAATAGCCTCAACCTTAGATGGGTCAACACGAATGCCTTATTTTGAAACAATGAATCCAATTAAATGTCATGATTGCACATAAAATACACATTTTTATAGATTCAAATGAATGTTTTAATGCCTACATCTCATAATGATGGCACGCAAATGTGTAAGATGATCTTGTCTGGGTAAAGAATGAGCAGGTAAGTCATCCAAGTAGGGCTGTACAATATGTTTGATATCGTGAAATGCATAAGACATAGCTCGTTGAAAAGTTGTGCCATCATTTTTTAGTCCAAATGGTAATTTACAGTATGCAAATGTGCCCCGTGGACATATATATGTCATTTTAGGCTGGTCAGCAGGGATTATGTTGATTTGATTCTAGCCGGAAAATCCATCCATAAACGAGAATATTTTGTTTCAAGCACAATCATAAATAATTTATTCCATGTAAGGGGTAGGATAATTGTCTTTAGGACAAGCCTTGTTAATATCCCAATAATCGACACATACTATGATAGTCCCTTGTTTCTTGGTCACGAGAACTATGTTAGATACTCAATCTGTCAAATGAATAGGATAAATAAATCCTGCACGCAGTAGTTTCTCAACTTCAGCTTTAATTGCAGCAGCTTTCCGTGGATGTATTGGATGTAATCTTTGTCTAATCGGCTTAGCATCCGGGTATGTCTTAATTTCGTGAATAACAATCATAGGATCTGTTAGCACTCCGCCAGATTCCTAAGGGTGAAGAAGGAATCCCAACAGAGGTAACCACAAACCAAGCTTTTGACTTGATAGCTAGCCCTAACAAGCCGGAGAGGGCTCTCTCCAAAAGGTCACAGCTAGGAGGGCTGGAGGAATTAGGATTTTTAAGCTAGATATAGATTGCATGGGGTTTTTTTGATTTGATTTGGTTGGGGTTTCAATGGATTAAGGAATTAGGTCAAGGGAGCTAGGTCAGGGAAAATGAGATAGAGTTTCAGAGAAGAATGGGGCAAGGTAGGTATGAGGCTTATCACTATAAAGATGATTTTTATGGGATGTTTTGAGACTTATAAGAAAGCTAGGAAGAGCATAAAATATGAATTCTTCCTAAACAAAGGAAAATGGACAAACTATGATCAATTCCCCAAAACAGAGCATAAGCCAAGCATGTGTTCTGCCTATCAAACTTGAAATAGATCATTACATAGAGATGAAGTGAACATGAATACAATACATTCTAACATATGAAACTTGAGAGGAAAAAATAATAAGTATCATACCACAAGTATCCCAAAATATAGCTGCAATTTCTCTTTATAAATTGGCCAAAACTGAGTACAATAGCTCCTTAATCAACAAGCTAACATCAAACTGATTCCAACCCTTGCTAAGAGTCAAGTGATGGGCTAAATAGACATAAAAACAAGTTTCAATCATCCTTAGGGGTTGAATCCATGAGGTGAGGAAGAGATCCACAAAATACTGAACTGAAAACTGAAGTGTAGGATGGTCCAAGTGAATCACTCCTCATTACATTAAACTGATTCGTCTTTGACTAAAGGATAAGTTTACCCAATGAAACTACCTCTAGGTAACTTATCCTTTACATAATTACATTTACCATGATGAATACATTGATATTAAAATCATTTCTTGAGGTAAAACCAAAAATTACAGTGAAAAAAACTAAAAAAATGAGTAAACTGGCATAAGCGCCATTTTCCTATCATAAGCACCCTTGTGTGTCATAAGCGCCCTCCATGTTAAAGGCCACTTTTGGAGGCCTTCCTGGTGTCCACATTTGGCCCAGGATAGCTTGTTGGAAAGCTTATCCTGTCCTCTTTCTGAATATGTCTTCAGTTCTGAAAATGGTGCTGATTTAACCCCTCAAAAATGCAATCTCCCAAGACTGGTATAAGCACAGCGCCTAGGCAAAAACACGGGCAGAAACATGTTTTTGGGTGGTTTTTTGCCCTTTTCACCTCCTGAAACTGCAAATAAAGCTTGGAAAAGTGATTTTCTAGATGTATATGTCATTACAAATCTCATGGTGGTTTTATTTCTCTCAAAAATCGCCCCAAACATAAACGCAGTGCCAAGGGCGCTGCACTTATGACCATTTTTCTAAAATTTGCATTTGCAGAAAAACACAATCATGTACAAATTTGAAAAAAATGTTTCAACTTGCCTCAAAATTTTTGGAAGGGGTGCTAATGAGGTGGTTAGGCTTGGAGTGAAGCCTCAACAAGTATTTCTAGCCCATCCTTCTCCTTTTGATGGGTGAGAGCTTCAATTTTGGCATTGGCTCTTTTGAGCTTGACCAATGCAATTTTCTCCTTCCGTGCCTGATGGTTGACTTTCCTACTTAAAAGTAAATATCCTTATTTTCCTTTGCTAGCAACTTTTCTAAGTGTTGGTTGGATCTATCAAGCTATTGCTCCCTATTCTTATTAATCTCTATAGTAAGCTACTCGTTTAGGGTTAGATGATCATCAAGCTTAGCTTCCCTTTGCCTCTCTAGAGCTAGAGCTCTTTTCAGCCCTCTAGTTCTAGGTCTTCTTCTTGGTACCTATTCTTCTTCATCATCAACTAAGCCATACTTCTCCAGTGTTTCATCTAGCATGAATTTTTCCTTTTGAGCCTCTCTTTGAGTAGTGTAATACTTAACCTCATCAATGACCTGTTTGGTTTTCAATTGTTCATTCTCTTGCTCAAGAAAGTTTATGACATATATAGCCCTGTCAATATTAGTTTGGAGCTCACTAATCTTCGCATCCTTACCTTTGATGGCCATGTTAATGATCTGGATGTCATCATCAACACCTAGGTCAACGAACTCAAACTCATGCTCAGACTCATGGAGGTTTTCATCATGTTTCACCCCTGGCTAATTTTCTGTATCAATCAAATTTCCTTTACCTTTGTCCACTAGTTTTGCTAATGTAGAAGACATGGCCCCTCCCACTATGTGTGGAGAAAACATATGCCTGTGACCTCTCTGGTATATTTTTGACAATGGTTCAACCTCAACCATACTAGCCCTCTTTGCCTCATATATCTCATTTCTGATAGGGGATTCAGTCTCAGTGTGGGATGAAGATAATGGTGGTGAAGTGGATGAATAGGACTGATATGATGATGGTGAATGTAAAGTAGGCTGAGATGGAGGGATGGAAGTGGATGGCTGAGATGATGAAGGCAGATTTTGAGAATGTTGAGTAGGAGGATCTCTGAAGATATCATGGGCTATGAAGGTATCCCATGCAATGTTGAGCTCATTGAGATGGTAAAGGACAATGATTTTGATAAGTGAATGATGGAAAATACTTTTCATTTGGTGTTCATAATCCCTTTTCTGAGCAATAAAAGCCATCTTTTCAACACTCCAGAAAAGGTAGTAAGGTATATTGAGCATCCTTACCCTAGTGAAATGCATTAGGAGCCAGATGTGATAGGTATACAACCTTGAGAATATACCTTCACATGTAAAGTACTTCATGATTATCTTCATCATGGGTGAAAATATGTCCAAGAGGTAGGAAAAAGGAAACATCCTCTTTTTCTCATTCTTGTATCTAGGTTTTAAAAAGGGCTCAAAGTGCTGATTTTCCAAATAACTCTTTTTGAACCACCTTTCCCCAACATTTGGGATCCTTGTGGCAGCTGAAATGATGGCAGTTGAGACATTAAATGTGACACCAACTAGGGTAACCTGGTTGTTATGGAGTTTAGATATGAAGAGCCTAGTTAATATGGAATGATGTTGAACCCTCTGAATTTTTTCACAGAAATCATAACAACCAACATGTTTGAAGCATGTCACTGTCATTGGAGAAGCCAAAAGTCCCCAGTGCTGATATGTTCATGTCTGATTATCCTAGCCCCTTTATGTGTCCTCCTAGCCTCTGTTTCCTCTTCCTCACTATGTGATCTGTTATGTTCTCCTTCTGCTACCATGGTGTGTTTGTGTTCAAACCCTAGGGAAGTAGGTGATAATGTGGAAGGTGAATTTGGGGATAGGATATGGGGAAAGGGAATTTTATGGGAAATAGTGTTTAGGGATATGAGGAATGGGGAAGGGAAAAGGAGTGAAAGAGTGATGGGAATTGGGATTTAGGAGCCTAGTTCAAAATAGCAACTAGGGCTTAGGGTTTTTGGAATTAGTAGCTTAGGATAGGGATTATGATAACATGGATTTGGGAATGAATTTTAACAATTTAGGGATGGTATTTAGTGTAAAGGAAATGGGATTTTTGGAATTATGAGTGCAAGGGAGAAAAACTAGGGTTTCACATTCAAGAAGACATCAAATTTTCTTTTAACCAACTCACACATTCAAAATGACTTTGATGAAGAGGAGAATGATGTAAAAGTCACTTAATTTCTTGATTGGAAGTGTGAAGAATGATCATTGAAGTCTAGGGGTGATTTGTTGCAACTTTGATGAGTTTTTGATCCTTTCTGGTCATACGCGCAACGCTAAGAGGATAAGCACCTTCCTGCTCTATTTTTTCTCAATTTTGCTTAGAAAATCGCAAATTTCGCTCTCCTCAGTTGTTTGCTTGATGAAATAAGGGGGAAGTGAATTTGAATTTGACGTATAGGAGTCTTAAATACTTAAGTGATTGTAGATTTAGATCCAAAAACCCACTTTTCCTATGCTTTTTCTCACTTTTTGAAAGCATGTTGAATATGCTTTTTCTTTGTTTTTTTCTTCTTTGCAAGATGAAGTTGCTGGAGTTTGACACTTGTCACTTTGATTTAGTGGTGATCTTCAGTTTGGCATGGAAGTTGGAGTTGACAGCTTTTAGGGAAGTTACTTATTACATATAAGAAGCATAAAACTACATAAAAAATGAAATAAATAAAAACTCTGTTTTTTTTAAATAGTTACATTTGAGTATGAAAATCATATTAGAAACCATAATTACAACTTTAAAATATCATATTTACATGCTGATAATGCTCTAAAGGTGCTAATGAAATGTTTATTGAATCACTCTCACACCTTTTGATGACCTTATTGAGATGACATGGTGCATTTTTGGACCTTGAAAAATGAAACCTAATTAATGACCTAATGGGACCTTGAATGACCTGACTGCCATGATTGACTTTGACTGACATAAGACATAGTGAAATGAGCTTTTGAAAAGTGTTTTTATCCTCAGCAAGACATGATGGTGGGCCAACAAATGAAATTTTGTGAGAGATAATAATATTTTATGACTAGGACTACCATCAATGAAACAATTTTTAGCATGAACTAATGGAATGATATAAAAATTTCTGAGTGGGACACCTGAAATGAATATGAAAAGAGTGATTTTGAACAGTGATGGCAGAATGCATATTCTAACACTAACAGGATCAATACCTGCCATTTCTTTATAATACCATGCAAAAATGTCTCTGAATTCCTGAAATAGGGCTTTGTATATTTTGATCTCTTCAATCGAGCAGGAAACACCTATATGAATGTTCTCAGTTGTCTCGGGTCTAATTGATATGTCAATAGGAATTGTGGTGGAAATATTTCCCAAATTTTTCCTAGAATCTGAATGAAGAATGGACATAGGATTTTGAGGTTCCTTGACGTAATCAACTGAAAAGATGGATGAAAAATCCTTCTCGATTCTATCAAGGTCAGGTAAAAAAGAATATCAATGACGGGGATCGTCCCATGGTAATTCATCTGATGACAAGATTTCTCAGATATTTTCATCAGCTAAAAACACTTGTTGAAAAGGATCCGAAAATGATGTCAAGGCTGAGCTTGATAAAGAAGAAGACTATTCACTGACCACATTCATTTGATCAGTATAAGTTGATGGATTGTCAGAACACGATTACAATGCTACATATGTTGATTCAAAAGGACTTAAAGGTATCTCGCCACCATAGGAGTCCAATTATGATTCTAAAGGCATATTCCATGTGTCATCAAATGGAATTGTGTTTGATGTAATCATATTGATATTTCCAATAGTTCGTGGTACGTTAGGAGAAGGTATAGTGAAATTCCCTATGAGAGCGGAATCCTTAAATAGTCCTACCCCAACATCTTCATAAGGGATAACTATTTTTCTGACATGTTGGATACTATCTGTAGAAGTAGGGTTTGAAGTGAAGTAGGATAACTGATCGATTTTAACAATATTTCCTTTATGAGGAAACATGATCATTTGAAAGACTGATGAAATGACAACGGTCATAGCATAAGACCAACTTCAACCCAGAATAAGGTTGTAATCAAGAGGGGCATCAACAACTTCCACCTCGAGTGTTATAGTTTTTCTCTCTACCTTTATACGCATATCCTAGAGTATTCCGAATGGGCGAAAACCTCTTCCATCAAAGGCTTTAAGAATGGTCGGTGACTGGTTAATTGTCGGAGAACCAAGAGTTTTCCACAAGCTAAGGATAGAATGCATGTAGATGCTCCCTCATCAATTACTGTGCAAAAAAAAAACTCTCTTTGATTTGACTAATACCAAAATTTGAAAATCCATTTGATGTGGGAGTCTAGGTAAAAAGTTCTCAAAATCAAAGATAATGAGATTCGGGTATTGAGGATCAATCGCTCGTATAGTTGGTAATGGTAATTTCCTCTGAGTTGGAAAAGATTGTAGCACTTATAGGGCCGACATTGCTAAAGGGGATATGGCCAAATCTTCAACAATATTGTAATTATGAGCGGCTCTTGCATGTGGGTTGAAAGACGATTTTCAAAGTACACCTTTGGCAGGCGGTTTAATCACTAAATCAACATTAGGTTTCTCGATTTGCAATAGTTTGGAAATCGAAGGAGTTGATACTGGTGGTTGACTGGATGATTCAGTTTCTTTACCAGTTACAACCTACAGGACTCTTAGATCCATAGTTTTGAGATCGTGTCGCAACCATGACCTGGGACATCATCAGGATATCCGCCGATGAATTGGAAGAATACCTGATCATTTTGCTATCTTGTGATGGAAAAGGATCTTTCAAGACAACAGGCGTGGGTGAACCTTTGACAAATTTGGATACTTCGGCCAGATGTGGGCACTCTTTGGTGTAGTGATCCTCATCACAGATAAGACAAGAATAACGAGGTTTCCTTTTTCATCTAATGGTTCAGTTTTTCATCTTTCTCTTTGGGATAAGATTTTTGTTTATTCTTACCCTTCCCCTTCTTCTTATTGCCAAATGATTTAGCTTTGGTTGTAGATGAGTCTACTACGTGAATCTCGATAGAAGTTTCTAGGGAAGAATATCCTTTAGGTGAATCTGGTAGACTTATGATTGGAGAAGTAGATTTAGATGATTTATTCTTACTCTTTGTCATATTAACTGCACCAATTACACTGTCTGTGGAATGAGAACCGGAAGGAGTTGCAGTGACTTGACCTGGGCGTGGTAAATCAGGAATTTTTCATACAAAGTATCGGACTGTGTGTAAACAAGATCCAGGTACTATGCTTGAGCTATGACATGCTCTTCTGTTATAACACCTCCTTTAGCTACATCTTCAGTAATCTTAGGAAGTAATGATTTGATGAATCATTCGGCCAGAATTTGATCTGGAATGAAACCTTTGACTAAACATCATCTATGTCACCATTCGTTTATGTGATATGAAATGTACGTAGATGTACTTTGTTTTAACGAAGTCAAAATTTCAGTGCCATTATCATAACAGACTGGCAACTGAAAATGAGTTATGAAGGTTGTTGCTAAAGCGTTGAAATTGTTGAAAGAGCCTTGTGGCAATTCATTGTACTAATTTGCAGCTAAGCCGATAAAATTTCTTTGAAAATGCCTCAAACGAATTGAATCATCGATTAAGGAATTGGATGCACACCACAAATGATAAGTCATCACATGATTCGAGGAGTCTTCTCTTGATTTTCCTTAAAACTTTGGAATATCACTGGGCAACTTAATAAGCATTTTCGGCCAAAACGAAAGATAGTAAGTTAGTCGAGACAAGTCTAGTAAATCTAAAGTTGCAATGAATGGTAACCACTGGTTAGGGTCTTGCTGTGCAAACTGATAACCTTGAGAAACAATACCAGTACCCAGAGGAGGATATCCACGAAAACTTGGGATAGCCTGAGCAGTTGGGATTGGAATACCTCTAGGGTATCCAGGGTTAGACATATCGAATTAAGGCTGAGCTGGTATTTTATATGTATAACCAGCGTATGGTTGGTTCTGGTAAATTGGATTTTGTCCCATTTTTCCATATTGAAATTTCCCTTGAAATGGTTGACTTTGAACAAACTGACCTTGAAAGGTTTGACCCGTAAAAGGTAGACTTGTTTGAACCGTAGTTTCACCAGGTTGTTCTATAGAGGTTTGAGGAATAGACTGAACTGTAGGTCCAGTTTGATGAGCACTAATCTAAGGAATTTCCTGTGTAACAGTTGGTGTTTTCGTTTTAAGGGTTGTAACAATATGGGTGTGAGAAACTTGAGGGATAGGTGTACTCGGTCGTTGAATAGAAATTTGCGCATCAGATTGGATATGAGTACTTGGAGTACTCAGACCAGATTGCTGACTACTCAACACATATACGTGTGGGGTAATTTGAAGTGCACCTTGAACAGGCTATTGGAATTGGGTAAAACCAAATTGTCTAGCTGGTTGAGCAGGTTGATTATAAGGTACTTGTAATGTAGGCTAAAAATATTGTTGATTCAACAAAGGATTCCACACAGTATTAATTCCTGGGTAAGGAGCTCCAATCAAAGGTTGTGATGCATAAGGTTGACCATAACCAGTTTGAGGAACTGGAATATAAGTTTGATAATTGCCTGGAATATTTTATCCTACAACCGAGGAATAAGTTCCAGAAAAAGGTTATCCTCCTTGAAAGGATGGCTGCTCTTGATAAGGTTGCTGCCCTTGGAAAGTTTGTTGCCCTTGAAAAGATTGTTGCCCTTGGAGAGGTTGTTGCCCCCAGGCGCCATATAGCCACCTTGAGAGCTAGCTTGAGGAATATTCCTGGAAAACATATAAACGTGTTCCGTTGTCAAAGGTTCAGTGGTAGATTCATACAGACCAGTTGATATGGTAAAAGTTTAGGAGGTTGGAGATGCTCCCTAAAAAGTGCTAGAGAGCGACTGGTACCCAGCAGGAAGAGATGGACCGCCATACAAAAAAAATTCTGGTGATGAAGACAACATAGATGACTCAGTAGACATGTTTTGTGAATCCATGTAACTACTTCTGGGTATAGAGTAAAAAGGTATGCGGTGTGGTGACTAATTATAACTAGAGTTGTGTAGAAATTCGGTAATTTGATGATACCAAGGATCTAGTCTAAAAGGAACGAAAGGGTAAATTGGTTCACTATACCTTAGATCTATATATTCTCAATGAGAAGGAATTGTAATCTCTTCTTCCATGTCAAATATCTCTTCATTTCTAATTAGGCCAGGAGGAATATTATTAGTAATAAGAATTTTCACTCGAGGTGAACAAGGACGACTAGGAATCGGGGCTATGAGATCTGAAGGTGACTCAGACGAAGTAGATTCAGATTCAGGCTTAGATATTTTGGGTTCAATGAATTTTGCATCTGAAAATTGGTCAGAAACAGATTCAACCATAATTACTTCAGAAATTTTTGGTTGTTCTTGATCTTTTTCAATTATCTGAGGTTGATTAACTTTGAAAGCAAGATGTATTACAATGGATGTTTCTCCTTGTTCAGTAGACTCGGTTCCTGATTGTTGAACTCTTTCAGTTTTGATTTTTTCCAATTGACTGGGTGTATACTCAGGGGGTTTCCCCTACATTCTATGTGAATGTCTCGGTAATTCAGCCATGGTTAATCTTTTAACACACGAAATCAAAAAATTCAAAATAATACACCTAAGGTCACTAAAAATCAAGAAAATGAACACACGCCTACAAAATATAAGAGACAAACCACACACAAATAGTATGTTTCCACAATTACAACACTAGTTGGTGATGAAATCCAACATCGCGGAAATTAATGTGGAAAATTGGCAGTTGGAATAGTTACCATGAAAACTTGTTTAATGAAACAGTCAGGTTCAAGTAACTTTACTATGCCATCTCGAAGTGAAGAGTACCCTCCAGAAAGTTTGAGTGATTTTAGTCAACGTCTGCTCCAGGTATAGTGGGACCTTCCCTCCACCGTCATCTTGGGGGAAATCCTACAGATTATGGCCACTAAGGTCACCAACTAGGACAATTGCACCTAGGGGAACAGTCTACGATCCGAAATACACACTAGGGCAAAGTATCAAGCTCAATCCCCTTGAAAGCTCCTTGACATGGTAAATCTGAGGTTTACTAACAAGTTACCCCAAGCTCCTCGACAATGGTTAATCTGAGGTTTACCGTTTGTAATACGTGCACGTCTTCTATATTAACCAATGAAGTATGTATGATTACCTCACTAGGTTCGACATGACCTCGTGCTTGACTCTTTTAAGAAGAGCTTCCCAGAGTAAAAATGAAAAAATTGGATTTCCCTACCACAAGATGCTACTTGTTTGTTTTAACTACTTTGGAACATTAATTACAACCTATTCCAAAGCAATAGCCTAAGCTAAATTAGTGGAATGAGCCCTAGAAAATGTAAAAAATATCTAGATTGATTTTATTAAGCGTTGTATCGATTCAAATGTTATTTACGCAAAGGGGTATGGAGATGAAACTTGATGATATTGTGACCTGACTCAAAATACTCTAAATGTATCAATATGAAAAATGCAACTCTTTTATTTCGATGAATTCTATTTAAGATAAAGTTGAAGGACTTTTGAACTCAAAAAGTACAAGCTTCCTAAAACTTCAAATAAAATTCATTTTCGTCAAGAAAACAATTTCATTAAGAAAAAAATTTCCAAGCATAACCAATGTCTCTTTTGTGAAGAAAATTCCATTGATTACAAAGCCAAAAACTAAAATTTTGATGAAAAAAACAAATCTCAAAAGAAAGCAACTTCTAAAAACCCTAAAAAGTATAAAAACTTCAAAGAAAATCAAAGTTCTAATTATCAATCCTAACTAAGATACCTATGAGTCTTTTTTTAATGATTTATCTTAGTTGTAAGCAAACTAAAAATGTTTCCACTTGACCTAGCATAAATAAAATCATAAAATACTAGCTTGAGATAAATCAGAGTTCGGTGATCTAGAAGCTTTTTCGTTTTCCAATCGAATAAGAAACAAATATTCAAATAGGTAAGGCTGGAAATAATCCTGGTGGCTCAAGGAATCAATAGAATAAAACCAGTGATCTTTGGAAAGTGAATCTATCTTGAAAAAGGAGCAACAACAAACCAGGGCAAACCCTAACTATATTATGCAAAAAGGATGATTTATCAAACAAGACTCTAAGGTGTTGAGAAGGAGTTCATACACAGACTCTAACAACTGGTATAGATTAGGTTAAACCTCAAGAATTTGGCTATATAACTCTGGAATTTTAACTTTTTTTTGTTTTTTTGTTTTTAATTTCCCAGGGAGTGCACAACTTCTCAGTGCGCATGCGCACTGAACTATGTTGACAAGTTGCGCAAGTTGTTGCTCTGTTTTTCACAGAAAACTGCATAGAGCAGAGAAAAGTTGGAAAAAATAAATTTAAGGTTTTCTATCTCAGAGAATCTAAAAGGTTATATACCCAACCACACTCAAATAAATCAAAACAAGAAAGATAGAATGTCAAACCAAACAGAACCAAAGAAAACTAAACTTGTCTTCCCTGGTATGGTCGCCAATTTGTTTTTTGGATTAATCCCTCTTGCTCGTAAGAAAGATCTCCCTAGTACTCCAACAAGTAACTAGAAACAAAGATCCATTGAATGCTTCTTTCTATAAACTATCTGTATTTTAGATTATTACAACCTTGAAATAAGGAGGTTATGCTCCTACCTTTCAACCGAGACGTTCGATGTAGCCTTTTGCCTTTCGCTCCAAATAAATTCCTCAATGTTGAGAATAACTTGCAATCACAAACAATGCAAAAGATCAAAGCACCTGCAATATATAATAATCATAAATACTAGTTTAACTTAGTGATCAAGGAGTCTAAGTATTGACATCATTTCCATGAATTCAAAAACAAGACAATGAGAAAAAAATATCTATATGTATTATCAGAAATTAAAAAGAGCAATCTTACAACCTGAGCCTTGATGTTGTACATATTTCTCTCGTGTGCCTACGCAATCGTTTCCTTTAGTTTGATAAGCCTTCTTCTCAAGAATGACCAGCATGAATTCATATACATAAAATTGTAATCTTCAATGTGCAAACAACAACTTACTAGTTCAGAATCTATGAACTCTAGGAACTATCTCCAACTTAGAACCTATACAAATTAGTATCTACCCTTCAACCTGAAACTTCAGCTCAATTTATAAAGAGATTGAGGTAGTTTCAGATCCATTAAGAGAGGGATGAGTTCCTCCCATGAAGGGATTTGGGTTCCTTTGACCAAGGGATAAGCTCCATGAGTAGAGGGATAAATCTCGAACTGGTGAGACTCTAGAGGCTTCCAGTTGATAGAATATTCGAATAACTAGGCTTCTAGAAGTTAATTTTTATATTTACTTCCTTTTTACGGGGGTGCGCAGGTTTTAGTGGCGAACAGAGCGGTGATCGTCGCGGCTAACATAAGAAGTATCAACGCATGCGCAAGTAATGGTCACAAAAATCGTGCAAGTAATCTTTTAAAGGTTTTTAAGAGCTTTTCTCCAGTTTCCAAGACTTGTTTAAGGAACATGAGTATTTTTGACCTCTAAGGGAACATGATATGGATGGTGATAGACCCATACTGACAATCAAATGTCATGGTGACAAAATGATGTGTAACAATATGGTTGAATTCTGGAGATAGGAACATGAATTTTTTCCATGATCAAGCTAAAACTAGGGAACAAAAAAATAATATAGTAGAGATTTATCAGTAAGGCCATAAAATTGAAGACTTGAACTTTATTCAAGAAGCTGCAAATGATCATTTTAGCAATTTGTACCAGGCCCTTGATAAATCATTGGATTAGGAAGATCAATAAATGCTAGAGCATGTTCCTGACCTAGTATATGAAGATATGAATGCATTTCTCACTGCTTCCCCATCTAATGAAGAAATTAAGCAGGTCATCTTCTCCTTTCATCTAGACAAGGCTCTGAGGCCTGTGGATTCTCGAACTTCTTTTTCCATCATTTTTGGGACATTTTCCACAACTAGAGTAGCTTTGAATGGGAGGAATAATCAATTCCTAATTTCTTTCCCTCTTTCCCAAAGAGAATAACTCGTCTTCCTTTGCTAGATTTTTGCCAATATCCTTATGTAATGTTTCCTACAAAGTCATCTCAGAAAAAATTCCTCCAGGACTCAAGAAATTCCTTCCTTATATCATTAACGAAAATCAGGGAGGATTTATACTAGGAATGCAAATATTTGATAATGCGATCATGATTCAAGAAATGATCGACTCTAATTGGCAAAGGGGCGATCAAGGTATGATCATAAAGCTTGACATGGAAAACATGTTTGGAAGGGTTCGACACAAATTTATCTTCAAGGTAATGAATAAAAAGGGATTCCAGGAAAGATTTATTCAATTGATAGCATCGTGTATTGGTTCGTCTTGGATTATGCCTCTGATAAACAGTAGAGGAACATGTTTCTTTAAAGCCACCAGGGGCCCAAGGAAAGGTTCTCCTCTCTCTCCATTCCTGTACAATTTCATGGTTGATCCTTTGAGTAGGAGACTGGAGTACGAAAGAAGTATTGGTCGTCTCCGAGGAATTCGCTTCTCTATCAAAGTCAAAAGCATCAACCATAGGTAGTTGGTCGATAACAATATTCTGTTGGGAGGGGCCTTTATGGAAATAACTAAAAGGTATAAAAAAATCTTGGACAAATTTCTTACATACTTTGGAGGGTCAAGGCCAAATCAAAAATTTACTCATGGAATATCTGTAGTATTCGCCAAAAAAGAAAATTGAAGAAGTAATCAACTTCAAAGTAGTCAAGGAATGGACATAATTTAAATATCTAGGAATGCCTATTTTCTTGAAGAGGTCTTCTACAAAGTTCTAGTAGGGTAAAATAGACAAGATCAAGATCAAAATGGAGAATTGGGGTGCTAGATGGCTAAAACTAGTTGGCACAACAGTCTTATCTAAAGTAGTAATGCATGCCATCCCTCTATTCCAATTCTCGACTTTAATGGCACCAAAAAAAATATCACACAGGCTAGGGATCTATTTAAGAAAATATTTGGGAAGGAGGTGAGACTACCACACAAAAGTTTCACCTTGTAAATTAGGCCACGGTAAAATCACCTAAGCTCCACAGAGGTATTGGTATCAGAGATACCGAATTGATGAATATCACTTTTGGCGCAAAATCAGTCCGGAAAATGAAGATGCAACCAAATTCCTGGTGGGTACAAATTTTGAATGAAAAATATATCCAAGCCACTGAAGCAAAACTTCATCCCAGACAATGTTCTCCCATCTGGAAACTCCTTTCGGCAACCTTTGTTTTGAATTTAGGCTTATGTGATCCATATCATGAAAAGAAAGAAAATTTTCGGTAAAAATCACATCATCAGAGTTTTGTTGACGTGTTTCGAACCATCCAGTGTGGTTCATCGTCACGACAAGATGAAGAATCAAAACTTGGCACCAAGTTAAATAGATGAAGAGAAAATAATTTAGTCGTTGTAATATAATAGTTATATTTGACTAAATAAATATTATTTATTAATAAATAATATTTTAATATAAGGAAATAATAGTTAGAATATAGTTGTTAGTATTGAATTAAGGAAAATAAATTAATCAAAAGGAATTTTTTTATGAAATGAATATCTAAAATAAAAACCTATTTTTATATCGAATCCCATTTTTATTGGGTCCCTTAGAATGGAAATAATATTAGATTATGGGAAGAATCTATCCTTCACCTCCCCCTGCTAGAGAAAGAAGAAGATCTACGACCCTTAATGGACTATATGCACCATCAAGGTATCAACTCTTTGACCCATATATCAACATGGAATGCTGATGGATTATGGAAGGGTTAGAATTTGGGGAATATTCCTAATCATTTAAGATCCCTGGGTGAGGAATTAATAAGAATATTGGTGGGAAGGGTTCCTATCAATTAAGATCAACAATATAAATTGAGCTAGAAAGCCTTATCTTACTCAATCAAAGAGGGATATATAGATCTATTATTCCATTCTGTTGACAGTGATGTACCCGCCAACACTCAGGGGATCTCCCCGATATGAAGTCCCAACTAGACCTAATACTGTTTGGAGTAGGAGTCCCAACATTGGGGTGTTAATGATCTTCCATGGTTGCAAATACGCATAGAGTGGTGCACTGTGTCTTTGGTGAAAACAAGTGTGTGATTGTGTAGAAAGTCAAGTGTGATGCATGAAGGTTCCAACACACGAAGGGGAAAGGAAGTGCGCCCCTTTGAAGCCTGTAATATTACGTAGCTTGGAAGGAACACATGAGAATAATGGCATCATACAAACTAACATGTGGAATATCCCACAAGTTAAGGTGACGAATTAATACATCAACACGCATCCAACAAGATTCATACAAATGTAAACGAAGTAGTTCATAAGCATATGTGTAAATTAAATAACATACGTTGCAAATACAACAAGAATAGTCCTACTATATTCACAACATATGCATTAAAGTGCGTCGGCTATGAGTTTTATTAAAAGTATAAGTTCCAATCATACATACACCATTGACGAGCCACTTGCCCCAATAGTGGAACGTGAATTCAACAGCACCTGCTCCTCCAAAGAAGTAGACTCCCTCTACACTACGAAGAAACCAATGCTCTCACAAAACTCCCAAGCTCTTCCTAAGCCTAAGCCTAGCCAAAAACTTAGCTTCCAAAAGCTTGTTACATGAGTTATGAGGATATATTTATAACAAAGGGGGTGACTCTTCACATGCCCATTTGTGACCCTTGGACTCCCCTCATGAATTTTCAACGTCTTTACACAATGACTCATTACATTACATTATGACTCTTCACATTCCAATATGGACACTTCGAATTTCACTTTTACAAATATTACGAATAATATTACATTTTCCACTCATACCCATATGAGGAAAAATAGGGTAGAGACAACTTGATATCCTAACAAGACAAAACACTATGATGTTGGAGTTTGGGTAAACTCTAACTCAGTAACTTTTACTTAATGCTTCTCGGTCACATATTGATGCCAAGCTCGGTATTGTGTGATGGCATCCCCAAACTTTGTGATGGTGTCTGGCTAGAAGCATACTCTAGCCTCCATAGCATCCGAGTACAATGATTTGGAACCATTCTTAACTTATTTTTCAAGCAAGAGCAACATTGTTATGATCTAGACATGACTACCGATGTAGTTCTGCGTGTTATGTCTGTTCAACTCCAAATCTTGCTTGATGGCGATATGTTTCAGCTGCTCCAAGTACTCTTTGATCTCATGTCGGACTTGATGTTTGCATTTAGCTTCGATGAGTGAGCCGAATGATGGGATCTTGTGGGTTCTCACCATGAAATCCAAACTGTTGTACAACCGTACATATGAGGCCTAAATATTTCAAATGAATGGGGTGAGTCACTTGTTGTTCTGGATCAACATCCGAACTCTCACTTTCTCCATCTCTGCTTGCAGCTTCATTTTCTTCACCAAGGTAAGCAGTGCTCCATTGTATCACATTGTCCATTATTACACAATAATGATGGCAGCTTGCACATTCTTAAGATTCTTAACAAATTCTTTGCTTTGTTCTTGCAACCCATGCAAGTGAACAACTGCCTTATGTATGATCATGAGATCCTCATAGAGGTCTCGCATGGTCTCTCCAAGTGTTGGTACTTAATCAAGTATCGTTGCTCTCATTTCCTCCAAGTAGACTTGGGCAGAAGTTGCATTCTATGCAGCTGCGTGGAGTTGTTCTATCTCTTGACGGGTAGCCTGTAGATTCTGTACCAACTACTTATTCTCGATCGTCAAATACTGAGTGTTTGATCTTGTTGCACCCAAGAAGGCCAAGTTGTCTTTGACAGTGGCATTTTGAAACCTATTGGTGTCTGTCACTATCACCCTCTCTCTAATGAATGCAGGTGATGCATGATCATCAGGAAAATGTTGTCTTTGTGCTAGTACAATTCTCCTATGGAGTTCATCATACGACCGATTGTATATTGGAAATACTGAGGGGGGGTGAATCAGTATTTCTTTTCAATTGTTATTTTTACCAGTTAGATCACTTATATTTAGAACACAAAATGAACAATAAGAATAAATGCTTTTATTAATTTCTTCTTTACAATAAATCAAGTACAATATATGTAGGGCTCCAACCCTGGATGATGACACCGATCTTCAATCTCCCAGGCTCCAACCTGTATTTTACAAGCACCAACTTGGACTTCCAAGGCTCCAACCTTGTCAATTCTGAGGCACCAACCTCATGGGCTCCAACCCTATATCTGGTACAGGCTCCAACTTGGTCTCTTGAGGACTCTTATCCTCTAGGGCTCCAACCCTATCTTCCAAGGCACCAACCTTGTCTCTATGAGGCTCCAACCTCTTGCTTCATTTCGTTAAGATATATTTGGTTATTATTCACAGCTCCCAAAATCTTCTACAACGAACCCTGACAATCTTCACTTAGTCTTCATTGTAGTCTCCACATTCCGTCATCAATGACAACCTTTTTCTTCTTAGAAGCAGTCACCACTGCTCTTCATCGTACCCAAAAAATTTCTCCAAGGTCACTTCATGATGACATCAACGATGTATCATGATCTCCAAGGGTGTCTTACAAGTGCTCCAAATGTCTTGAAGAATCCCTCAAGGTGTCTTCAATAGGCTTCTTCAAGAGTATTTAAAAAAGTTCTCCAATTGATGTTAATGGCTTGCTCCTTCAATTGAGGTATGCTTCTCCAAGGTTGTCATTAGGATATCTTCGGTAGTACAATATTTGCTGCTCAAAGGTGTCTATAGTTTTGCTTCAGAAAATCCTTCAATGCTGCTTCTATACACCTTCAAAACATGCTCCCAAATGTCTTGTTTCGATGTATCATTGATTACATCAATAGAGGTCCAATGGCTTATTTTAAATCCGCTTCAATTGTGCTAACAAAATCTGCCCTCAATATTGTTGCTTCAAAAATGGTTTCACCGTATTGTTGCACCCAAAACTCCTTATTCCATCATAGGTGAGCAAGCCTGAATTCCAAGCCTCCAAGATAACTTATCAACTGTTCCAAGGTGTATTCAAAAGATAATGTTTATAGCAAAAGTAAGCTACAGGACTGAAGTCTCTATTCTTAAGATAATCATAATGTCCGAGCTCCACAAGAGAGTTATGGATCCAAGCTTCACATAAGTCCAAGATTTCAAATAAGAAACTATCCACTGGATATGTCAAAGGTTCGGAGCCACAGATGTAGATCCAAGCTTGAGGTTTGTTTAATAGCCTGAGCTATAAAACCTGAGCTAATAAACTGTGCTAAGTCTGAGGTCAAAGAGGTATAGTGCTCCAAAGGTTTATTACAAGCCTGAGATACATCACTCATTTGTTGCACGATTTTACTAAGTTCAAGCCACCAAACTGAAATGTATTTCTCCTCGGCCTCTGCATCTATCTTCTTATACGAATTGATCACTGATTTTCGATTTTTCTCCTCGGCCTCTCCGTCTGTCTTTTTATATGAATTGATCATTGAAATTTCCCAAATAGTAGTTTCGTTCTCCTCAGCCTCTGCGTCTGTCTTTTTATATGAATTGATCACTGAAATTGCCCAAATAGTAGTTTTGTTCTCCTAGACTTCTTGTATTCTTCTGTACCTCTTATACGTATTCTTCACCGTAATCCACATCCAAACCTAGCTCGAGTCACCTTGTATTTATACGCTTTTGAATGGAGGATTCGTCATAGCTATAAGTCGACATGTGGTAGATGAATGGTTGAACAACATTATATACGTCATGTTTTTTTTAATAAAATTTCTAAAGCTTTAATGCGTAGAAGGTAATGTTACGATAAACAATTTCTTTAATTTCAACTTTATGTTAAATACTATAGTTAAATTAACCTTTATTAAATTATTTTTTTTAATATAAAGTTAAATTAATAAATTTGTTGTAATGTAAAGTTTATAGGTTTTGACATGTTTTAGGATTCTAGGGTGTCTTCAATAGTTAGGGTTTCTAGGGTTTCATTATATTAGGGATTCTAGGGATAGGGTTTGATCCATGACACTTAGGGTTTCTAGAGTTTAGGATTGAACTGGGATTAGGATAAGGACGGATTTGGGTTAGGGTTTGTAGGTATGGACTACATCGAGAGTTTAGGATTATCTCCTAGGGTTTGCATGAGGTTTAGGGCAACATCACAAACTTCCTGCATCACAAGAATATTTTCCATTTCTAGTAATTTCATATTGACATCAATGACAACTTTTACTAACAATCTCCCCCTTTGTCATTGATGGCAATATTCTTGCTCTTCAAAATTTTCTCCCCCTTTGACATCAATGTCAAACAGGGTACCCAAGAACTCCCCCTATCATCCAACTTCATGTTGCTTCCCCTATCATTGTGCTCTTCCTGGCAATGTGTTCCATGATATATGTGTTTATATTTCTTCATGTGATGTACCATCTCTCCCTATCTGCACAAATTCCTTTAGCTCATGAAGGGTTTCTCACCTTGTGTGATCAAGTAGAAGGCATCATCATAATAATCATGTTTTTCTTCAATGGAGTTACTTCTGAGAGATGATTTATCAAGATTGTCCATGTGTAATTCATCAAGGATTTCATAGGGCCCACTCACGGATCACTTTATACAAGAATACTCAAGAATAACAAACTCCCCCTAACTATATGCATGGTCTCTTTTTGGCAAGGTTTCACCATCAAATACTTGGAATATCAAGGATGACTTCATTTAGTCAAAAACATGTGTTGTTCATTGGAGTGTTCAATAGACTTCCGGATTCAACTTGTTTCCTTCTCCATACTTGTGTAACTTTCTTCTATGGCATGGTTCTAGCTTGTGCGGTGGCCCAAGTCAAGTTACAATCACACGTCATATGTCCAATGTTATGGCAATTGAAGCACTCTATCTTGTTCATGAATAAGAAATCATGGCTTCTTCTTGCAAAATTGCTCCGAGGAGATTGAGAGGGACCATTATATTTGTCTTTGTGATATGCCCTACAATCTTTTGCCACATGTCCAAAGTTTGTACAAGAATAGCAATATCTAAGAAATATACTTTGGTACCTGGGAGATGAAGAGTTCCTTGAAGTACTCTTGAAGTCTTTTTGCCTTGGGATTCTTTGATGATATTCATTGCCTTTTGTATTCTTGACAACATATTCAAGTCTCTTTAGAGTAGAATTTCTTCTGTTGTTGTCTTGATTCTTCTCCTTGCCTTTGTTGGAACTGGGAGCATCAACATTTCTTTCTAGGTTCCTCACATCTTTGTTGTTTGAAGCCATATCATTCTTGCTTGAGGATTCACCTACATAGCCAAGACCTGATTTATCAAGGGGAGACCTTTGCTGACTTAGGATGTCATCTAGGGTTTGAGAGTTTTTCAAGTTTTTATTCAGCAATTCAACTTCCTTTTCAAGAAAGACAATTTCTCCTTTCAACTTTTCACAATCTTCATCTTTCATAAGTAGTTGCTTCTTCATTTCTTCCATCATCCTTGTTGCTTCATGTGCTTTGATTTTAAGGGAGATGATATTTGATTTCATTATGAAGACTTCTTCATTCTCCTTTGCTAGAATGCTCTCCATTTCTTCTTTTATTCTTGTAGCTTCACATGTTTCGGCCTTGAGAAGATTGATGTTTGATTTTAGTTTCAAGATTTCTTCATCCTTTTCCTCTAGTTGGCATATCATGGTATTTCTCTCATTTTCTGCTTCATTAACTTGTCCTTCTATGAATGCCAAAGTTTCCATCACCTTCTCAGCTCCTTGCGCTTTTTTCCTTGCTTCTTCTAGTTGAGATCTAAGAGAGGAGACCTCTTGCTTGTATTGACAAATCTCTGCTTCAAGATTGTTCAAGCTCTTAAGTCTTTGTTCAAGGTGGCTTGACAAAGTTTCTTCCCTTTTCTTTGCCTTATCCAATTGATTTGTCACAGATATGACTTCTTCATGATGCTTTCTTTTCTTTTGATGAAATTCCTCTTTAAGTTTGGCAAGCTCCTCATCTCTTTCTTGTACTTGAAGCTTGACAAAGTCAACTTCCTTCTTTGTCTTGTCTTGGTTACCATCTTGCGTTTGCTTCTTAAGTTCCTCATTTTCATTTTTCAAACTGTTAATCTCTTCCATGGAAGCCATACGTTTATTCAAGAGATCTTCTTCAAAGTCTTCTTTATTCTCTTCATCTTCTAGGTCTTCTTTAGGCTTGTTGTCATCTCTCTTATCTTCAGCTTCCTTGACGAATTCTGGACTTCTTTCTTGTTTTCTATCATCTTCTTGACTAGAGATCATTGTCAATGCTCCTTTTAAGTGAAGATCGTGAAGTTTGTCCCATATGACTTTTGCTGACGAACATTTTTCAAAATTGGCCTTCACAGAATTTGGTAACCCATTCAAAATTGCCTTCATTTCTCTTGTATTGCACTCCTTGGAATATTCATCCATTGTGTCATTAGTAATCATTGATTTCCAAACTTCAATTCCTTGAGTCTTCAAGAAATTCCTCATTCTTGCCACCCATATATCAAAATTTCCATTGAACAATGGAGCCTTCGCAAATTGATTTACTTCAATTTCAATGGTTGAGGAAGACACATCTTTAGGAGGATTGGAGACTTTCTTCCTTGGCTTTGCCATTTGTGTTCTAATGATCAACCTTCAAGCTGTTAGGCTTTGAGTGAAGGTATTGGCTCTGATACCAATTATTGGAAATACTGAGACGAGGGTGAATCAGTATTTCTTTTCAATTGTTATTTTTACCAGTTAGATCACTTATATTTAGAACACAAAATGAACAATAAGAATAAATGCTTTTATTAATTTCTTCTTTACAATAAATCAATTACAATATATGTAGGGCTCCAACCCTAGATGAAGACAACGATCTTCAATCTCCCAAGCTCTAACATGTATTTTCCAAGCACCGACTTGGACTTCCAAGGCTCCAAACTTGTCAACTCTGAGGCACCAACCTCAAGGGCTCCAACCCTATATTTGGTATAGGCTCCAACCTGGTCTCTTGAGGACTCCTATCCTCTAGGGCTCCGACCCTATCTTCCAAGGCACCAACCTTGTCTCTATGAGGCTCCAACCTCCTGCTTCATTTCGTCAAGATATATTTGGTTATTCTTCACGGCTCCAAAAATCGTTTTCAACAAACCCTGACAATCTTCACTTAGTCTTCATTGTAGTCTCCACATTATGTCATCAATGACAACCTTTTTCTTCTTAGAAGGAGTCACCATTGCTCTTCATTGTACCCAAACAATTTCTCCAAGGTCACTTCATGATGACATCAACGATGTATCATGATCTCTAAGGGTGTCTTACAAGTGCTCCAAATGTCTTGAAGAATCCCTTAAGGTGTCTTCAATAGGCTTCTTCAAGAGTATTTCAAAAAGTGCTCCAATTGATGTTAATGGCTTGCTCCTTCAATTGAGGTATGCTTCTCCAAGGTTGTCATAAGGATATCTTCAATAGTACAATATTTGTCGCTCAGAGGTGTCTATAGTTTTGCTTCAGAAAATCCTTCAACACTGCTTCTATACACCTTCAAAACATGCTCCCAAATGTCTTGTTTCGATGTATCACTGATTACATCAATAGATGCCAATGGCTTATTTGAAATCTATTTCAACTGTGCTAACAAAATCTGCCCTCAATACTATTGCTTCAAAAATGGTTTCACCATATTATTGCACCCAAAACTCCTTATTCCTTCACAGGTGAGCGAGCCTGAATTCCAAGCCTTCAAGGTAACTTATCAACTGTTCCAAGGTGTATTCAAAAGATAATGTTTACAGCAAAAGTAAGCTACAGGGCTGAAGTAACTGTTCTCAAGATAATCATAATTTCCGAGCTCCAGAAGAGAGTTATGGATCCGAGCTTCACATAGGTCCAAGATTTCAAATAAGAAACTGTCCATTGGATATGTCAAAGGTTTGGAGGCACAGATGTAGATCCAATATTGAGGTTGTTTTAATAAACTGAGCTATAAAACCTGAGCTAATAAACTGTGCTAAGTCCGAGCTCAAAGACGTATAGTGCTCCGAAGGTTTATTACAAGCCTGAGATACGTCAATCGTTTGCTGCATGATTTTACTAAGTCCAAGCCACCAACTGAAATGTATTTCTCCTCGGCCTCTGCGTCTGTCTTCTTATACGAATTGATCATTGATTTTCAGTTTTTCTCCTTAGCCTTTGCATCTGTCTTTTTATACGAATTGATCACTAAAATTGCCCAAATAATAGCTTCGTTCTCCTCGGCCTCTGCGTCTGTCTTTTTATATGAATTGATCACTAAAATTGCCCAAATAGTAGTTTTGTTCTCCTCGGCTTCCTATATTCTCCTGTACCTCTTATACGTATACTTCACCGTAATCCACATCCAAACCTAGCTCGAGTCACCTTGTATTTATACGCTTTTGAATGGAGGATCCGTCATAGCTATAAGCCGACATGTGGTAGATGAATCGCTGACCAACATTATATGCGTCATGTTTTTTTTTATAAAATTTCTAAAGCTTTAATGCGTAGAAGGTAATGTTACGATTAACAATTTCTTTAATTTCAACTTTATATTAAATACTATAGTTAAATTAACCTTTTATTAAATTATTATTTTTAATATAAAGTTAAATTAATAAATTTGTTATAATGTAAAGTTTATAGGTTTTGACATGTTTTAGGATTCTAGGGTTAGGGTTTTTCTAGGGTGTCTTCAATAGTTAGGGTTTCTAGGGTTTCATTTTATTAGGGATTCTAGGGATAGGGTTTGCTCCATGACACTTAGGGTTTCTAGAGTTTAGGATTGAACTGGGATTAGGATAAGGACAAATTTGGGTTAGGTTTTGTAGGTATGAACTACATCGATAGTTTAGGATTATCTCCTAGGGTTTTCATGAGGTTTAGGGCAACATCACAAACTTCATGCATCACAAGAATATTTTCCATCTCTAGTAATGTCATATTGACATCAATGACAACTTTTATTAACATTGTACACATCTATTACCGGATCATCATCAAGAGGAACTATGCTCCCTTCCTCGATCGAGGTTAACGATGCTTTTTGGAGAATATGATTCCCTGACTCGATATTCGCTGTCAGCAGTTGTAGTCCTTGGATAGATCTGTGTAACGAGGTAACATGTGCGTAAAACGGAGATCGTATGCGAAAGTTACGACCCTGGGAAACTGATGTACCAATTTACCCCAATGGGGCTCATAGTTTGGCATTTCATCTCCTAGGGTTAGGTTTTTCCATTGTTTCTCAATAATAAATAGGCCTTCGAGCCTCATTGGAACACAGTTCAGAGGCTTGTAGCCACCACATCTCTTCTCAGAGATAAGCTACTCGCGCCCAAGCTAGTTTATTTCCATTCTGTGTATAAGCATATTTCAGTTATGTGATATTAATGAAATGAAGTCTTATTTCTGTTGCATCTCTACATTATGTATATTTATGTATTTTATTATGTTCCTTCATAAGTCTAGATCAGAGAGAGAGAGAGAATAGAGAGAGAGCTCCAAAACTGAATTGACAAAAGGTTACCAATTGATTATCAAAAGCCTTCTTATCAATTAGGCCTCTATTTTCTTCATTTTACATTATTTTCCTCCTCACAAGCAACCTGTGACCGTTCACCTTCCTTTTCTCCTAATTTCCATTATTTTCATAAATAAATTGTCAAAATGTCATTTTTTCATTTTCAAAGCCTTTGCCATTTCCTTTGCCAATTTCCTTAGCCATAATAAACCAAATGAACACCCGCACTATGATGTTTTTCCCAACATTTAGCTTGGAATAAATCTCCCATAACCGTGGTTATTATTTTTCCTTTGTTAAATTTATTTACATGGAATTTTCACTAAGGTTGTTACAAAACCCTCCCCCTTGCGGGAACACCGTCCTCGGTGTTCAACGACACCTATAACCAACAAGACTGTTGAAAGAAAAACATACTTCCAATGAAGCTTTATAACTTAGCTCGTTACAGTATTTATAATGACCAACCTGCTGAGAAGCAACCAACATGACAACATAACAACATGACAACCATAATGACATGACACCCATACCGCTTATTGGAGCTTTATAACACAACTCATGGCAGTATTTACATCCACATGCATATGTACATATACCAAAACATCATATCAAACATATATCAAGGACATTCGCTCAACCAACGAATAGAGAAGGATACATAGCCCGAATCTGATCCGCCATCTCCCATGTAGCTTCATCGCGCCCAAAGTGCTTCCACTGCACTTTAACCTTCTCGATTTGCTTGGTTCCGGAGCATGAGCACCTTTCTATACAATATACACTGAGGTTCTGGCTTGAATTCTCCATAACATTGGGAGTTGTAATGACAACGGTCTATTGTACTTGGGCCATTACCCCTGGTAAGGGTGCCCAACCTTCAAGGAGCATTTGCTTCCTTCAACTTGCTGTTAAAACCCCTTGTTGTTTTGGGATGATCTCATGGGAGGATTTCTTCACTCTAGTTGAAGAAGGACCATGATGATTCTTTAAAATGATCTGAAGCAAGCTTGCTAGAAGTTTGTTGTTGCAGTTTCCTCGTGGAAAGTATCATTCCTTGCATGAGAAGCCCATGATTGAAAGCTAGATGATCACGTGAAGCAAGGCTTCAAAGGGAGCTATAGAATCCTTGGTAGTCTGACCTAATGAATCTTCTTTCTCAATGTTTAATGATGAAGGCAAGACATGACAATTGATTATGATTATATGATGCCTTGAAATATCCTTGTTACTTGAGAGGCTACATGGAAGTTGCATGATTATGATTGATGACTTTGGCACATGGACCTAAGGGTCCATAGCATGAAAAGCGACAAGTCACAGGTGGCTCAATGATTATGTTTTGCCAAGGTCACTTTCCCTATATTCAAAGGGAGTTATGGACAAGCCATGTTGATTGGATTCCAAAGATGCAACTATTGATTGATGACCCTCTCGTTTATCAATGAAGAGGAAGTTGAATTCTAAAGTCAAGATGGAAGACCTAGCCCTGATGAGACGGAAAAGTTGTTGGACTGCATATGTATATCTTGTGGTATCCCTAGTGTTCTTAATAAACACCCTATCAATCATATGCCTCGCTATGAAGACTATGAGTCGATGTATGAATGAGCCTCATATATTAGATAGTTGCTTATTGAGATATATTTGTAATTCTATTATCTATAATATAAGGTACATTGTTGGAATCTAAGATTCCATGAATATTTTAATGTTGGCTCAATTGGCAATGTAATGGATGGACATCTAGTGCTATATCTCTTGATTCGGTTGCTCTGGAAGCACTATTGAGGTTGAATGTATATAGCTGCAAGTTAGGCTTATTATGAAGCCAGTTGGTTGAGGAAGCTCTTTAGTAAGCCATTTGAGCACGCGATGGTAACCACCGTTGTATATTGCGATATTCTTGAGTGGGATTCATTTTTCAGAGAATTCATGTTCCATGACAACTCCAAGTATTGGGTGTCACTTTATTTTGATATGGTACATTGGAGAGACACCAAGTTCCATCATTGTTGGTTGGATGAGCATATTGCTGTCATAGCCTCTTGATAAGGTCAAGATTATATTTCTTCAAAGACAGACTCAAAGTTGCGGATAGACCCTACTAGGAGGGTCTTGGTTGAACATTGAGCTCTAGGAGCTCCTAGTGGCTTGGGGTACTTCTTGGAGCTATGAGCAACCATAGGGTGAGTGGTTCACCTTCCCCTATAGGTGTGCTATTTACAGGGTGAGTGGTTCACCATTCCCTGTGATACCCCATGATGGTTGACATATGCGTAGGGTGAGTGGTTCACCTTCCCCTACAGTTGAAGATATATGCATAGAATGAGTGGTTCACTTTATCCTATGGCATATGAGCAGGATGAGTGGTTCACCCTCTCCTACGGATACCCCAGTGAGAGATGCATATAGGCATCTGTCGGTTGTCACATGTGGACATGTCGATGGGACATGGTTCATCCTTTCCCCACATATAGGATGCTCATTCCCTACGATCAATGGTTGGCATGTCGGTGGGACATCGTTCATCCTTTCCCCACGTGTAGGATTCTTCCTATGATTGTTGGTTAACATGCATGTAGAATGTGGTTCATCCTTTCCCTACTCTTGGTGATTTTCATGTGCATAGGATGTGGTTTATCCTTTCCCTACGATGATTATGACATGTGATTGTAGGATGTGGTTTATCTGTTCCTTGCGTGTGGTTGTCAGTGGGATGTGATTTATTTTTTCCCTGTTGTTGCCCCAACATCATCCTACCCATGTAGTTCGGGACACATGGGAAGTGCCTCTCATCTGGCCAATGAGTTGGGAAAGGTGGATAGGGACCATAACACTACAGATGGATGCATCGTGTACTGCCATACTCCCTATGTCTAGGATGTATGGTGTTCAACAACTTGATCTAGGATCAAGTTTGATTGGGGTTCTACCCCTAGTTATGTGGATTGACTTTTGTTAGTGAAGAGTGGCAAGGCCTTGTGACTCACTCTCGATCGATTCTTATTTATTATCGATATCAATGTTCAACTGATTTGAGACAAGATGCTAAGATGGTTCATGATGACAAGATGGCATGATGATGAATGGATTGGCATGTGGAATTCTCCGTAGTTGAGAGGAAGTGTTAAAATTGGCAACTAGGGCTAAATTCCACACTGGGAAGCTCTTTTGAAAAAGATAATTGTGGCATTGAATTCCTCTTTTCGAGAGGACCAAAATCGACCTAAATATCACTAAATTTGGTCAAGGAAAAGTATGCTTTTGAAATAAAATCCACTCATATGCAAATCGTCAAGGTCGGTCTCACCTCCATGCAGGCAAGTGGAATTCTCCCTAGTTGAGAGGGAGTGTTAAAATTGGAAACAAGGGCCAAATTCCACATTGGGAAGCTCTTTTCAAGAAGATAATTGTGGCATTGAATTCCTCTTTTTGAGAGGACCAAAATCGACCTAAAGGCCACTAAATTTGGTCAAGGAAAAGTATGTTTTTGAAATAAATCCCACTCATATGCAAATTGTCAAGGTCGGCCTCACCTCCATGTAGACTCATAGAGCCCAAACGACATGTCTCTTGACCCTCACCCATTTGTATAAATAGAGGTGACCTCCAACCTCATTAAACACATCAAAGAGAAAAACATATCAAGGCGATTTTTTTTGTTTTGGGCCACAGATCAAGAGCATCTTTTGCAAGGAAAATGAGTTGTTTGGGATTGTTTGAGGGCTAAATTCTTTTGTAGTGGAGGTCAAGTTCCCTCAGCAGGAGGCTGAGGTTGAATGGAGGAGATCTGGATGGTTTGGTGCATGTTGAGAATTGTTTTAGGGTTGCGCTTGATTTCAATATTAGGGCGCAAACCCTCTTGTAGCTATAGCAGGTTCGAACCCTTGTTTGGAGGAGGCCAAGAGGCCAAGAAGGCAGTTATGCCTAGGCCGCAGTCACAAGAAGGATCAGGGGAGGTTTTCGAATATGTCTTGAGGGTGAACATAGGGGTTGACTCATAGATATTCCCATTTTCCAAGGACAAGGAGAGCATCTTGTTTGTCGATTTTTGGCTCATTATATTCGACAAGGAGGCTGCATTAGTTGATTGAAATTACTTTGTAGCTGCTTTGACTATTGTTGACCATTGGCTAGATCAGAATTTGTCTGCCATTGTTGAAGGTATAATTGCATACTTGACTAGGTAGTTTCTTTGGTATTTGGACAGTGATTCGAGTCATCATTTTTGGCTTTTGACTTTGATTGTATTCTCTCTCTTTCTCCGTTGAAAACTTGATTTTAATAATAAGAAGAATTGATCAAGGGTTTTCCCCTTCTTGGATTATTTTCCTTGCTTGAGCCAATTCCTGTGTTCTCTTGTCTTGACTTGTCCTCTGCATATGTTATTTATGTTCTTTCTTCAGTTACTATCAATGTGAGAAATGGAAATGATAATTGGGCTAATGTGGAACATTGAAGTAATTGACCTAATCAAAGAACATATTAATCTAAAATCAACATACTTGTAGGATTGTTTGATCAAGTGGAGGATCTGACCGTGATACATTATGAAAATCAAATTTGTGTGAAGCTTTCATAAAATCCAGTTTTCCATGACAGGTTGAAGCACATGGAGATCAAGTATCATTACATCCAAGACATGGTACAGAAGGGAGCAGTGAAACTCCAATACATTTCTATAGATGAGCAAGTTGTTGACATTCTCACCAAGCCTTTTCCTAGGGCAAAGTTTGCATACTTTAGGGACAAGCTTGGAGTGGTTGAGAATGCCTCCCTCGTAGAGAGGGAATCTTGATGTTATAGCATCAAGGACAGAGATTCTCCCTAGGTCAAAGGTACTGACCAAGTTGCCATGTAATGTGGTTAGGGAGAATGAACCCGAGATCATCAAGGCCTAGAGTGCTCCATATTGGAGACTGTGTCGAAATGGTCCAAAGCGCATCAAGGCCCAGAGTGCTCCATATTGGAGTGAGTGTTGTTAGCATCAAGCAAATGCATTGTTATTCAATTGGCATGCAAGAATGGTAATTTCCCAGGGTTTCACCATAGGTCACAGGTGTTGATCAGGTTCCAAGTGACAACTTGGATAAATGGTGACCCAAGACTAGTCTTGACCCTAGAAGGCCTTTGGCCAGCGGGTGACTAGATCTTTGCAAATGAGTGTTGACTAGTAGGCAACCAAATTTCTTTGCATGATGTTGACACAGGATGCTTTCCACATGAAATGGATGGATACATCAACATAGCAAGCTCTTTCAATCTTTTCTAGAGAAGGATAAATTTTCAACAAGATGGACATCTGAACAAGTCAAGATGAATACCTCCCTAGCTAAGATGGCGTGTTGATTTTTGTAGCTACGGTAGGTATTCAAATTAAAAAGAAAGAAAAAAAATAATTCATGTAGGCTCAAAATAGTCAAGTTGGCCCCATGGGTTTCACTTTTGGTCAAAACCCACATGATTTGACCAATATAAATACATCATTCGACCTCACACCAAAACAAGATATCTTTTGTTCACGGATGCGAAGGAAAGAGAGAGAAGTCTGGAGTTTGACTGAGTTTTCTGATCTGTTTGACCAGGATTGACAGAGATCTTTTCTGATATGTTTGATCAAATTTCTTGAGGGATTACCAAATTTAGTTTTGGCTGAGTTGACCACAGAGTTGACAGAGTTTCTGAGGCACAGAGTTGACCAAATTTTGAGTTGACCACAGGCTGTCTGAGGCAGGTTGACTGAGATTTCCGAGAAGTGTTTGACTAAAGTTTGAGCAGAGTTGACCAAGATTCTTGGGCAGTAGTTTGACTGATATTCTGGGCAGTTTGGACCAGGTTTGACCTAGCTAGTTTATGTGGTCAGATTGACCAAGTTTGACTGAAAAATCAGATTGTACAATTTGTTGAATTGAACTATAATTTCTCCTAGAAAAACTTGCTAGGTTTTTCTGCCAAGGTTGGGTTTTCAAGGTGAAAATTTATGGTGTCTACTGTTCTATTGTGATCTCTATTATTCTACTGTTCTATTGCATTTATAGTTGAGTTTTCTGAAGTGTAATTACTTAATGATGATTTGGAAAGTGCAAAAATATTATTAGAAGTAATTATTAGTAGCAGAAAATTGTACTTGTCCTTTTAGCACTAGAAAATCAACATTAGTGATACTCAAGAAACTGAAATTAAAGCTTTCTAAGTCCACATATTCGATAAAGTCAAATTTTGATCAACTATAAAATTGTCCTCTTAAATTTATATCGTGCTCCTAAAAAGTATAGAATACACAATAACTTCTTTGAAAACCAATCATCTTTTGTGGCTGCTATCACAAAATCTAGCACCGTAGTCTAAGTCTTCCACAAGGTGCTAAAACTAGTGGAATATGGATGTGTTACCACTGTCACATATGCAACAATTTCCCTCATTTTAGTGAAGGATAGATCTTATACGAGGGAGGCTTCCCTAGTAGCCTTTAAGGTTCCTGAGACAAGACACAATCAATTCTAAGGGCACTTCTGTAGCCAGTAGCTACTTAATTTATCACCAATAGAAGATAATAATCAAGGTAAAGTTAAGGCGCTTACTAACTGAAATTTCAAGATTTTAAGCGATGAGGATCTAGGGCAATTTAGAAGGCACAATAAGTCAAGGCTTGGTACAAGAGTGTCCTCAACCACTACAAAAGAAGAAAAAGCTAATGGCTGTAGCAAAACTTGCATAAAAGATGATAAAATAGTGACTATGGGACTACCGTTCTTTTTTATTTAGTTATGTAAACATATCATAATCAAACAAATGAATGCTTTTACTATAAAATAAGGGATGTGGTTTTTTAAAATCGCTGTATCTTGTGACTATGGACCTACCATTTTTCTATCCAGTGAAATTCTCAAACAAATGGATCCGCGATCAATTCAGTAAACATATGGAATGACGGAGGCCCAACAACTACCCATCTGGCATTGATTCTCTCTATACTGAGGAACAACACAATAAAGGAGCATGACTCTCACTTCCAAACTTGAGACTTGCAGCAAGTAACCTCGTGAAGCAATAGCAGCTATATGAATCAAGAACGTTGGTTTCTCCCTAAAATACATATATCAATAAGAAAAATCATCTGCCAGGTCAAACAAATAAAGCAAGCACACTAGATTACAATTGGACCTTCATTAACACTGAATAAAATCACTCGCTATTTTTAAACTCAAATAATTCACAATATTCTTCATTGATATGCTTGCTAACTTGGTTTGTTTTTGCAGAGATTGGGTCTTTGTTGACAAGTATGCCTGCAGAAGAAGCCCAGGCGATATTAAGTAAAATAGAAAATTTCTGTAAAAATGCAAAAGTTCAATGATAAAGAACAGAAAATGCTGTGTTAAGAACAAATCAATCTGGTGTTCCTTCTCTCTTATTGTGGTACAAAGAGTCTACTTAGACATTTAAAGGCAATGATGCCACCAATGGAGGATGGAAAGGAGGGTATCTTGTACCTTCAATTGAAAAAAAGGAAGCAAAATTGTCAAACCCTTCCTATTCTCAAATCTGCTTGTAAAAACGGTAACTAGAAGCCGTATGAAGTTTGTGTTGCAAGCACCCTATCAGGACTCTACTTGAGCCGAGTCACACAACCATTATAAACCACTTCAGGCTAAAACTTCTTTACCTGGGGTTCTCTGGCTGAAGAATAGTATTTTAAAAAGAAAAATGCTGTACAGGGAAATTCATATTGAAGCTGCTGATGAAATATCACTGCATGTCTCCTGGTCAATGATAAAACTTTCAGATTTCCCACCATTGTAAATATCCTGCAAAACTGAGGATTCAACGTTGGAATTAACATATTTCTCCAAGAAACGTCTTTCTGACATCTTAACAACCTGTGGGAAACTCATCTGTTTTTCCATTGGGAAACTCATCTGTTTTTCCATCACTCGCATGGACTTCAATGCCTCCATTACTCTATACCGAGGAATTATCCTCTTCTCCAAGCTGAATGCGCACAGAAATGGATAACGAACAAGATCATCCAATGGAAGTCCCACAGAATTAACCATAAAATCCACATTACACTTCAATTTTTTTTCTGAAAACGCCAGAATCATTGGGTGCAACCTCGCTAAAGCCAAAATTTGTTTTTCAGAGAAACCTAGACTGCTAATAAACCGCAGTTTTCGATATATATTTTCTTTTCCTACTCTCAATATTACACGCAAAGCATATGCAAACATCTTTGACCCCTTATTGAACCCCAAATCCTCGGCCTTTTTAAATGACTCCATAACTTTTTGCTCTGAAGCCCTGAGCAAACGGGGTGCCCTTGCCACTAATTCCGATAATGCATCACCATCAACACCCAATCTTTGCAAGAGAGAAATCGCAGATTTAAGCTTCTTCTCGCTGTAATTAAAAACACTTGAATCATTATAAACGAGTTTGGCGATATCGTCTTCCTTCATGAAAGTCCTAAGGAAGTTAATCCTAGACTTCAGGCTTCTTTGGGATTTATATAACAAAATCCGAGGGTTCCAAAGGACCACCCTTCGAATCTGCTTAGGGGTAGTCAAACCACATTCATTAAAAAACTCCAAAACCTCTTCCATACTCTCACTTGATTTATAAAGCAAACCCTTGCCACTTCTGCCTTTTTGTTTTAAGGTTTTTGTGAGATCTTCGTTTGTCAAACCACATTTACTGAGGACAAATTCTATGGAAACATCCCTGTCTGGTGGAGTTGTGGATGAGGCTGCCAATTGGGTGCATAAATTTGGAAATTTTAAGTGGGATTTTGCATTGAATGGAAGCAAGGAAATTAGTATTGGGGTTTCGATCGTTATGAATGGTTTCCATGTTAACTGAATAGACATCATCTTTTCTGCAATAGAAGGGAGCGAAAGAGAGAATTGCCAATTACCTGGATAACGTCGATGGACTGTGTGGATACAAGAGCAGAGTATCGCAGAATTGGATTGGTATACAATAAGCTAGCGGGTGTGGTGAAGAGCGCATATAGAAGATAAATTACCAATAAGCCAGCAGGTGTGGTGAGGAGCGCATATAGAAGATAAATTAATCGTCCAAGAATACATATTATTGAAAATGTTATTATCCAATTGGATTCCCTTGCAGAGAATCGCAGAATTGGGATGGTATCCAATAAGCGAGCATGTGTGTTGATGAGCGTATATAGAAGATAAACTAGCTTTTTCTTTTACTTAGGTGCAAAGTGCAAAGGATAAGAGTGGAATGAGAAAAGATATAAAATGAAATATAATTAATATTTAAGTTTTTATATATTTTTTTAACAATGTTGTAAGAGGTTAGATTTAAGATTTGGTTAGATTTAAGATTTTGGTGATTTATAATGTAGAAGAAATGTTTTTTGGATTAATCATATTATTAGGATTTGGTTGACGTTTCGAACAAATTAATGTGGTTTATCTTTATGACAAGGTGGAGAAACTAATCGATCTTGATGAATAAATAGAGGAGATGCATCATTGTTCGGAAATGTTACACTAAGGTAGATGTCCTAGAACAATGGCAATCTTTGCAGGAAGAAGATACATAGCAGAGGAGTTCAATTTATTTGGGGTTTTTTAAAATGGCATGAAATGAATTCTAAATACTAAAATTATGAGGTATCTATGAGATAAAGATATGTGCTTTGGGAAATTTTGAGCTAGCCACTATGACTCAAACGCTAGCTCAAATCCATGATGTGACGCAAGAGATGTACCCTACACTATGCCTTATTATCTAGCTATTTTGAAAAAGAGGAACAACTTGATAAGCAACACAATCAAAGTTGTTTCAAACTATCAAAACAAATTTGTTTGTAATATATATATATATATATATATATATATATAAGCATGTAAACCAGAAAAAAAAACATAGAGATTGATAAAACTTATAACTTAGTTGGTATAAAATTAATAATCTAACTTTAATTTTCAAAAATAATATAATAAAGATTAACATAAAACTTTAATAGAATTGTGAAAATTTTCTAAATATTTATTCAATTTTAAAGGCATGTTTCATTTTCATTCTATGTGATAGATCTATTATTATAATCATAACAATATAAAAGAGCATCAAGTCATAAGTAGTTGTGATATTTTTAATAAAATAGTTGCTTAAAGTTAAGTTTAATTATTTATTAAGTGTGTTTCTCACTCTAAAGCATTAATTCCATTTTATTTTGCTTTTACAATGTTAAAAGTTATAACTCATTAAATTTAAAAACACCATTCATTGATTCACTATTACATATATTAATGTCAATAGCATAACAATTTAAAATTATTGGGCTGTGAAATTATTTGATATTGTATTGATATTAACAGTGGTACACACCACACATAAAAATTGGAACATAACTTTAAAAAACAATATAATGTAAATGATAAAGTTACATTAATGTCAGCAACAAAGCAAAGCAAAACAATACTTTCCATTAATATCGATAAAAATATAATGTTAAATGTTTTAATGTGTTGATTTTAATAATAAAATGATGAAAAATACTTAAATACAATCATTTGCACAACCATATGGTGTAAAATAATTCAACTAGTTAATTTTAATGTTAATGAAATTCAAAACAATCAAGTGCATTAACTTCAATACATGCTCATTAATTATCATTAATTTTATTAATAATATGATGCAAAAGTAATTTCACATTTATTTAAAAAAAATTATGTAATAGGTTAAAAAGTAAATCATATTTACATATTGAAATAAATTTCAAAATACACATCAAAACGTAATAAAATTTAAATAAATATACAAAAAAAGAAATGAAATAGATGTCACTGTAATACAAATAATGATAAATATAATGTATACAATATTTTATGTGCCAAAAATAAATATCAATAAAATGAATATATATTATTGAAAACAATTATTTAATAAACTATTATGATTTAATGAAATTATATAATGGAGATATATTATTAATTAATTTAACTTCACATTAATTTTGGAGATTTAAAAAGAAATAAAATATATGAATTTTTTGTATAAATTTATTTGATATATAAACAATTATATAAATAGTTGATACTATATTTTTATGTTTACACAATGGGTAAGCCCCAGGAAATCAACATTATTTAATGAAAACCATATCACCTAGAATCACCTTGTTTATGATCTCAATCCACATCCATATATATATAATAATAATAAAAAATCTTGAAACTTAATATTTTTTTTTTTGTAAGTTTAGCAGTGACTTTCTATTTTCTATAAATAAAAAAGAGAGCAGGTTGCTATATTTCAAAACTTGATGTCCTCAACATGCCCTAAGGAAACCAGGTCTATTAGCCACCTAAAAGAGTTAAAAGTCATCCAGTATTGAAAAAGTTTAAACCTTCTACTATCAGCTATAGTAAATTCTATCCACAAAATACATATAACAAAATCTAAGGAAATATTGTGTCAATCATCCGAAGATTCTATTGGTAACGGATCCTTTACGCTTGAGCCGTGTATATCCACCTGTTGCATGGTTTGCAGCTGATGATCTATACAACCTAGATGAACAGTTCCATGTTGCTCGGAAACGTAATATTAATATAATACTGATATGATAATTTTTGTATAAATGATTTTTGGACAGTGACCAATCTTACTTGAGTAGACTTCTATCTGCCATGTCTTTCTCTCTATACATCATGTCATATACTTGTTCAAATGCACTAAATGAACTCATAGCACCCACCAATTTGATAATGTTTTCTGTCAGAGAAATCAAGCAGAATTAGAATGCATTTGCAAATTTTTTACAACTAATCACAAATGTAGAATACATATAAAAATATCTAAGTGCAAATACACTTAATTGATGAAGGATATCTCGGTTGAGTGGTGGAGCAGGTGTAGAAATATCCTTGTAGTGATTGGAGATCAGATTGCATTATATATTTTGATGTGATAAGCCTTCTAAACTACCCTAGCTCCCCATCCACCCAAATCTAGACTTTACCTTCAATGATAATCGCCTTCTTTTTAACTTGCCAAGCATATTGTGATGTCTCGGTTTCCATTTGATTTTCTTTTCTTTTTTTTTCTTAAAAGTTTTTTTTAATGTGAGCGAGGTGAGAATACTACACTTCTTTAGAGCTTGTTCACCCAAAAATGTTGGTGAGAAAATGAGATAAGGGAGAAATCTGTTATTAAAAATCTTGAATGTTTAACATGAGATGTGTTGCTACGTTTATGGTCTTGTGTATTATGTAACTTTAATATCATTACTAATGATTAAGTCTAAGAGTAATAATAAAAACTTTATGTTGTCTAATAACTATCATTTAATGGTGATAGGATATAGAACATCTAATGTTATCTTGATTTTATATTTCTAGATCCATCACATTATGATTTTGGAGTATTAAATTAAAATTGTTGGCATCACATAAGCTTAACCTCATATCTAATGTTATTCTACAACCAATGTAGAATGCTACTGTTACATGTAATATCAATGTGTTTCATCATCTTTTCATGCAATGTAATTAATTGTTCTACTTTGAGTGCTGCAAAAATATGTGGGCCAATGCCCTTCATATTCATCCAGCTTTAATATTAGCCTTGTAGTGCAATATCCCAAAACCCTGAAAAAAGGGGTCTTGTGTCTCTCTGCTTTCCATTTCATCATCTTTTTGTGTAATTTAATTAATTGTTTGAAAGCTGCAAAAATCATAAGTAAATATCCTCGATAATTATCCAGTTTTAATAGTCTTGTAGTCCAAGATCCCACCACACGGAAGACAATAGTCTATCTTGTGTCTTAGCTTTCCTACTTTCTGTTGATTCAGAGAGGAAATTATATGTCAAAACTCTCTCTTTCCATTAGACAATTAAAATTTTGTCATAACATGCATTGCAATAAAGTTGAGCAGTGCATTACTAAGAGCAGAATGTTTGATAGTATTGTTTAGTGAGGTAGAGATAGAATCATTGATCTTCTGTATTCATGTCTACTATAAGATCAGTCACTAGTGTTTTATATCATTGTCTTTAAAGTTAAGAGATTCATCCATTCAAATGCATGCTTTTCAATAGTCATCTTACAGAGGGATCTGATGTATTTGACTTTCTTGCCTATAGAGGTTTTCATTCATAAAATCTCATGACACCATTTGAAGGATTTTATTACATTTTAGAAGTAGATGCCACATTTTCTCTATTTTTATACCATGTGTTGCAGTTTAGCTTACTGTTGACATTTCAATTTGGACAAGTGGTATATGCAACTTAATTCATATGTCATTGCCCACAATAGCCTGTTTGACTAGGGGTAAGGTATTCTGGTTGATCACACAATGCTTAGGTGTAACTTATATTAAGGAAGGGTTACTGTTTTGATGCCTTGTGAATTGATACAAATTGTTTTTTAAGATTCAAACTATATTTAGTTCTTGGCCTCACACAATATATCTTCTCTTTATGCTTCATTATAAATGACTATTACTCAACTTTACTAACTGAAATGAGCTTGGCTCGAAGCATTGCAGTCCAATTTATATTTGTGAGTGCAATAATTTTTTTTAACATGAAAGAACAAGGCTAACGCTTACTCTATGACAACATGGCTACTTATTTCTATTTGTGAGTGCAATAAATGTTTCTAATATGCCAGAACAAGGTTAGTGCTTTCTCTATGAAAACCTGGCTAAAGTTAATTTTCTAGCCACTTGTCAACAATGGGTTTCATGAATCAAGTACACGTGTATTGACTTAGGAATTGCTTGTTTGCATCTTTTTGTTTGATTCTTTGGATGTTCAAATAGAACCATTATGATCAATCCTTTGTTTGCAAAGCTTTTTAGTGGCATGGTAGAAAATAGAATCAGTAAGTGGGCAGAAGTAAAAGAAAAGAGGGAAAAAGGGAAAGTAGGTTTTAGGCCGAAGCATTCTACAATAGATCATGGTATCACACTGAGACACATTTTTGAAAAGGTTTGGGGGAGCAAAGAAGAAGTATTTTGCTGCTTTTTTTACTTCAAAAAGGAATTTGACATGGTCCCTAGAGATAAGTTGTGGCGTAGAATGGAAGAACTTGAAATTCCTTTACAATATAGAGTTGTTGTCCATAGGCTTTATGAAGAGGTGAAATTCAAAATTAGAACTTCGGCAGGCATTTCAGAAAGTTTTAGAAGTGACATCAGAGTCAAGCAAGGTTGCCCTTTATCCCCTACACTTTTTGGTTTATATATTGACAAACTGGAAGAGTGGCTAAATTTGCAAGGTGGGGATGGTATTCGATTGGGGGAGTTTGTGATAAAGCTTCCTCTATATGCCGATGATCTTGTGCTGGTTGCTTAATCATCCCATGGATTACAAATGCACCTGTATGCCCTTGAGAATTTTTGTAAAGCAATGGGGATGCCAATCAATACCAGTGAGACCAAGATAATGATTCTCTAATAAAAGGAATAAAATACAGCATACGTTCTTCTTTGAAGGAAAAATTCTTGAAGAAGTAAATGAATACAAGTACCTCGGGATCGATTTCAACAACAATCTTAATTGGGAGGATTGCGGAAAGAAAAGAATTTTAGGAGGGTGGAAGAAATTATATGCACTTCAAAATAGATGTAGAGAGGCAGAGTTATGGGATTAGAACACGATCAAAGTACTTTTTGGACTCCTAGTTTGTCCAGTGATATTATATGGGTGTGAATTGTGGGCTAGAAACATCTCTGTTTCAAAATGGAAACAAATGGAAAAAATTCAAAAATGCTTGATCATGAGAAAGTTCAAAATAAAAAGTTCGGTTCCCTATGAGTTAATGTTGAGTGAAACAGGGGCAGCTCCCATTGAATCAATTGCCATGGTGTGTCTTATAAGGTACCTAAAGAGAATAGAGCAAATGGGAGGAGATAGATGGCCGAAAGTTATCTTCAATGAAGGTATGAGTGAAAGAAAGAAATCATGGATGAGACAAAACAACAAATGGATGAAAAAATGGAATATTTACTTGAATGCATGTCCCAAAAATAGCAAGGAGTTAAAGAATTTTGTGATGGAGAAGTTCCGTAAGGGTATATGGGGAAAAGAGTTGGGTAGAAAGAAGAAGTATTATGTTCAGGAATTCAACCCAACTTGTGATATCCAACAAAAAGAATACATTGGAACTAGCATTCCATGGAGGGAAAAGGTTCTTATTACTCAATTAAGAACTAACTCACATAAACTTCAATGTGAAACGGGACGGTGGAAGAGACCTAAAGAAGCTTGGGAAGAAAGGGTATGTACTTTTTTCACTTCTGGGGTAGTGGAATAAGAAAAAACATTTTATTTTGGAATGTGACGCTTTCAGAGGCATCAGGGACAGTTACCGCAGTATGTTAGCATCAATTCTGTGACATTGTATTTTCAGTGATGGAACAGTTAGAAGGTTGGGTCAGCTCATCATCAATTTGAGTAAGAAAAGGATTGAATTACAGAAGGCAAAAAACAAGGAAGTTGGTGGTCCCATAGACTATTGTTGGTCTCGTGGACATTAAAATATCATTCATTCATTCATTCAATAAAAGAAACATTTTCTTAATGTTGGTGTATGTCCAGCTATGTCATTTTATGGTACATGGAAGAAATTGGACTAGATTATAAGGAATTTAAAGATGAGGTGTCCCTTTTTTCCTTAAATGTTTTCACCATTTGTGGCCTCCTTTCTCTTTGCACACATTTACAGTTTATGCAATACATGCATTTTCTCTTATTTGTGTCCTAAGATAAATATTTGTTTCATTGGAACTGTTTTATAGATTTTTATTCTGAAAAATCTTCATTTTTTCTAACAAGGATTTACTAGGCTTGGTGGCAAGTTGCCAAAAGGATTTTTGCTTGTTGGGCCACACAGAACAGGGAAAACTATGTTGGCTAGGGCCATTGTTGGTGAAGCTGGAGTTCCTTCCTTTTCTTATAGTGGAAGTGAATTTGAAGAAATGTTTGTGGGTGTTGGAGCATGAAGGGAACAAGATCTCTTTGCAGTTGAAAAGAAGCGGTCACCTTGTATCATATTAATTTATGAGACTGATGCGATAGGTGGAAACCACAATCCTAAAGATCAGAGTAGAGTATAACAGAATTGGGTTGGTATACAATAAGACAACATGTGTGGTGAAGAGTGCATATAGAAGATAAATTAATCTTCAAAGATCACCAATTATTGAAAATGTTATTATCCAATACAATGTTCAAAATCATCAATTACAATTAACAATACCTCAAAAGGGGAAGAGGAAACTTGGAATGATATTTCAATGAAGAGATTTGAGGTTATGTTGATTGTAAATTTTGGAAACTTGGGATACTATAAAGAAAATTTGAGGTTATGTGGATTGCAAATTTTAGTATTCAATAGAAATGGAATGGAATGGAGTTAAAAGTAAAATGTTGGAAGGATATTTTAAAAAATATTTGAGGTTATGTTGATTGCAAATTTTAGTATTCAATAGGAATGGAGTAAAAAGTAAAAGGTTGTTTTTTTTAAGATGTGATGTTATATTGATTGCATATTTTTGTATTTAATGGAAATGAGAAAAGTTTGATGGTTATGCCCTTTTTTAATAGTCATATTAATTACAGATATCTATATTTGGTGAAAATGGAGTAAAATTGATAATTAATTTTGTTTTTTAAATATATAGAGTAATAATGTTGTTAAATCCTTTCCACCTAAGTTCAATATTTGTAAGCCACATGATAAATTTTGATATAATAAAGGGAATATATATATATATATATATATATATTCCTTATAGACTTATATTTATAGAAAAAAAGCATAATAAAAAAAGAAAAATGTTATTATATATATATATATATATATATATATATATATATATATATATATATATATATATATATATATATATATATATAATTTTTTTATAAGATATTTTGAAAGATAAAAAATGAAAACTTATTCCATCTTTATGAATGAAGTGTTGGAAATACTGAGGCGGGGCGATGAATCAGTATTCCTTTCAATTAGAGCATTAGTTAATCTTCAATTATTATCAGTGTTTGTACAATGATAGCAGCAAACAAGAGGAACACAAATGCACACATTTTTTAAGGTGGAAACCCACTCCGGGACAAAAACCACCTAATGCTTTTCTAATAATTCTTAATATTCAACTCCAATTGAAAATAAAGCTCCAACTTCCTAGAATCTAGAAAAGCATTCTTCTCCAGCTCCCACTGGATGGATGCTCCAACGCCCGAGATTCTTCAGTAGTCAACTGAACAGATGCCCCAACACCCAATGAGCTACAACTCACCCTAGCACCACCCTACCACCCTATAGAAGAATAAAAGAAGAATGGACTCCCATACCAGGGAAAATGGTCCACTTTACAATGATATAGAATTATGTACAAGAAGAAGATATTCTAGACCATAACCCCAACTTTGACACAACCAACTAATGATGATCCTAGACCTCCCAACACTGCCTCTTCAACCCTTGGCAGATAGACACTAGTACAATTTTTACAATAATGTATTTACAATGACTTAGTACAATGATACCTTTACAATGACTGTATGAGTGCTGCCCACTTGAAGACTTCATATGATGAACTTCTTGTTTCTGTTATGCACCTTGGTTGCTTCTCTTGTCATGCTACCCTCTGTTGCACCTTGCTTTGCTTTTCTGTCATAAAAATTCTGGTCCTTTGCAATCCTTGACAACACATGAACTAGCTTTTTCTTGCCTTCTAGGAGCTCGATATTGAATCTGGTGTATCTCTAGTATTTCAAATCCTCAATATCTGATTTTTGGTGCTGTAGTAGTCCTCTGAGTCGTCTTTCCAATGCCACAGATCTGACCCAGTTTTGATTATTCAAGAGAGAGTTACACCCAATCTCTCACAATTCCCTAATTATGGACTATTTTAGCGCACTTGTACGGCGTGCCACGTGTCATTGTTTCTTCATTTGGCTCTAAAATTGATAGAGCCAAAATTATAGACTGTGCACTATCTGCCACTATTTACAGAATTCCATTCCGATACTCAGAGAGAGAGTTACGACGAATTTACCAAGGTCACTTCTTTGAGATGAATTTCAGGAGCCTACAAAAACCCTGACTTCCACAGATCATATCTCCAAAAATATTGTGCACCTTGATCTAAAATTGTTACAGCAGCTTCCTTGGGATTTCAGCTTCACCTCATAAAAATTTCAGCTTCTAAACCTTCGTAGAAAAAAAGTTTATAGCGAAAATTCCATGATGACCTGTTTCAAATGGCTGAATCCCTTGCCTAAGGAGGAAATGAAGATCACAATTTATATAAATGCTTAAGTTGAGAGGGGCTTCAACAAGTGAACGTGGGAAGGATTTTAGGAGCTTAAAAAATATTAATTATGACTTTTCAATAACCCATGCCCCAACCCCATGGGGTTTTAGCCCACTAACTGGGGGTACAAACTTCAAACATGAATATCTCTCAAACCGTGAAGAATTACATGGCGTGCCATATATCAACGGAAAAATCTCGACAATTAGAAACCATCAAAATAATTATTGACCCAGAATATATTAATTTGGTAGGTCAAAATTCCCATGCAATATTGGGTTAGCCCCTGGTGCTGCTTGGGTTGACATCAATGACAACCGTTGATCAACAATCTCCCCCTTTGGCATTGATGGCAACACAAGTACTCCCCCTGTGATCATGACACCTCTTCCTACAACATTCTCTCCCCTTTGACATCAATGGCAAAGGGTAACTCCCCCTGAAATACAACCATCCTGCCGACTTGTACACACTTCCACTCCCCCTGACACACAACCATCCTGCAGACCTGTAATCTACTTCCACTCCCCCTTTGTATTCTGAAAAAGGAAAATCTAATGAGAACTTGGGAGAATCCCAAGCTTCTGGCGAAGATATTCCAATGCTAGTGAGTATTTAATATGTGATTATTTTGGTGCTGCTTGGAATCTTGCTACTTGTCCAACTTCTTGCATAACATCTAGTCGGGAGGCTGTTACATATAGAAGACTACTAATCATAGATCTATACAACCTTTGATCCACATCCTTAGATGAGTCGTCTATGCTCAATTTGCAACCTGTTACCATTGGAGTAAGGATGGGTTTTCAATCTTCCATTTTAATTTTCTTGAGAATTTCCTTGATGTACTTGGCTTGACATATAAATATTCCTTTCTCTTGCTGAGATATTTGAAGCCCTAAGAAGTATGTCAGCTCACCAAGTAAAGACATCTTGAAATCACTTTTCACCTTTGTAGCAAACTTCTTACTTAGTCGATCATCATTTCTACCAATTATTGTATCATCCTCTTTAGCTATTAGACATGCTTTAGTTGCTTCATCCAGAACATATATGTCGTTTGGAGCTCGACTTGCTGTAGCCACAATTTCACCATACACGCCTTTCATGATTTCACATTTCGTGGAGTTGAATAGTATTATGTGTCCTTGATCACACATTTGTCCAACACTGAGTAGATTGTGATTCATGTTTTCAACCAATAGAACATTCTTGGCTAGAGCATCTTTGCTTCCGAGAGTGACAGTACCTGATCCTATAACATCTGAAGATCCATAATTTCCAAAGGACACGGTTCCATCCTTCTTCTCTTTTAGAGATACAAATTTATTTCTATCTCCAGTCATATGTGTTAAGAAACCGCTATCAACATACCACACATCTTTTTAGCCTTGAAAGCGAGAGCACAATTATCATTCTTCTTCTTCTTCTATGTTCGTTCGTTCTATGGCTTCGAAGATTCTTCTAGAGGATTTTCAAGTCTGCAGTCTTTGGCTATGTGTCCAAAGTTTCGACATTTGTAACATTAAATATTATTTCTTAAATGTTCAAATCTATTGATGTTTCGCTAAGCCCTGGGAGGTTCATATTTGACAGATCCCCTAAAATTGTATTCGTTCCTAGGGTACAACTTTATGACCAAATTTTCCGCATGAATAACAGTAGCCATAAAAAATATGTTGGTACCTAGATGAAAATTTTCGTCGAGGAATTGTCTTCTAAGGTTGTTCTTGCAAATCTTGTCCAATGAAGTCTACATGCATGTCAGATCTCATAGGTTCATTGTATTTTTTTGTAGAAGGTCCTGCTTCTTCTTCTTTGTAACCGATGCCAGTTTTGTCGTTGTAAGATCGTTGATTGTTGATGAGTTCTTCTAACGCCCTTGAGTTGTTGGCATAGTTTTGGATAATTTTTCCTTTCTTCACCTCCTCACACAGTGAGACTACTTCGGCTTCTAATTCTTCCCTTTCTTGGTTGCTTTCTTCCAACTTCTTTTGAAGTGACTCTTCAATGCATTTGTGTTCTTCAACTTCAATTTTGAGACCTTGAACTTGTTCTTCAAGAGTATTGGAACGAATCTTCTCCGCCTTGAGATATTTTATAAGCTTGATTGCTTCCTCATAAAATTCTTCTATGGTCCATCCTTCTTCTTCGTTGTTTGATACCTCTTGTTTATTGTGCTTGGGTTTATTGTGCTTGGCCATAAACAATACTCTCTCATTGGCTTCTTCTTCACCATCATTGTCTTCATCGGATGATGAGCTATCTTCTTTAGAGAGAAAGTTCCTTTTGGATCCTTGCTTGTTGAATTTCTTAAAGCCTTTCTTTATTTTTGAGTTGCCATTACTTTTGTTTGGACATTTTGCTGCAAAATTCCCAACCTCATTACAACTGAAACATATCAATGGAATTTTACCTTTGAATTGTCCCTTACCAATTTGTAGTTTTCTCGTGAAGTAAGCATATTCTTCATCTGAAAGACCTTCTTCATCATCTCCCTTTTCTTCACACTTGCAGGTGCATGTATTTTCAATTGAAGTTTGTTTATCCTTATTGGTTTTCTTAGATGCAACAAACGCAGTTTCTAGATGCAAAGTACCCTCTTCTTCATCAAGTCTCATTTCATATGCTATGAGAACTCCATGTAATTCCTCTTTGCTGAGTTTGTCCAGATTTGCACTGTATTCTAAGACCGATACCTTTGGGTTGAATCTCCCTGGTAACATTCTAAGAATCTTCCGTATAATAGTCTTCTCGTTAACTGGCTCTCCCAATCCTTCCAGAGTATTGGTTATTTCATCAACGTATTGGAAGTATGCAGCAATGTTGCAATCTTCTTTCATTCTGAGTTGCTCAAATTTTTCTCTATAGATTTGAAGCTTTGCTTCTTTGACATTTGAGTCACCTGCATATATATTCTCAAGCTTTTCCCATACATTTTTGGCAATTTTACAACCCAACACCTTATGATAAGCAGATTCAATAAGTCCACTGATAATAATATTCTTTGCTTTTGCATCATTTACCAAATTCTTCTTACCTTGTTCATCCGTAGTTGATGTAAATCCATTTTGAACAGTGTCCCATACTTCGTAACCTTGCGCCAAGAGATAGATTACCATTCTTCCTTTCCAAAGTGCATAATTATTTTCATTGAATAGAGGTACACCATTCTTGGTATGCTCCATGACCTCCTTCCAGCTGTTAAACTGCTATTGAAGGAACCAAGCTCCGATACCAATTGTTGGAAATACTGAGAGGGGGGGTGAATCAGTATTCCTTTCAATTAGAGCATTAGTTAATCTTCAATTATTATCAGTGTTTGTACAATGATAGCAACAAACAAGAGGAACACAAATGCACACAGTTTTTAAGGTGGAAACCCACTCCGGGACAAAAACCACCTAATGCTTTTCTAATAATTCTTTAATATTCAACTCTAATTGAAAATAAAGCTCCAACTTCCTAGAATCTAGAAAAGCATTCTTCTCCAGCTCCCACTGGATGGATGCTCCAACGCCCGAGATTCTTCAGTAGTCAACTGAATGGATGCCCCAACACCCAATGAGCTACAACTCACCCTACCACCACCCTACCACCCTATAGAAGAATAAAAGAAGAATGGACTCCCGTACCAGGGAAAATGGTCCACTTTACAATGATATAGAATGATGTAGAAGAAGAAAATATACTAGACCATAACCCCAACTTTGACACAACCACCTAATGATGATCCTAGACCTCCCAACACTGCCTCTTCAACCCTTGGCAGATAGACACTAATACAATTTTTACAATAATGTATTTACAATGACTTAGTACAATGATACCTTTACAATGATTGTATGAGTGTTGCCCACTTGAAGACTTCATATGATGAACTTCTTACTGTTGTTATGCACCTTGGTTGCTTCTCTTGTCATGCTACCCTTTGTTGCACCTTGATTTGCTTTTCTGTCGTAGAAATTCTGGTCCTTTTCAATCCTTGACAACACACAATCTAGCTTTTTCTTGCCTTCTAGGAGCTCGATATTGAATCTGGTGTATCTATGTTATTTCAGATCCTCAATGTCTGATTTTTGGTCTTGTAGTATTCCTTTGAGTCATCTTTCCAATGCCACATATCTGACCCAATTTGGATTCTTCAAGAGAGAGTTATACCCAATCTTTCACAATGCCCTAATTATGGACTGTTTCAGCAGAGCACACTTGTACGATGTTCCACGTGTCATTGTTTCTTCATTTGGCTTAAAAATTTATAGAGAAAAAAGCACAGAATATGCACTATCTACCATGTTTTACGGATTTCCAATCCAATACTCAGAGAGATAGTTATGACGAATTTACCAAGGTCACTTCTTTGAGATGAATTTCAGGAGCCTGCAAAAACCTTGACTTCCACAGATCATATCTTCAAAAATATTGTGCACCTTGATCTGAAATGTTTACAGCAGCTTCCTTAGGATTTCGAATTCACCTCATAAAAATTTCAGCTTCTGAACCTTCATAGAAAAAAATTTAGAGCGAAAATTCCATGATGACCTGTTTCAGATGGCTGAATCCCTTGCCTAAGGAGGAAATGAAGATCAAAATTTATATAAATGCTTAAGTTGAGAGAGGCTTCAACAAGTGTACATGGGAGGGATTTTAGGAGCTTAAAAAATATTAATTATGACTTTTCAATGACCCATGCCCCAACCCCATGGGGTTTTAGCCCACTAACTCGGGGTACAAACTTCAAACATGAATATCTCTCAAACCATGAAGAATTACATGGCGTGCCATATATCATTGGAAACATCTCGACAAGTAGAAACCATAAAAAGAGTTATTGACCCAGAATATATTAATTTGATAGGTCAAAATTCCCATGCAATATTGGATTAGCCCCTGGTGCTGCTTGGGTTGACATCAATGACAACCGCTGATCAACATGAAGTTATGTGTTAAAATTTAAAATGCTAACTATTACAACAAATACATGAATTTACAATCCTACCAACACTATTAAAGATAACAATAAGTAGAGATGTTTTAGTTAGTCTAGAAGAATTTGGTTTCAAAAGATCTTCAGCTTTGATATTGACAATAATGAAAGAATTATAAATAACTCTTTATATTTTAGAATTTGTTTTATTAAAAACAAAAAACAAAAAACAAAAAACCAAAAAATATAAATACATTATGTGAAAACTACTTTATAATTTCAAAGGCCCTTGTAAATTTTGTTTTTTATAATTTCAAAGGCCTTTGTAAAAAAAAAATTATGTGATTTGTATAGATTCCAATGATTGTGATTTGTATGGATTCCAAAATCTAAAAGGGAACTTTTAAAGTCATTCTTATGATTTGTATAAATTCCAAACTCTAAGAAAAACACTTATGAAGTTATTCTTAATGCAATCAATTTTTCTTTTTCTTTTTTCAGTAGAAAAAACAACATTATTTCATAGAAATAAAAGATCTTACATCTCCAGAGTTTTTTGACACTTACAAAATTCAGAAGCAAACTACTCCAATAACCAAAATAAATACAAGGCCAAAGCAGTGCCAGAATCCCAATAGGAAAAATAAAAGACCAGAGAAATCATTTTCAGAGACTTGAGAAACCATCAAGTTGGCTAGGAGAAGCCTAGGGGCAGTAAAAAATAAAACAGAGCATCTAAGTCATTTTTCTTCATGAAGGAAACAAAACAAACCTTCCATCACATGAAAGCAAAGGATTCAAAACTTATGATTGATCCCTTATCAAGGAATTCTAACCTGATATGTCCAAGTAGGATAGAGATCCCCCTTTTGGAAAGCAGGTCTACCTAAGAATTCTACTCTCAGAAGATGTGACAGAAAGTAATGGAGCATAATCTTGTATTCATAACTTGTATTTGCAAGAGCCAGTGGGATAGTGATGACACAACAAGAGAGTGCTCTCCCTTGATCCAATCAATGGTCAGTTTTGAATCCCCTGCCACTACAATTTCGCCCAACGTAAGCCATAAGGCACATTTAAGGGCACCCCATAGTGCCAAAAAATTTGCTCTAGTATTGGAGCCCAAGCCCCTAGACCAAAAGAATTGATAATTCTAGGATGGGCAAAGGGAAATCAGAGCTCCACATCCACACTCCCCACCAACCGAGGCATTGTCGAAAAAACCAATGGGGTAGACATTGTCAAGGGGCACATGTTCCCTACGACGCGTGAAGCCAGTAGATTTAAAAGGGATAATATACTTGAATTAGTTCACAATTCAAGCAGTATTTTCAGAAGCGACCCATACTTTATAGAGCCTTAAGGTATGTATTTGGACATATGGAACCTTAACTTTAACCCAGACTATGATATCCCTATTGCAATCCCAATTTGGGTGAAGCTTCCATATTTTCCTCTTCATATTTGGAACAATGTGAGCTTCATGCTCATTGGTACCTCCCTTGGAAAATATATTGACTATTCTGAACCTAAGGAAGGACTATTTTCTTGTGCTCAAATCTGTGTAGAAGTGGATCTGGAAAAAGGTCTTCCAGTGGCAAAAAAATTATGCATGGATGTTTGGACGCAAATTTAGGAAGTGGACTATGAACATTACCATTCAAGTGTCAAATTTTCTTTGAATATGGTCACTTCACTAGGAACTACACCAAAGCCCCAACTATCTAAAAAAATCGGGGAGAATAGGGGGGATCAATGGAAACAATCCAAAATAAGAAGAGGTCCTAATAAACAATAGGGTCCTAAACACAGGAAGAAATTCAAACATCCTAAGGACATGGAAAACCCTAATAAGACAAATAAAAACAAGGAAGACATTAACCAATCTTGTAGTCATTTAGGAAACAAGAATAAATACAAAGCTTTAGCATATCTCAGTGATGAAGAAGGATTGTCCCGAAAATCTGCAGATCATGATCCCCAAAATTCCCACCTCACAGTCTGGAGAAAGCTCTGGAAGAGGAGAATCGAGCTCCTTAAGCCTCTCAAAATGATTTAGCACACTTTCAAAGGAATAAGAGTATAACTACCTCTCATAAAAGGAATCCACCAGCCCATCTAGAATAGCTAGTTCAGCAGATGAAAAATTAGAAGCTGAAAAATCCAAAGACATGGAAAGGAGAACCTGATGTATAGAAAGGAAAACTAGCAAGGATATTTTTGCAGCCCAAACTAAGAAAGATAAGGAATTGGGATATCAAAGCACCATACCCCGCTAACTAGTTGATCACAGTAACAAAGAAGGGAAAAAAGGTGTGACAGCAGGTCCCTTGAAGGGGGAATTTCAACCAAAAAGTAAGTAATGAATATAGTCTCCTAGAATTGCAGGGGCTTCAGTTCCAAAAAAAAATCACAAAAGAAAAATATTTTCTATTTAAATAAAACCCAGTAGTATCCCTTTTCTAGGAGACTAAATTAGATGAGGACTTATCATCCAAGCACAACAAGATATTGAACAAGAGTTTCCATCTTGAGTTCAGTTCTCGGGGTGCATCAACAGGTGTATGTACATTATGGGATCGAGATAAACTAAAACTAATAGATAATAAATAAACAAATAAAAACTCACATTGGATCGTTTCTTATTTCAACATTTTGGCTCTTAATCAGGTATGCACAATTATAAATATTTATATGCATATCATCTTTAGGGAAAAGGAAGACTATGGTAAATCCTTAATGGATCTTAAAGATATTTATTTTGCTACAAATTGCATCATCAACAAAGACTTTAATATTGCCCTTCATCAAAAAGAAAAGAGGGGAGGGTCATTGGTCAGGGATCGACGCGAACCTGATTATTTCCCTCAATTTGATTGATATAAATCCTTCTAACATGAGATACACTTGGAACAATAAAAGGATGGGACCATGCCACATAGCTGCTCATTTGGATAGATTTTTTTTGTTGTAGATAGTCTCCTCTCTATGAATCTCAGACTCTAGTCTTCCATCCTTTCCTGGAATGGATTAGATCATAGACCAACCACGTTAAAAATCAGTACGCCACAAAATTATAGTCCTATTCCCTTTAGATTCTATACCCTTACGCTTCATTCTCTTGCCTTCTTTGTGGTAGTAGCAACATTGTGGAGCAAGTGGGTGGAAGGAAGCCCAATCGGTATCTGGGAGACTAAGGTAAAAAGGCTCAAACAAGAAATTAAGCATTGGTTTAAGAATGGGAGAGCAACAAATCAAACCTTTCTTCTGTCATTGGAGATTAAAGTTGAGAAAATTCAATACCAAATTAAAACTAACCTTGTTACAGAGGAAATTATGTGCCAAGAAGTTAAAATATTACAATCATAACATGCTCTCCTTCGTTAGGAAGAGGAGAACTGGAGGCTAAAATCAAGGAGTGTGTGGTTGAATTTTGGAGAAAGGAACGTGAAGATTTTCCATAATCAAGCTAAAAATAGGGAACAAACAACCAATATAGCAGAGATTTATTGACACGACCATAAAAATGAAGACTCGAAGTTAATTCAAGAAGCTGAAATTGATCATTTTAGCAATTTGTACTAGGCCCTTGATAAATCATCGGATTAGGAAGATCAGTGTATGCTAGAGCATGTTCTTGAGCTAGTGTCTGAAGATATGAATGCATTTTTCACTACTTCCCCATCTAATGAAGAAATTAAGCAGGTCATATTATCCTTTCATCCAAACAAGGATCTGAGGCCCGATGGATTACTGACCTTCTTTTTCCATGATTTTTGGGACATTATCCATAGCTCAAGCAGCTTTGCATGGGAGAAAGAATCAATTCCTCATTTCTTTCTCTCTTTCCCAAAGAGAATAACTCATCTTCCTTTGCTATAATTTTTCCAATATCCTTATGTAATGTTTCCTACAAATTCATCTCAAAAATATTTCCCCTAGGACTCAAGAAACTCCTTCCTTATATCATTAATGAAAATCAGGGAGGATTTGTAACAGGAATGAAAATATTTGATAATGTGATCATGATTCAGGAAACGATGGATTCAGGAAGCAGTGGAAAGGTATGATCACAAAGCTTTACATGGAAAAGGTGTTTGGAAGGGTTCAACACAAGTTTCTCTTCAAGGTAATGAATAAAATGGGATTACAGGAAATATTTATTCAATAGATAGCACTGTGTATTGGTTCATTGTGGATTATGCCTATGATCAACAGTAGAGGAACTTGTTTATTTAAATCCACCAGGGGCCTAAGGCAAGGTTTTCCTCTCTCTCCATTCTTATATATTTGCATGGTTGATTCTTTGAGTAGGAGACTGGAGCATGAAAGAAGTATTGGTCGTCTCTGAGGAATCTGCTTCTCTTCCAGAGGCAAAAGCATCAACCACAGGCAGTTTGTTGATGACAATATTATGTTGGGAGGGGTCTCCGTTGGAATAGCTAAAAGGTATAAAAAATGTCTTGGAAAAATTTATTACAAACTTTGGAGGGTCAAGGCCAAATCACAAATTTACTCATGGAATATTTGCACTATTTTCCAAAAAAAAATAAAATTAAGAAGTACTCGGCTTCAAGGTAGTCAAGGAATGGGCATAATTTAAATATCTAGGAATGCCTATTTTCTTGAAGAGGTCTTCTACAAATTTCTGGCAGAGTATAATAGACAAGATCAAGATCATAATGGAGAATTGGGGTGCTAGATGGCTCAAACTAGTTGGCACAACAAATCTTATCTAAAGTAGTAATGCATGCCATCCCTCTCGAATTTAATGGCACCAATAAAATATTACACGGGCTAGGGATCTATTTAAGAAAAAATATTTGGGAAGGAGGTAAGGCTACCACAAAAAAGTTTCACTTTGTAAATTGGGCCATGGTCAAAACACCTAAGATCCACAGAGGTCTTGCTATCAGAGATCTTGAATTGATGAATATCACTATTGGCGCAAGATTAGAATGGAAAATGAAAATACAACCAAATTCCTGGTGGGTACAAATTTTGAATGAAAAATATCTTCAAGCCGCTGAAGCAAAGCTTCATCCCAGACAATGTTCTCCCATCTGGAAACTCCTCTCGGTGACCTATTTTTTTGAATTTAGGCTTATGTGATCCATATCATGAAAATAAAGAAAAAATTTCAGTAAAAATCACATCATCAAAGTTTTTTCAACGCGTTTTGAACGATCTGGTGTGGTTCATTGTCAAGACAAGACGAAGAACCAGATTGGCACCAAGTTAAATAGATGAAAAGAAAAAAAAATGTCCTTATAATATAACAGTTAGATTTGACTAAATAAATATTATTTATTAATAAAAAATATTTTAATATAAGGAAATAATTGTTAGAATATAGTTGTTAATATTGAATAAAGGAAAATAAATTAATTGAAAGGAATTTTTTATGAAATGAATATCTAAAATAAAAACCTTTTTTTTATTAAATCCCATTTTCGTTGGATCCCTCAGAATGGAAATAATATTAGATTATGGGAAGAATCTATCCTTCACCTCCCCCCGCTAGAGAAAGAAGAAGATCTACGGCCCTTAATGGACTATATGCACCATCAGGGTATCAATACCATTGGCGAGCCACTTGCCCCAATAGTGGAACGTGAATTCAACATTTTTTTCTCCTCCAAAGAAGTATAATCCCTCTACAATATGAAGAAACCAATTCTCTCACAAAACTCCCAAGATCTTCCTAAGCCTAAGCCTAGCCAAAATCTTAGCTCCCAAAAGCCTGTTACATGAGTTATGAGGATATATTTATAACAAAGGGGGTGACTCTTCGCATGCCCCTTTGTGACTCTTGGACTCCCCTCATGAATTTTCAACTTCTTTACAGAATGACTCATTACATTACATTATGACTCTTCACATTCCAATATGGACACTTGGAATTTCACTTTTACAAATAATTACAAATAATATTACATTTTCCACTCATACCTATATGAGGCAAAATAGGGTAGAGGCAACTTGACATCCTAACAAGGCAAAACACTATGATGTTGGATTTTGGGTAAACTCTAACTCAGCAACTTTACTTAATGATTCTCGGTCACATATTGATACCAAGCTCGGTATTATGTGATGACATCCCCAAAATTCGTGATGGTGTCTAGCTGGAAGCAGACTCTAGCCTCCATAGCATCCAAGTACAATGATTTGGAACCAGTCTTAACTTCTTTCTCAAGCAAGAGCAACATTGTTCTGATATAGACATTACTGTCAATGTATTTCTGCATGTTCTGTCTGTTCAACTCCAAATCTTGCTTGGTGGTGATATGTTTCAGTTGCTCCAAGTACTCTTTGATCTCATTCCTGACTTGATGTTTTCATTTAGCTTCGGTGAGTGAGCTGAATGATGGGACCTTGTGGGTTCTCACCATGAAATCCAAACTATTGTACGACTGTATATATGAGGCCTAAATATTTCAAATGAATGAGGTGAGTTTCTTCTTGTTCTGGATCAACATCTGAAATCTCGCTTTCTCTAGCTCTGCCTGCAACTTCATTTTCTTCACCAAGGTAAGCAGTGCCCCCTTGTATCGCATTGTCCATTATTGCACAACAGTGATGGTAGCTTGCACATTATTAAGAGTCTTGACAAATTATTTACTTTGCTGTTGCAATCCATGCAAGCGAACAACTGCCTTATGTATGGTCATGAACTCCTCATAGAGGTCTCGCATGGCCTCTCCAAGTGTTGATACATAACCAAGCATCGATGCTCTCATTTCCTCCAAGTAGACTTGGGCGGAAGCCACATTCTGTGCAGCTGCACGGAGTTTTTCTATCTCTTGTCGGGAAGCCTATAGATTTTGTACTAACTACTTATTCTTGGTCATCAAATACTGAGTGTTTGATCTTGTTGCACCTGCGAAGGCCAAGTTGTCCTTGAAAATGGCATTTTGAAACCTATTGGTGTCTCTCACTATCACCCTCTCTCTAATGAATGTAGGTAATGCATGATTATTAGGAAAATTCTCTCTCTATGCTTGTAAAATTCTCTTATGGAGTTCATCATACGGCCGATTGTACACATCCATTACCGAATCATCATCAAGAGGAACTTTGCCCCCTTACTCACTCATGGCTAACTCTGCGGTTATAGGTGGTGGAGATTGAACAGTGACCTATGGTGTGTTGGGCATGAGGTCAACATCTTCATCCTTCGGCTATTTTTCCAACTCCATATCCATAACTTCAATCAAGGCTTTGATTTTTTGAGCAAGCCTTTAACACTGCATCCATTTGCTCTCTCCCTTTGTTGTTGGTTGATTCTATTCTTGCACTTAAACTTGAATCGACGTTGTTTCTCCTGCCATTTCACCTTGAATTTCTTCTTCTTCCTAATTTTGTTTCTCCTCCTGTTCTCTCCTCCTTTGCTCCCGTTCTTCCCTAAGTTCTTGTTTTTCTCTTTTCACTCTCAATTTTGCTTCATACAAGCTCTGATTTTCTCTCTTCCTCCTCTCTACTCTATGTATCATCTACTTCCTATTTTCTTCTGTTGCCAAATCTTCCCGCGTGAGGATTGAATCTAATTTCATCCTCCATATTTATTCTTCCTTTACATTGTCAAAAACCTTTATCTTTCCCTGGTCTTGTGTCAAGTTGTTTCCTTCTGTTTTTGTTGCTTTTGGAGTTGTTGTCATCTGCAAAGTGGCATGTGAATTCCCAGCTATACTGACCGGTTGTGGGGTCTAGAGGCATTGTAGAAATTCTTCCATGGATTGTCCTCTTTCAATTAAATGCCCTGTTGATCCAATTGTAGTAGATTCTCGCATAGTGTTCCTTGTGAATTCCCCTCGAATCATATGGAATGAAGTCTTTTGTACCAAACTCAAAATTTCCTATGGATTTTTCTTCGGTATCTGTAACTTTGAGATTCTTAATCTCTTATAATATGATCTGCAAAGGAAGAGTGGGCCATGGTGCTTTGTTCTTCCTGTGCAATGTTGCTGACAACCCTGTGGTGAGATGATATGGCACTTCTTGCATGACAAGTTTGTCAGTGGCATATGTTGGCAAAAGATGCAGCGGCTTTCATCCATCGAACAATCTAATTAGTGTGTCATCTGGTAAGGAAAACCAATTTGTGATGTATGATGTTGCCAACATTTCTCCTCGTGACATGCAAGGTGGATCCTCCTCAAAGATAAGCTTATATAGAGGAATGATGAAATGATTAGTTATTTTTTCCATAACTCCTCTATGGGTGGAATCCGAAAGCAACTTACAATAGATATGCATAGCAGTTTATCATGGTGTCCATGTCCATATCATGCTAGGAAACTGATTATGTGCATAGATTACATCCAGTAAGTATGAAGACATATAAAACCTTGCTTACTTGCCCTTGGGAGGATCTCGGGCTTGTGCTACATGGGCTCTCAACTGATGAGCCAACCAATCAGACCAGTTGAATAACTTCCCCTCATTCACCACCTGGTTCAATAAGATTTCCCACCCTTCAGGAAAGGTCTATGTGCTCTACTGGTCGTAGATTCTACATGCCAAGATAACCAAGAGTTGATTGGCCTTCTTTAGCAACTTTGTCTTGTATGAATGGGTGGGTGTTTGTCGAAACTTCGATGGCTTCTTCACCCAGCCTTTAACAATAAATCTTGTGCTCACATAGTTGTGGGTAGCATATAAGTACGAGTCTAAGAGCTTTACTGGCTCAGGAAGATGATACATGTGCTGATAATATTCTGCCAGAAAGGTAGCAAGCTTATGTCCGTTGGCATTGCTCAATATCATAGTCTTCTCATCAATGTCTAAAACAATCAAATTGATGACATTTTCACATGGGAAGGTTGGATATCTGCATGAAACCCTATATAATCTTGATCGTTGAACACTGAGATATACCTGTCGGTCTTCTAGATCTACCTCGAAGTCCTTTGAAAAATCATCTTTAACCACCTGCCATGTTATTGTTGACTCCTTTTCTATAAAGAGTTGAGGGTCTGCATATATTGGCAAGCTAATTGGCATTTTCTCAGCTACTTCCCCATTACTGATTTCAATGGTCTCTTTTGAAGCAACTCTCTTTGGTGCCATGGTAACAATGATTTCCAAAGAAAAGTGCTCAACAATTGTGGTACCTGTGGAATAAAAAATACGATCATGGAAAGCAAACATCAATATTTATAAAATCTACTTTAAAGGCATGATCAAGCGAAAAACCAGGCAATTGGAGAGAAATATTGCACGATTTTCAACAAGAAGAGGGATGGGATGCTTGTTGAAACTACGCATTGTGTAGTCCCAACAACCAAGGATGAAGCTTAAGGCTTGATACTGCGCAATGCACAGTTCATCCTGGGCAGTGGACTGGGAGAGACTACACATTGCGCAGTATCATTGGCTGCAGAAGCAGGTCGAGCCTTGGAAGTGCACAATGTGTAGTTGGGCCAAATTGTACTACGCACTAAACAGTTCCATATGCCAAGCTCTCAACTTGAGCCTTAGGATTACATATGCCCAACTGGGCAAACTGAAAATCGGCCAGGAAAGTGAATATTTGGTCAATGGAAGTGTAAAAAACAAGAAAATCTAAGTGATGGTGTGATACTAAGTGCAAAATGACTAAGTATGAATGAATCAATGTAGATCAAGTGTAGAAACTAAATAAATGGGAAGAAAATCAAATTGGCGAGGAGAGTCACCACAACGGTGACCATCGGTGCAAAAACAAAGAAATCGATGTGACACGTGTGAAAGGAAAACAACAACTTGAAACAAGACTTATACAAGCTAAAAAAAGTTAAAATGTCAACATGCATGAAGAGAAATAAGAAAAACATCACTTACACAAGCAAAACAATAAAAATCAACAGAAAAAATGACAAAAAGTGATAAAAACGAAACTCACCAAGAAAAGTGACAATGACCGCACCAAAGGTTCCTTGATCTCCTCAGGAATGCTAGAGCTCCTAGATCAAGTGTGCAAATGATCTCTAGGGGTGTCAATTAAATATATTTGAGAAAACTAGGGTTTCTAATGCGCATGTCTAAAATCAAGGAAAAAACAACACTTGGCAGAAGTTTCTAAAAATATCAAATGTGCCTCCTTCGCGATACTAAAAATAGATCCCTATTTTTAGGGATACTTTTTAGCTTTTTTATTTTTCTTCTTTTCTAGAAAAACTTTCCATGCACACTGCTGGGAAAGATTGCGCAAATATGGGGAACTTGGAAACTTTTCGGCGTAGTTCATTACGCATTTTCTGAGCTCAAGGGATGCATTACACAATTTTTGGGCTTAGTGTTGGGTTGTCATCCATGACTTTTTAGTTTATGAGCTCAAGGCAGATCTTCCAATTAGGATTACACAATTCCAATCATCAAGGCTGGGCTTTCCCTCATGGATTGTGTATTTTCCGTAGGCAAGCCCAGATCCACTGCAAGATCAAGTTAGGAGGTTAGCTTGTGACTTATAAATATTAGCTAAGTGTGAAAACAAGTGAACACAAGAATAGATGAAAATGATAAGTCCCAATTAAAGCATGAATACTTGATAATAGTGTGAGATAAGCTCATGTGAGTAGAAGGTTAGGCTGTAAAATCTAAGCATAAGCAAAATTTTGGAGGGTGGTTGTAGCCACTACAACACTAGCGACACACTGGTAGAACTTCAACTCTTTGAATGAATCTTGTCTTGTGCAAAACCGGTTTAACTCTTCTGGAAGTTTTGTTTGGTTCATTCATTACCACAAATTCTTCACTTATTCTGAGTTAAATATGTATCCCTTTCCATTCTCGTTATTGGGGGAACACTAACCAACCCAAGTCAAACTGAGTTTTTTCGATTAGGGGTGAGGAGTATATAAATGCACCAGTAAAGAAATTGTCAGAGTCTTATTTTTCATCTTTGGTGTTTCTCATCTTCAAGCGGGCCTGAAAAGTACCTTGACAGAGTCACTTCAGGAACAAAAACATTGCTCTGCTTCCAACGAGCTTGGATAGTACCCTAGCGGAGTTGCTTCTTTCACCCTTTATTTTATTTTTTCATTTTTTCATTTTTCATTTAACTGTGCATAAGCACATATTTATTTCATGGGGCAGAAGAGGGATCTTGACTTATTGGGAGCAGAAGAGGTTTCTCCTTTAGAGAAGGATGTTTATACACCTCTAACATACTTGTCAAGGTTTTCCTCCCCTCCTTATTCTACTCGACTAAGTTGACAAGGATTAAATAAAAATATAAAACCAATTAGAGTGGCCAGTACTAGTTAAACTTCAAACATCGTGATTTCACTACAATTTTCTCCGATAAGGAATGAATTTTCAATCAGAGTATGATTGACTAAAATAATGCAAGATTTACATAAAGAGAGGGAATAGACAAGAAACCAATCATTGATAGTAGCACAACTTCCTCTTGGATTTCACCATGCTTGCTTCAAAATCCAAACACGGTATCATGTGAAAGTTATCCTATAACTGAAAATAAAATAAACAAAAGGAAAGAAGTGAAGTGGAAAGAAAGTCATAGTAAATAAAATCAAAGCAAACAACTAAGAAAAAAAAAACTACTCCCACTCCTACCCTAAATAGAGAATAGGCCAAACTCACGTGAAGTGATACTTCCAATGCAACCATCGATGCATTGATTGTCCTATATAGGCAAGGGAATGCATGTCAAGAAAGATATTCAAGAATAACAATAAACAACAAAGATTAGACAATACAAACCAGCAAGTTCGAAGTTTAAAAATATATGCAGTAAGAATGAAAAATGCATGGAAGACACTGTGGATATACCATGGTGTTTAAACATATTGCATGTCAAAGACACGCAGGAACAAAATTTCAAACTGCGTAAATGGGCAAACATAAATAAAGAAGAAAACTTACGTTTTTCCACTGAGCTCACCACGTATGAGTCCTCCAATGACTGAGCAATAGGATCGCGTAATATAGGTGGAGGATGAGAAACTTGTAAAACAGATTGATATTCAATATGTGTAATAAAGTGATGAGGAGCCTCAAAAGATTCAACATTATTTTTATCGAAATTGGAACTAACCTCAAGACTACGAGAACCTGACATAACCATTAACTTGGGTTGAAGTGCCTCGACAACTTGGGGAAGTTCTGACTCATCGATCATCAAATATCAATGGCTTTGAAAGATCAACGATGGGTGAATCAGAATCATGACCAAATGAATCAACGAAAATGCCATGACATCCATGATTAGAAAGTTCAATATCACAGACAGAGGCATCCTCATGATCTGAAGAATTGTAAAGAGGGGAAGATGGAAAACAAGAAATTTCACCCTCCAAGTTTTCATAAAGGTGAGATGAGAGATGGATAATATCTAAAATAGAAGATTTGTCCACTCCACATATCGATGAATAAATGACATCCCACGTGTTCCAAAAATTATCGGAAGTAGTAACATCATCATAAACTAAATTTTCACAAGATTCAACAAGAATGACATAATCGTGGAAAATGTCAGGATGACGAAGGAGAGGTGCGGAAGGAATAAAATCATCCTTTGTCGCAGATTCTTGTTCACCTATGGGATCCCACACAGAATTGTCGTAAATGATATCGCAAGTTGGTTTCTCAACACCAACTCCGTCCAACACTTGATCCTTGTGAACATCAAAAGAGAGATTTGAAATGGGATAACGCAAAAACTAACAATCTGGAGGATCAGAGGGACCAAAGGATGGAGGATGAGGAGACAAGACTTCATCGTAACCATCAAATTTACAGTTCAAACCTGCACTGAAATTTTGAGTATGTGGGTTAGGAGAAGATGGTGGTAGGTTAGAAAATGAATTTTTAATCTCCCCACCTCAACCTATGGAAATATAGTTGTTTGATGAGAAGGAGATGCAGGGTCACTTGGAACAACAACCTTGTCCGTCACAGATTTAGGAGCTCTAATACTAAGGTATGTGGGGAGAGGTTTAAAAGACTCAAGTTCATGCAAATTTTCTGAAATGTGAACATGATATTGAAATATCCCTAACAAGAAAGGCCAACTAAATTCATGTTCAGGGAATTCAAAACAAAAATGAATGAACCAATTGTGAAAATACTCAAGTGATTCATCTGGTGCTTTTCGCAATTTCAAATTTTTCTTGCACAAATTTTTATGATCATACATATAAAAGCCTGAAAAAATTTTGTGACAAGATGTTTGAAAGAGTGTATGGAGGCATCAGGAAATGTGTTACACCATTCCCTTGTGTGCCCTTCGAACGTGAGAACAACAAACCTACAACTAGCATCCTTACAGTGGATGTTGTGTTTTGTGAAGAAATCAAGAAAATGAGCAGTGTACTCAAATAAGATTGTTTCACCCTTGCCATTAAATTTGAGATTTGACAAGTCATCAATAATTCACGCTAGCACTTTCAGATTTACGTTTCTGGAAAAACATGTCGGGGATATGATTTGGGGAGAATTCATTAGATGAGTGCCAAAATTAAAAATAGACTTCAAGGGCTCATCTCGTCATCTGGCCCTCCTTCTAGTGCCATAAATGTTGACGGTGTTGGACCCACCAATATTCAGGGGATCTCCATTATATGAGGTCCCAACTAGACCTCACATCGTTTGTACTAGGAGTTCCAGAAGTGGGGTGTTAATGATCTTCCTTGGTTGCAAATACGCATATATTGATGCACGGTGTCTTTGGTGGAAACAATTGTGTGACCCTATGAAAATTCAAGTGTGATGCATGAAGGTTCCAACACACAAATTGGAAAGGAATTGTGCCCCCTAAAATCCTGTATAATACACATCTTTGAAGGAACACACACGCATAATGGCATCACATGAACTAACATGTAGAATAGTCCACAAGTTAAGGTGACAAATTAATACATCAACACACATCTAACAAGATTCATAAAAATGAAAACAAAGTATTTCATAAGCATATGCGTAAGTTAAATAACATACATTGCAAATACAACAAGAATAGTCCTACTATATTCACAAGATATGCATGAAAGCATGTCGGCTCTGAGTTTTATTAAAAGTGGAAGTTCCAATCATACATACATCATTGATGAACCACTTACCCCAATAGAGGAACGTGAAGTCAAAAACACCTGCTCCTCCAAATAAGTATATTCCCTCTATGCTATGAAGTAGCCAAGGCTCCCACAAAACTCCCAAGCTCTTCCTGATCCTCAGCCTAGCCAAAAATATTGGCTCCCAAAATATTGTTACATGAGTAATGAGGATATATTTATAACAAATGGGGTGACTCTTCGCATACCCCTTTGTGACTCTTAGACTCCCCTCATGAATCTTCAACTTCTACATTATGACTCTTCACATTCCAATATGATAGTTGGAATTTCACTTTTACAAATAATTGCAAATAATATTACATTTTCCACTCATACCCACATGAGACAAAATATGGTAGAGACAACTTGACAACTTAACAAGCCAAAACACTATGATGTTGGAATTTGGGTAAACTCTAGCTCAACAAATTCTACTTGATGCTTATTGGTCACATATTGATTCTAAACTCGGTACTGAGTGATGACATTCCCAAACTGTGTGATGGTGTTTGGCTAGAAGCGGACTCTAGCCTCCATAGCATCCTGGTACAATGATTTGGAACCAGTCTTAACTTCTTTCTGAAGCAGGATCAACATTGTTATGATCTGGGTAGTACCACCGATGTAGTTCTACATGTTATGCCTATTCAGCTCCAAATCCTCCTTGGTGGCAATGTATTTCAACTACTCCAAGTGCTCTTTGATCTCCTACCTAACTCGATGTTTGTGTTTAGCTTCGGTGAGTGATATAATTGATGGGATATTGTGGGTTCTCAGGATGAAATCCAAATTGTTGTACAACCATACTTATGAGGCCTGAATATTTCCAATGAATGAGGTGAGTTTCTTGTTGTTCTAGATTAACATTTGAACTCTCACTTTCTCTAGCTCTTCCCGCAGCTTAATTTTCTTCACCAACGTAAGCGGTGCCCCATTATATCGCATTTTCCATTCTTACATGATGATGATTGCAGCTTGCACGTTCTTAAGAGTTGAATTTTTTTTCTCTTTGTTGTTGCAAGCCATGCAAGCAAACAACTACCTTATGTATGGTCATGAGTTTCTCATATAGGTCTCGCGTGGTCTCTCCAAGTGTTTATACTTCACCAAGTATCGTTGCTCTCATTTCCTCCAAGTAGACCTAGGTGGAAGCTGCATTTTGTGCTACTGTGCAAAGTTGTTCTATCTCTTGTTAGGAAACCTGTAGATTTTGTACCAACTTCTTATTATCATCCGTCAAATGTTGAGTGTTTGATGTTGTTGGAACCGTGAAGTCCAAGTTGGCTTCGACAATGGAATTTGGATTCCTGCTAGTGACCACCACTATCACCCTCTCTCTAATGAATGCAGGTGATGCATGATAATTCAGAATTTTTTTTCTCTGTGCTTGTACAATTCTCTTATGCAGTTCATCATATGACATATTTTACACATCCATTACCATATCATCATCAAGAGGAAATATTTCCCCTTCCTTGCTCGTGGTTAACTTTGCGGCTGAAGGTGGTGGAGACTGAAAGGTGACCTGGTGCATTGTACATCACGTCAACATCTTCATTCTGTTGCTCCGGTTCCAACTCCATATCCACAACTTCAATCGAGTCTTCGATTTTTTGGGAAAGTTCATGATCCTGCATCCATTTTCTCTCTGCCTCTGATGTTGGCTGGTTCTATTCTTGCTCTTCAACTTGAATCAATGTTGTTTATCATGCCATTGTGCCTTGCCTTTCTTCTTCTTCCTGATTCTGCTTCTCCTCATGTTCTCTCCTCATTTTCTCTCATTTTTCCCCTAATTTTTGTTTTGCTTTCTGCACTCTCAATTATGCTTCCTATAAACTGTACTTTTCTCTATTCCTCGATTCTTCTCTCTGTATCCTCTACTTCCTCTTTGCTTCTGCTACCAAATCTTCTTGCGTGAGGATTGGATCCACTTTCATCTTCGATCTTTGTTCTTCTTCTGCACTATCAGCTACCTTTATCTTTCCCTTGTCTTGTACTATCTTGCTACCTTCTATTTTTACCACTGTCTGCAAAGTGGCCTATGGAGTCCCAACTATCCTAACCGACTCGGGGTCTGGAGGCATTGTAGCGATTCTTCCATGGATCCTCCTCCGGCTAATGAAATTACTCGCTAACCCAATTGTAGTATATTCTTGCACAGTGGTCCTTGAAAATTCCCCTTAGATCATATAGACTGAAGTCTTTTGTACCGAACTCAAACTTTCCTATGGATTTTTCTTCAATATCTGCAACTTTGATATTATTAATCTCATATAATCCAATATGTGAATGAAGAGTGGGCCATGGTTCTTTATTCTTCTTGTGCAGTGTTGTTGGAAACCATGTGGCGAGATGATATGACACTTCTTGCATAAAAATATTGTCGGTGGCATACCTCGGCAAAATATGCGCCAACTTATGTCCGTTGAACACTCTAATAAGTGTGTCATTCGGTAAGGCAAGCTAATATGTGATGTCTGAAATTGCCTCCATTTCTCCTCAAGACATGCAAGGTGGGTCCTCTTCAAAGATAAGCTTGTATAGAGGAATGATGAAGTGATCAGTTAGTTGTTCCATATTTCCTCTATGGCTGCAATATGAAAGAAACTTATAATAGATATGCACGACAATTTCTCATGGTTTCCATGTCTATTTCATCTCACAAAACTGATTATGTTCACAAATTTCATCCAATGAGTATGCAAACTGTTTGGTCTCAATCTAGTCTCCTAAACTGAGCTCATTTAATTGTCAACCAGGGTTGGTAAACTGCTGAAGTGAAGTGTACTGTATGTACCTAGGTGCTTGTTTCCTAATGCGTTGTGTGTAGTGTTTTGTGATGTTTTTGGTCTTTTGTGATGATTTATGATGTTTTTGGTCTTTTGGTGGTTTTATGCTCACAAGGAAAATGCCTAGAAAGCTAATGGAAAGGAGCTGGTGATTAAAAACAGAGTTAAGCCTAATTGGTTGATGTCAAATGGTAAATGCAATTTGAAACACTGAAGCAGAATCAAATCTAAACTATGACTAAGTAAAAGCAAAGCTTGATAATGACTTTTAAGAAAATGATTCAAAACACAAACTAAACTTGAGAAATGATCACTAAGTATGCAAATCCTCTAACTAAACAGTTAAACAACTAATCTTACAATGATGCAACATTTTGTCCTTGATTAGAGATTTGAAACATATTGGAGGAAAAACATTGATACCATCCTAAGATCTTCTATTCTAGAACTAGTTCCTATCTCTATTCTACAATTTAGTTGAATGTCACAAGACCTTACTCAAGAGTTATTGATTTCTTTTCAAGGTAATCTTTTGAGGGAGGGCTCTGTTTATGAAATGATAAGGAAATTGCAGATGTACTTCAGGCCTTGAAATGATGTTTGTCTTCTGCTCATATGGTTATAGATCAATTGTAGATTTTAGAACAAGAAGATGTTTGTAAATAATGAAGGCTGTTTTGTTAATCTTAACAACTGAAGTAATATATTGTGCAGTGAATGACAACTGACTATGGAATGCAAATGCAATGAGTTAATCTAAGAATGAACTTAAGATGCCACTAATCTAGAACAATGCTGAACTACAAGTCATCATCAAACTCAAAACAAAGTAACTGAATATGAGTTAAGTGCAATTAAACTCCGGAGCATCCTAACTATACTATCATGCATTATTCTATGAAATTATACAGTCTGTTTGTCCATCATTATTGATATTTTGGAAGAATTCCTTCTTTTGGAAGGGCTAGAACAATTCTGACTGTGTAATTGAGTGCAAATGCAAACATAAAGGATTGAAAGCAGTGAAAAACTAAGATATCATATCCATATCCTACTCGTCATTATGATGTTTTGGACAAGCGTTTAAGAGCAAGAACAAAGATGGTACTTAGTGCAAACACACAACTAAATCATTCATTATCACGGTCATGTCTTGAACATCTTAATAGTTTCTTGGAAGAGTTTCTTCTTGTGGAAGAGTGATTAGAACAAGTGTAACTATGATAGTGAACAACAAAAACTACAACTAAATCCTACAATACTATAGCCTTTTCCCATTCATCATTATAATCTTTTGGAAGAGCTTCTTCTTGTGGAAGAGTTAGAATGAGTATAACTACAGTAGCTAATTAAAACAACTATGAATTCAACTTCAAATCCTACAATACTCTAGCTATTTCCCATTCATTATTATAATCTTTTGGAAGATCTCTTCTTGTGGAAGAGTTAGAATGAGTATAACTACAGTAGCTAATTAAAACAACTACTAATTCAAATTCAAAAACGCAAAGGCAGCTAAAATACTTATCTAATTTACGCAAATAAATCCGTGCAAGAGGCAGGGGCCCTCTACCACTTGACGGAATTCAACTCCAAATTAAATCAACGCTTTTAAAACAACACTGTCGGCTTCATTAAAGATGAAATAACTTGAACATAGCACTCTGCGTCTTCAGAAATGTAGCACAGAATCTAAGCAAAATCTAGCATCAAATCTAACATAAAATCTAACATAGCTCTCGGTTTCCCAAGTGTTTATATAACAAATGTAAATAACAATATTTGCAACAATTCAGGAACACTTTCTTTCCTTATCGGAATCACATTAGGACTCTTGAAGTAGCTGCGTGAAGAGGAAAAAGACATCTGGACTGAGACAGTCCTAATAGAAGTCTGCTTTCCTAAATGTGTTCCCTCGTTCCAAAACCGTACCCAGAATTCGTTTCTTCCTCCATGATGAGCAACGAACCATGTATACATGACGTGGATTATGCCCATATGCGGTTTTTCTTGAGAGGCCACCTGGAACATACCCAAACGTGAAGACAGCTGCAGAATCGTCGGTTAGCTACGGAATGTCTGCATTCTGCAGCTAGTTCCGGTCAAAATGCTTTACAATGGAAAAAATCACAAAACTTAGCAAGTCAATCATGTAAATCATTCTAAAAGTAATTTTAACTATATTCATTGATCAATTGGGTCTAGGATAGCAATGGACAAAGGAAAATGAGGTAAAATGGAATGAAAGAAAGCACAATTTTGAGGCTCAACATACCCCCACTGTTGTCTCTTTGCATGTCCTCATGCAAATTATCCTATGAACTCAGAGGCTTCTGCAAGGACATCTAATCCTCTCCTTCTCCTTTGTCTGGAAGCTAGAGATCTTCTGGGTTTTCTGATAACAAGTTTGAACCTTAGGTTGGTGAGTGCCCTGATTAGCTTCTTGTTCCTTTTCTTCAAATTTTCATTTGTCTTCTCCACTTTGTCTATATGTAGGGATAAGGTTGAGTTCATATCAGTTTTGAGCTTGACTTGATCCTTGAGAATTTCATTCTCATTTTTTATGTGTCTATTCAGTAATTCCAACTCATACCTATCCATTCTTAATATATCTATTTCAGACAGTGGAGGACTGGGGGTTCTCTCCTTGCTTTTTGAAGCTCTCCTTTCCAAAGTTTCCACATAGTCATAAATTTCTTGTTGAGCAGGGTCAATTTCAGGGGTTCCTTCATAAAAATCCTCTTCAACATCTTCTTCCAGGGATGTTTCCTCATCTTCTATATCAATCACCCCTGTTTGTTTGATTTGTGTTTTCTTTAGTTTTCCCTTTATTCTGTGGCTTCTCCTTGGCTGAGAGGATCCCTCTCCTTTCTCTGTGGCAGATTTCTTGATTACCTTCTCTTTCTTAAGTTGCCTCTTGATTTGGGTCAACTTCTCTAAAATGATTTCCTCACTGCTCTCTTGGACTGTTTTGTCAATTTCAACTTTTGAAGCCCTCCATTTTCTACTTCTCCTTGTAGGCTGTGGTTCCGGTGAGGGTTCTTTTGGCTCTTCAAAATGATTTCTTATCAAGAAATTGTCCCATGTATCATTTGTTTTGGTTAAATGATGTTCAATCAAAATTTTAACCAACCCATGATGATATAAAATTGTCTCTAAAAATTGAACCCTTCTTTGAACACAGGAAGCCATCTTTTTCAAGCTTTGAAGTAAGAAGTAAGGTAGGTTTAGGTCTTCCCCCAGAAAATGCATTATCAGTCTAATGTGGTAGACATAAAATGTCCCATATCTACCCTCACATGTAATAAATTTTTGTAGAAGAAGTAGTATGTTTCTCCATTTATTTTTCAATGCAGAACTGGGAATTCCTTTCTTAAATACAGTAACATCCATACCTGGTGTTTTTAAAATTTATTTCCAGGAGTCATTGTGGAATTCTCTATTTTTGAACCATCTCTCTCCAGTTCTGAGCAACCCTGTAGCCTCTGCAATGAAAACTTCAGTGACAGTAAATTTGACATCTCCCACTTCAACTTCGGTTCCTTGAAATGATCTCGCAAATGTTTTAGTGACTTCCTTGTGGAAGCCATTAAATTTCTCCAAAAATTGAAGCCATCCTATTTGTTGTAACATTTCTTTGCATTGAGGGTAGCCTTCTAAATATTTTGAACCCACTGGTTCAATTCTTACAATGAAACCCATGATTGCTTCTTCAATGTTCAAATTAACACTCTTCTACCCACAAAAACAATGACTTTCACCTTCGAATTGAAATGGCTTCAAGTTCTGAATGAAAATGGCTTCAAACTTCGGAATGACATACCTCTGATTGATAGTGGCAACAACTTGAAATTTCGAGCTGATATACCTCTGGTTGATAATGAAAACAACTTCAAAACTTCGGGCTGATATGCCTCTGTTGACAATTGAACTTTAGACTGATATGTCTCTGTTTGACAGTGACAAATGGCTTCAAATTTCCCACACTACTATGCCTTTGTTTCTCGGTGGAAAATAGCTTCAAATTCCCATACTGCTATATCTCTGTCTCCTAGTGACAAAAGACTTCAAAATCCACACTGCTATACTTCTGTGTTTATAGTGATAATGCTCAATCTCTGCCCACAGTGATACTTTGTCTGCCCACGGAATCAAATGGCTTCAAATTCTCACGCTGCTATACCTTTGAATTTACCCTTTTGCTTTGCTCTACGTTTACAATACTCAATGCTATTCAAACTGATATCCTTTGGCTCTGCTCTCGGTGATAAGAATATCTCTGTCTACGGAATGAAATGCCGGCTACAGAATGGAGTGATGGCAGTGGTCACGGAATGAAGTAGTGGAGTGAGGTGGAGGGAATGAATTAATGATTGAAGAGACGGCGGAGATTTTTACAACGGCAGAGAGAATCATCATTGAATGATTTGGTTAAGAGACATGAACAATTCAAATACCTCGACCATTTTAACCGCTTAAATGATGTCGGCTATGGAATTTGAATTGAGAGATTTTAATCCAAAGTCTGTGGAGGGCTTTATTGGTCTTGATCAATAAAAATAATTAAAACAACCTTTTCGAACAATCCATAACTAAAACTATGCTAAACTTTTATGAAATTCCATTATAAATTAAACTTGTTACCTCTGCCTTTCATTTGATTTTTGTAGTCTTTGTCTTCTTTGTTCACCTTTGGAAGAGTCTTCATAATTCTTCTTTGATGCTTTTGATTCATGGATACACTAGATCATTTTGTTGCAATTCTAATGTCTGCTGATTGATGCCTTTAGGGTTTGTAGCTGCGGAAAGACTGTCTGGCTGCAGAAAGGCTGATCAGCTGCAGAATGTCTGTTGAGCTGCAGAATGTTCCTGTAGAGCATTTTAATCATGGAATGGAGTGTTTTTGGAATATGGGTGAAATGTTATATGGTATGAATGAAGATGGATGATGGATTATGAAGTGGATGATGAAATGGAATGGATTCAGTTTATGAAATTGAGTGAAAGAACATAAGAACTGTACTGCAATTCATGACATGTTTTATTCACTTACAGCAAGACATCAAATTTTGTATTTTGACATGAAAATGAGATGGATGGAGTATGGAATGCGATGAATGAAATGTGGGATGGAGTGAAATATGAATGATGGAATGAAATGGAGTATGGATGGATAAGTGAATGGAGTGAAATGAAATGAAATGAATCATAAGCACTATGGATCTGAACTTATGATTTTTGTAACAGCTGCTTGTAAAAACAAAAATGGGAAAAGTTAGAGTGTCAGAGAGACTTTGATTTTCACCCTATCTTTTCTGTATAAACATGCCAATCAATGGATTGGTTTTCATGTTTATACCTTTTAGTATTTTATTTTTTATTTTTTTATTTTATTTATTTTATTTTTATTTATTTTTAAAGAGAAATACTTCGCAAAAATTTAGACTCCAAGTTGATGAAGAAGAGGAAACTCTTCTTCATTAACTTCACATCACTTGCTTTCTGGAACTTCGTAATATTCTTCTCTCGAGAGTGGTTTGTGATATAGCTTCAATCTATGACCATTCACAAGAAAAGTGACCTCTTCTTCATCTATAGTTCGATTTTTCATCGCCCCATTATCAAAAAATTTCAACAATTCTACATATGGCCCAAGCCAATGTGTTCCGAAATTTCCCTTGAAAATCCTTGAATTTTTGAATCAAACAGAGAGTCCCAAATACCCTCTTTTGAATTTCTTCTCCTGATGTAATGTACTTGTGCATGCCATCTAGCCCTTTGTCGTTGGGACTAGACTCCGTTTTCTCGAACCGCATCTGTCCCGATCTCATCCAATTCATTGATTTGCTCCAGCGCTGTGCTTTTGTGCCTCCGTTAAATCAAGTCCTAAAGTTTAACTCGCGCATTTTGAAAGGTTTGAATCTTGAACTCTATTGGGAAACAAAAACTTGCTTTCCATAAACAAGCTCATAAGGAGTAGTGGTCCCGTTGTGTTTCTCCATGTAGTTCTATAGGCCCTACAAGCTCAGAAGCCTATCTACCCAATCTCTTCTATGTAAAGTGAAATGATCTTTGTTAGATTTCCTTCAATGACCCTTATTTAGTAGATTCCACTTCGACCATTTGCTTGTGGATGATAAGGAGTAGATTTTCTATGTCCGATCTTGTACTTCTCCATTATTTGCTCCACTAGCCTTGATGTAAATTGAGCTCCTTGATCTCGTAACAATTTCCTTGGGACACACAAAACGAGTGAAAAAATATCCTCAAAAAAGAAAATTAACTACGGATGATTCATTAGCAACAAGTAATGGTTTAACTTCTACCCATTTAGTAACATAATCAGTGCAAACTAATATGTATTTCTTTTGTCTTGATGGAGGACTAATAGGTCCTACAAAATCCAAAAGCCCATTTTTCAAAAAGGTTCAATGTGTACCCGAGGTTGTAATGGAATCTCACCTGAAGGAGAAGGTTTCCCTACCCTTTAGAATCGTCACACCTTTTGACATACTCCTTAGCATCTTTAAACAAGGATGGCCAATAATATCCTAGATTAAAGATCTTATAGGGCTACGTCCTCTTATCCGCAAAGTGTCGCCACAAGGTTCGTCATGACATGCCTTTCGAGAATCTCAGCATCTCATCTTCACGAACACACCTTCTAATGATCAAATCCGGACTCGTCTTCGTACAACTCATTAGCAGACCCATGAATATTTTTCACTATCATTAATGATTTTTCTTTTTATCCCTTGCATTCATAATTGAGGAAATTTTTCCCGAAACTAAATAATTAGCAATATCGAGCAAACCATGGAGTTTGAGTAGAAATTGCAAAAGATATTCATCGGGAAATTGATCTTCAACCGGAGTGTCATCTTTGATATTTTGGAGTCTAGATAGGAAATCGACCCATCGTGTTTTGTTTTCCAGGCCTATCTAGAATAGTAATGTTGAATTCTTGTAAGAGCATAACTACATCTTATAACTCTGCCATTAGTGATTGATTTGTTCATTAAATATCTAATTGCGGAATGATCAGGTATGAACAAAAGTTTCATAGCCTCATTATATAGTGTCTAAATTTGTTTATGGCATGAACAACAACTAAAAACTCTTTTTTCAGCTTATAGTATAGTTTAACTCGCAGAGTCAAATTTTTACCGGTATAATAGATGGCATAGGGAATCAAATCTTCTTTGTCCCAATACCGCTCCTAAAGGTCTGTATCGGAAGCATCCGTCGAGATATGAAAAGGTAACTTCCGATTAGGTCCCCTTAATATAGGTGCTTAGAAATTTTGGTTTTCGTGGTTTCAAAAGCTAATCTAGCAATCAAGTCCACTTAAATTCACAATCTTTGGTGAGTAATTTGAAGAGTGGAGATGCTATTTTTGCAGAAGTTTTCTATAAATCTTCGATAATATCCTCATGAATCCTAGAAAACTTCTAACATCTCTTTGACAACTAGGAATGGATAGGTTAGAAATGACTTCAAATTTTGCCTCATCGACACTCTAATCCCATCCTGAAATGTGGTGCCCTAAAACAATACCTTCGAGTAAACATCATAAAACATTTTTCATGGCTAAGTGAAAGGTTTTCTTCTTGACATCTTTTTAAGACTTTTTCCAAGTTTTCTAAAGCCTCTTCAAATGTGTCCCCATAAACCGTGAAATCATCCATGTACACCCTCTACACATCATGTATTAGATCCGAAAAGAAATTTCTAAACCTACGTCCCTTTGAATGTCGCGGTGCATTGCATAATCCAAATGGCAATACTCGGTAGGCATAGGTACCCCAAGGATAGGGTGAATGTGGTTTTGTCTTGGTCTTCAAGGGCTACTTGGATTTGATTGTAACCACTAAACCCATCTAGGAATGAAAAGTACTTTTTTGCCGACCTAATGTATCTAATACTCTGATCTATGAAAGGTAAGAGAAAAATGGTCTTTAAGAGTAGCTTTATTCAGTTCTCGATAGTCAACACACACCCTCCATTTTCCATTTTTTTCTTTGGCACAATTACCAAAGGAGAAACCCACCGATCTGTCCGAAATAGGATAGATGAAATTAACATTTAACAATTTTTGCAATTCTTCCTTGACAATTTCCCTAAGATTTGGATTCATCCGTCTTTGAGGTCAGTCCGATTGGTTTGCAATTTGCCTCTATATAGATGTGATGAGTACAAGTTTTGGGGACTTATCCCTTTCATGTCGAGTGTATTCCCATGCATATGCGTAAGAATGTCTCTGTAATACTTTGATTAACTCTTCTTGTTGAGATTTTTCTAGGTTCTTGTTTATGTTCAAAGTTTTGCTCGGAAAAAATTTCACTTGTAGAGTCGCCAAATTTGTCCATAGAATGAAGAGACATCTGCCTAGATGACAAAAACTCAATATTGGATCCCTCTTGAAATGATTCATGTTTGTGTTTTTGGAGAGGATTCAAAGTTTTCTAGAGTATTCGAGAATTTGATTATCTTCACTAATTTCTGAAATTGTGAAGAGTGGTTGTAAATCTTCTTCATCCTCTATCCATTGAGTGTCATCTAGATCCTGTAATTGTCCTAGTCGGAGGATATAAAGTGAATCTCTTAGTTGAACTACCATCAGAAATATACATATCACGTACCTACAACTAATAAAAGCATCAGCTTGTAGCCAACCAAGGTCTTCCTAATATAACAGATGGCCTCCCTAGATTATTCTTAGGAGTTAGGATCATGAAATCCACAGGTACTCCCAAGAGTCTAGGGACAACCGGAATGTCTTCTATTACCCCATCTCGGTTTCGATCACGCATCTATCCGCTAATTGTAATAGTGTGGGTGTAAAGAGAAGATTATGAAGTTTTCAGTTTGTCCATGATTTGTCTACTCATGATATTTATTGTCGCTTCCTAAATCAATGAGTGTGTTTTGAATTTCAATTCCATTGATGTGAATTTTGACAACTTGATTTCCGGATCAAGATACTTTGGAATAGCAATCTTGCCCATCATAATGTCTCGCTATTTGTCCTACCCGCCTGAATTCTCTTGGTTTCTCTTATTCTTTTTTCTTGTTGTCTTCATACTCAACTCCTTTATTGTTTTGGCTAAAATTGGGATTTCTTGATGGCTTGCAATAATGGAATTTTTAATGCAAACATTTCTCAATTCATCTAAGAAATCATAATTAGGCACCATGATCTGTTTTTTCTACACCTCTATCAATTTGTAATCTTTCCGAAAAGGAGGTATAGAAGTAGATGTGGATGGTTGCTCTAATATAGGAGTTGGATTTATTGGATCTTTTTTGTTTTAGTTTTTTCAAGGTGTGGGTCTCTGAAAGGATGTGCCTTCCTCAAGACTTTTTATTCACCCGTAGAGAGTCTTCCTCGAATTATCTTGTTCTTGTATGATCACGAAGGTTTCCTCCTTTCAAGTATCTTTCCGCACCCTAAGTTGAACATCACTAAGGTCTAGAGGAGTAATTAAATAAGTTGGAAACTCGTTGACCTTCTATCATGTATGTATTCCGAGGGTTTTTATTATTGGGGTTTGGTATGGGTTGAGTCAGCAATTGATTGGATTTTTGAGGGAATGGTAATGAAAAGTGGTTGATTTTTATGTGGTTGGTTCTGATGATGTTGTTGAGGATTTTGTTGAAAATTTTGTTGAATATTTTGAGGAAAATTTTGTTGAGGATTTTGAGGATAAAAATGTGGGTATGGTGGATAGGATGGTGGATACTGATAGTATGGGGAGTATCTTCCATAGGGACTTTGTGATCCTTGTGCCCAAGTTGGAGATTGATTTTGAAATTGAGGCCAAGGTTGCTGCCAAGAATTCCAAGGTGGAGGTTGATTATACATTTGATCATGGAATCCTTGTGTTTGAGGTCCCTGCCAAGGCCTTCTAGATACAAAATTGAGAGACTCTGTGGAATCTGTAGGAGTTTCCTCCTGAAAGACAGCTTTGAGACCCAGAAGAGAAGGACAATTCTTGGTCTCATGTTTTTCAGAACAAATGACACAGGTTTCTACAACTTTTACATCCAAAGGACACTCTCTCAAGGCATGTTTCTTTCTACATTTGGGACAAAAGATTGCCAAGGCATCAGATTCAGCCTTTTGCTTGTTTTGTATCTTGAGGGTGTCTATTTGCTCACTAAGACTCCCTAAGATGTCAGATTTAAAATCATCAAGCATATGTCCTATTTCTGATCTACTTACTGTCCCAGAAGCAGATTTACTTGCCCTTGCAAGAGCAGGATCTCTTGGACCTTTGACAGTTTTAGATTTCCCTCTGGAAAGGTTGATACATAACTCATATATTTCAGGTAATGTGAGTTGTGATATATCCCCTTTTCCCATCATGTTAAGAATATCCAACCATTCATCCCTAATTGTTTTCAACAAAAGAGCTTTTAAGGTGTCTTGATCTAGATTTTCCATTTTTGCCCTTTTGATGTTGTAATTAAATCTGTCCAACAAATCTTCTAAGTTTTCATCTTCTTTTTGTAACATCTTGAACACTTCTTCCTTATGATTAACCAGCATACAATAATCCAAGTATCTCTCTAGAAATGCTTGTTTCATGTCTTCCCATGTTCTAATAGAACTACTGATTAGACTCATAAACCACTTCAATGCTGCTCCTTTCAAAGTTGAAGGGAATAATTTCAGTTTTTGAGCATCTTGTAGGTAGTCATAAGTCCTACACAACACTTCAAATTCGAATAAGAAAGTTTCAGGATCTTCAGTTTTAAGTCCATAGAAGTTTGGAAGGACAGAGGGTGAAATGTTTTTCATGGTTGTATTGGTTTCTTCATCAATTATAGGGAACCCCAAAGAGCTTCCTATTCTACCTCTTCCTCCATCTGCAACCCTACCTCCTTCTCCTCTACCTCCTTCTCCTCTACCTCTACCTCTACCTCCAAATAGTGTGTTTTCTCCATTAAAAACTCCTCCTCCTCCTTCTTCTGCCATGGTTGACTCTCTTGTGGAAGTGGAAAGGTTTATGTCCCTACCAGGAGTCTTTAGATCTTTTTCTATGGCAGGTTCAGTGGATGAAGTGGAAGGTTTCTCTAATGGAATAGTTGACCTTAGATCTTCTAGAAGTCCAGGATCAGGAGAGGATGGAAGATGGGTTTGAGTTGAAGGTGTACTAGCTCTGGATCTAGATGAAACAAGTGGTGTTCTAGAAATCAAACTTCTGCCTCTGCTGCTTATAAATATTCCCCTTGAATCTCTCTCTCTACGCATAAAATTGTTTTTGGATGCTAAGAAACAAAGGTTACCTAGTTTTCACTTCCCCGGCAACGGCGCCAAAATGTTTGGTCTCAATCTAGTCTCCTAAACTGAGCTCATTTAATTGTCAACCAGGGTTGGTAAACCGCTGAAGTGAAGTGTACTGTATGTACCTAGGTGCTTGTTTCCTAATGCGTTGTGTGTAGTGTTTTATGATGTTTTTGGTCTTTTGTGATGATTTATGATGTTTTTGGTCTTTTGGTGGTTTTATGTTCACAAGGAAAATGCCTAGAAAGCTAATGGAAAGGAGCTGGTGATTAAAAACAGAGTTAAGCCTAATTGGTTGATGTTAAATGGTAAATGAAATTTGAAACACTGAAGCAGAATCAAATCTAAACTATGACCAATCAGAAACAAAGCTTGATAATGACTTTTAAGCAAATGATTCAAAACACAAACTAAACTTGAGAAATGATCACTAAGTATGCAAATCCTCTAACTAAACAGTTAAACAACTAATCTTACAATGATGCAACATTTTGTCCTTGATTAGAGATTTGAAACATATTGGAGGAAAAACATTGATACCATCCTAAGATCTTCTATTCTAGAACTAGTTCCTATCTCTATTCTGCAATTTAGTTGAATGTCACAAGACCTTACTCAAGAGTTATTGATTTCTTTTCAAGGTAATATTTTGAGGGAGGGCTCTGTTTATGAAATGATAAGGAAATTGCAGATGTACTTCAGGCCTTGAAATGATGTTTGTCTTCTGCTCATATGGTTATAGATCAATTGTAGATTTTAGAACAAGAAGATGTTTGTAAATAATGAAGGCTGTTTTGTTAATCTTAACAACTGAAGTAATATATTGTGCAGTGAATGACAACTGACTATGGAATGCAAATGCAATGAGTTAATCTAAGAATGAACTTAAGATGCCACTAATCTAGAACAATGCTGAACTACAAGTCATCATCAAACTCAAAACAAAGTAACTGAATATGAGTTAAGTGCAATTAAACTCCGGAGCATCCTAACTATACTATCATGCATTATTCTATGAAATTATACAGTCTATTTGTCCATCATTATTGATATTTTGGAAGAATTCCTTCTTTTGGAAGAGCTAGAACAATTCTGACTGTGTAATTGAGTGCAAATGCAAACATAAAGGACTGAAAGCAGTGAAAAACTAAGATATCATATCCATATCCTACTCTTCATTATGATGTTTTGGACAAGCGTTTAAGAGCAAGAACAGAGATGGTACTTAGTGCAAACACACAACTAAATCATTCATTATCGCGGTCATGTCTTGAACATCTTAATAGTTTCTTGGAAGAGTTTCTTCTTGTGGAAGAGTGATTAGAACAAGTGTAACTGTGATAGTGAACAACAAAAACTACAACTAAATCCTACAATACTATAGCCTTTTCCCATTCATCATTATAATCTTTTGGAAGAGCTTCTTCTTGTGGAAGAGTTAGAATGAGTATAACTACAGTAGCTAATTAAAACAACTATGAATTCAACTTCAAATCCTACAATACTCTAGCTATTTCCCATTCATTATTATAATCTTTTGGAAGATCTCTTCTTGTGGAAGAGTTAGAATGAGTATAACTACAGTAGCTAATTAAAACAACTACTAATTCAAATTCAAAAACGCAAAGGCAGCTAAAATACTTATCTAATTTACGCAAATAAATCCGTGCAAGAGGCAGGGGCCCTCTACCACTTGACGGAATTCAACTCCAAATTAAATCAACGCTTTTAAAACAACACTGTCGGCTTCATTAAAGATGAAATAACTTGAACATAGCACTCTGCGTCTTCAGAAATGTAGCACAGAATCTAAGCAAAATCTAGCATCAAATCTAACATAAAATCTAACATAGCTCTCGGTTTCCCAAGTGTTTATATAACAAATGTAAATAACAAGATTTGCAACAATTCAGGAACACTGTCTTTCCTTATCGGAATCACATTAGGAATCTTGAAGTGGCTGCGTGAAAAGGAAAAGACATCTGGACTGAGACAGTCCTAATAGAAGTCTTCCTTCCTAAATGTGTTCCCACGTTCCAAAACCGTACCCAGAATTCGTTTCTTCCTCCATGATGAGCAACGAACCATGTAGACATGACGTGGATTATGCCCATATGCGGTTTTTCTTGAGAGGCCACCTGGAACATACCCAAACGTGAAGACAGCTATAGAATCGCCGGTTAGCTACGGAATGTCTGCATTCTGCATCTAGTTCCGGCCAAAATGCTTTACAATGGCAAAAATCACAAAACTTAGCAAGTCAGTCATGTAAATCATTCTAGAAGTAATTTTAACTATATTCATTGATCAATTGGGTCTAGGATAGCAATGGACAAAGGAAAATGAGGTAAAATGGAATGAAAGAAAGCACAATTTTGAGGCTCAACACAAACATATAAAATCTTTCTTTGTTGCCCTTGGGAGGATCTCAGGCTTGTGCTACATGGACTCTCAACTGATGATCCAACAAATATGACCATTTGAACAACTTCCCCTCATTCACCACCTGGTTCAATAATTTTTCCCACCCTTCAAGAAAGGTTTATGTTTTCTAGTGACCGTAGATTCTGCAAGCCAAGATAACCAAGAGCTAATACTCCTTCCTGAGTGATTTTTTCTTGGATGAATGGGTGGGTGTTTGTCGAAAATTTGATGGCTCCTTCACCCATCCTTTGAAAATATCTCTTGTGATCACATAGTTGTAGGTGGTATAAACGTATGATTCCATGAGATTTACCGGCTCGAGAAGATGATACAGACGTTGATAATCTTCTTACAGAAAGTTAGCAAGCTTTTGTCCACCGACATTGCTCAATGTAATAGTATTCTCATCAATGTGCGAAACAATCCATCTAATGACATATACACATGGGAAGGTTGGATATCTTCATGAAAAATTGCATAATATTAAATGTTGAACACTGAGATGTACCTTCCAGGCTTCCAGATTTGCCTCAAAGTCCTTTGAAAAAGCATCTTTAACCATTTTTCATGTCAGTGTTGAATCATTTTCTATAAACAGTTGAGTGTCCACATATACTAGCAATTTAACTAACATTTCCTCAACTGCTTCCCCAGTATTTATTTGAGTGGTCTCTTTTGAAGCATCTCTCTTTGGTGCCATGGTAAAAATGATTTTTGGAGAGAATTTCTCAAAAATTTTGGTACCTGGGGGATAGAAAATATACTCATGGGAAGCAAACATCAGTATTTAGCAAATCTAATTTCAAGGCATGATCAAGAAGCAAACAATAAAACTAGAGAGAAGAATTGCAAAATTTATGATGAAAAGAGGGCTGAGCTTCCTGTGGGAACTATGCACTTCATAGTCCCAACAACCATGGATGAAGCTTGAGGCTTGAGACTATGCAATGCGCAATTCAACCTGGGCAGTGGACTGGGAGAGACTGTGCATTGCGTAGTCTCAGTGGCCACGGAATAATTTCGAGCCCTAGAAATATGCAATGTGAAATTAGGCCAGTATTTACTACACATTGCGAAGTTATAGAGGCCAATCTATCATTTTGAGCCTTAGGATTGCGTAGTGCCCAGTTGGGCAAAGTGAAACCGACCAAGGAAAGTGTAGATATGCCCAATAAAAGTGTGAAAAACGAGAAGATATAAGTGATGGTGTGATATTAAGTGCATATATGAATAAGTATGAATGAATCAATGTATATCAAGTGCATAAACTGAATAAATGAGAAGAAAATCAAATCGGTGAGGAGAGTCGCGTAACGACGACCATCAGTGCAAAAACGAAGAAATTGATGTGACACTTGTGAAAGGAAAACAACAACTTGAAACAATTCTTTTAAAAGCTAAAAAAAGTTAAAAATCAAACATGCATGAATAGAAATAATTAAAACAATACTCACACAAGCAAAACGACAAAAAGCGACAGAAAAAACGACAAAAGGTGATAAAAATGAAATTCACCCGGAAAAGCGATGATGACTGCACCAAAGGTTCCTTGATCTCCTCAGAAACGCTATAACTCTAATATCGAGTGTGTAAATGATCTCTAGGGTAATAAATTAAATATATTTGAGTGAATTAGGGTTTATGATGTGTATGCCTAAAATCAAGGAAAAAGCGACACTAGGCGAAAGTTTCTAAAAATAGAAAATGTGCCTCCTCCACAATAATAAAAATAGATTCCCTATTTTTAGTATTGTTTTTTATATTTTTAGATTTTCAATTTTTTTCTTTTCCGGAAAAACTTTCCATGCACACTACCAGGAAATATTGTGCAATCAATGGGAACTAGGCAAATTTCCGGCTTAGTGCACTGCGCATTTTCTGAGCTCAAGGGATGCATTGAACAATTTATAAGTTCAGTGTTGGGTTGCCATCCATGACTGTGCAGATTATGAGCTCAAAGTAGAGCTTGTAGTTAGGATTTCACAATTCCAATCATCAAGGTTGGGCTTGCCCTCATGGATTGCACAGTTTCTGGAGTCAAGCCTAGAACTGTTGCAAGATCAAGTTAGGAGGTTAGATTGCGACTTAGAAACATTAGCTAAGTGTGGAAACAAGTGAACACAATCACATATGAAAAGGATAAGTCTTAATCAAATCATGAATACTTTATAGCAGTGTGAGATAAGCTCCTATGAGTAGAAGGTTAGGCTCCAAAATCTAAGCATATGCAAAATTTTGGAGGGTGGTTGTAGCCGCTACAACACATTCTCATATTCCACCCAGATCCTCCCTTTGGAATAACATGTAGACTCCAAATTCTCTCCATAAAGTCATTATATTTATTTGGTTTCTTCTTCATAAGAATATTATGACTTCAAAGAACCATAATAAGAAAGTAATTTCTAGCCCATCCAGAAGTACTATGTGTGAGAAGCACAAAGAATATATCTCGCATATTTTTCTAGAATGCTCTTATGCTAAGGTGTTTTGATATAATTCCATTGGACATTTATTTCCCATAATTTGTTGGCCTTCTACCCTCCAGAAACTCTTTTCGTCATGGCATAAGCATTTTTCAGACTCCCTTCAATCCAAATCCTCCCTTAAATATATTTCGCTTTCCCTCTGCAAATACATTTTTTGGAAAATTTGGCTTTCATGAAACTATGTTATTTTCAAATGAGCCTCGCTCTTTGTCAAATTTGCGGCTCTTAAGGCTCTTTCCTTCTGTCTTGATCTTAATCGTCTCCACATAGGTTCTACCATCAATAGGCTTGAAGCCCAATGGGTAGGCTCTCTCTCTTCCCAACCCTTTCCAACCTTACCATCTAAGGCGCCCCTTTTGGGTTAGAAACTTTTTTGTTGCTTGATGAATTGAATGAGTGGAAAATTCAACAGAAAAAATGGAGTCTTCATTTTGACGGGGCTTCTAAGAGAAACCTAGGGGTGGCTAGAGGGGGAGGGGCTTTAATTAATCCTGAACGAATAGCTGAAATCAAATTTGCATGGGGGTTGGGAAGGAATAATAAAAATCAGGTATAAATGTATGGCCTTTTTCAAGGATTATGTATTTCAAAAGATAAAGGAATTAAAGACATCAATATCCTAGGAGATTCGTTGATCACAATTTTGTGTCTCACCAAAGAAGGAAATCTAAAGTACAATTCCCTTTCTCAAATACTTCATTGAATCAGAGGACTATCAAAGTTATTTCACTCCAGAGATTTTTATCACATTCTTAGAATTAATAATGTGGAGGTAGATTTGGAAGAAAAAAAATATTGTTTAATGGAAGAAGCCAAGCTTGAAATCAATGAAATAATTAGGCTTTGACCCATTCCCTAAGGCCCTATGATATTTGGTGATTTGATCCCTTCTAACCATTCCCATTTTTTGGATTATAGATTAGAAAATATTGTTTTCACCCCTCCTCTCTCTCTTTCCTATGATATTTGGTGATTTGATCCCTTTTGAACATTCCTTTTTTTTGGATTATAGATTAGAAAATATTGTTTCACCCCTCCTCCCTCTCTTTTATTTCCTCTTTTCCTTTTACCTCCCTTTTCTCCCTTTCCTTTTTGTCCCCCCTACTCTTTATGTTCTCCTTGCTTCCTCTCGCTTTTCCCTTTCCCCCTCCTACCCCCTCACCCCCTTCTTCCCTCTTGCTCCTCCCCTCTCTCCAGGCCCCCCTTTTGGATTTTCCATCCCCTCATTATGTCTTTTGTTAGGTTGTTTTTTCCACATGCTATTTTTCTTTCCACCTTCAAATTTTCGGAATGCTCCCATCTATGGCTAATGGCTCCCTTCAGTAATTCCCCTACCGTGGGAGACATGATGGATGACACAAAAAGTGAACCAAACGAAATGAAAGAAGTGGACTTGAGGGGCGTCGTGTGCAAGGCACAAGGGCACACACCCACATGAAGGTTGGGCGCCCGAGCGCCCACAAATGACATGCATGACACAACGACCAGAAAACTTAGGCTGCATGAAGGGTCGACTGGGTGAGATGTGCACAAGTGTGGATTGAATGACATGGGCGAGGGGTGACACAACCAACACGAGTGCATCGGTAAGCATGGTTTGTGGATGAAGTACGAGGCAAAACAAATGCATATGAACGAAGGAACGAATGGGAAAACATTTAACGTGTAAGAAATTTACCACAGGTTGTGTTAGGGTCCTATAATAATAGGGATCATAATTTTGAATTGACTAAGTTAAGTCTTGTAATATTGTACATACCTTTGCTTTCTGCAAATTTTTTCCCATATTAAAAAATGAAAAGAGGGTATGTACTAAAAGAATAATCAAAGGACCAAAAGAAAAGATGATAAAAAAATAATATAAAATATGAACCCCGCAAAAAGAAACAAAAATAAATTCTGAAAGTGTTGCACATTCAAATGACACTACTCTTAGTTTATTTTACTTTTGCAAATAAAATTGTGTTAAGTTTGTTCAAAATGCCACAATTCATGATGATCATACAGTTTAATCTTGATTTATTCATGCCTTTAAACTTCATAACATGATAGTAAGTGAATAAAAATATGACCAAACCATTTAATCTTGGCAGATCAGTAGTTAGATAGAAAATAAAATGAGCTCATAAGTTCAATCTGAGCCATTGGAAGATATAAGGTTAGAAATAAGTTAGTTTTCTTATCAAAATAAAATAAAAGGGTTAGCAAGCTCAAATGCACCCAATAAAGGAAATAAAAAATGCTAGGGTAAAAAAAGGGTAGGTAGAATACTTTCATCAGTTATGGAAAGCATCATTTGGTTTATCCCTTGTTACTAATGTCCTTCTAACACCTTCCCCTTGCTAAAATCCCTCTTTCCACTCTTGGAAACCATTTCCCCTTGCAAAATTCATTTTTCCTTTGATAAAATCCCTTTCCTCGCATTCTAACCCATTTTCCCTTTTCCTAACCCTTCCCCCCTCCTAAAAACCATACTCTCCCTTTGAAAATCCCCTTTCCGCTCAAATGAAATTTATGTTTTCATAAAACACTAAACCCACTTATTCAAAGTTTTTAAAGCGCGAAATAATATATTTAATCAGGCCCCATTTTCCATTTTATCTTAACCCCCCCAATTAAATATAATTCACAACCCTCCTTTTATTCTAACCTCCCTGCTTATATATATTTTAAGTGGACCCCTCTTTTAATTAACCCCGCTTATTATATTCCCCGACCCCTTTTTATTAACCCTCCGCCTAACTAATTACCTGACCCCACCTTCCTTTGAAAAAGGCCAAACCTGCAACTACCACCATCTGCCTGATCACCATTGATCGGATCCAACGACCAATAACTCTGTTCTCACCCCTCAATGTCTGAACTTTAAAACCAATGGGGAGGTGTGAAATGGGTGGTTTCACACCCCCTCTCCCTTGCCACATGGCACTCCCACAGCATATTTCACCACCCATCCTCAAAACCTCCAAACTGCTTTTCACGGTGCGATAATCCACTAAACCACCTCCACACATTGCGATGAAACTAGCTACTATTTGAAATAAACACTCCCGCGGCATTGCAATAAAATCGAAGGTTAAAAGTAATAAAGCCCACCCGAAACCATTTTCCCACTATTTATGTTATTTGCGAAAAAGAAACCAAAGAAGCCTTTGCAGACCAAGAAAGCCCCTGCTGCTACCTGAACCTTCTGCAAGACCAAAACTTCAAAAATCCAGGTAATTCTAAACACCTGAAACCATCAAATAATTTTTTAACTCAATAATTAAACGAATTTATGGCCTCCCAAAGTATTCAAACTGTAAATCCTCTGCAACCACATGTGGTAGATGTTGACCACACCCCTCTAGCTGATAAGGAATTCAAAATCAATGATACAGTGACTGATTCCAACCTTTTAGAGCTCCAATGCTGGAGCCATGACAAAATTATTAACCATG
>CM076580.1:357588312-357872769 GCA_034641835.2 Pinus albicaulis
TTGTAATCATTCTAGTAGTTCCCCCTCAGGTTGCACCTTGTGGATTAGAACTTTTATCATTAAGTGCAAATCGGGGAAGTAACAAAGAAGGCTAATAAATCATAACCTTCCTCTCCCTTATTGAAGCAATATAAAAAATGTAAACTGTAGAAATTTCAAAAATCTGCCCAATCTGAAATTTCCACCTCATTTCAATGAAGTCACCTACTTAACACATAGAACCTTCCGCTGTAATAAATGTAACAACAAAATATAGCACCCCTAAAATGTGAAGTGCCAATCATAAGACGTTAATTTGTGTAACTCAATAAGATTACTCACTAACACCACAGTAGCTCTTCCTCTCTCTTTAGGTTGGTTCTTCTCCAACTCAATGAGGGTGTCCCTAAGAAAAGTCTAAGTGCAATTTATTTAAGCATGCCAATAAAGTGTTTGTAGACCAATGAGTTTGGTTAGGAATGCAATTTATTTAAACATGCCAATAAAGTGTTTGTAGACCAATGAGTTTGGTTAGGAATCTATCTTAGGGTGTTCCAGTGAAGGTGTGTCTGTATAGGTTCCAACCAAGTTCCAATTCTGATGTAGAATAGTTTCTGTAAGGTTCTTAGACTTGTGCTAACACTAAAGTGTAACGATTTTGTGATGAAGAAATGTTTCAAATTTACAAATGAATTGAGCAAGTAAAGAAAACAAGTAAAACTACAATGCTCAAAATGCAATTTGCAAACAAATTTCTACATTTAGATTTGGATGCAATATGTAGAAATTTAACAGTGAAAACTTTTTCAAATGAAATTTCATAGTGCAATCTTTATGAATTGAATCTAAATTGTGATCTAGAAATGCAAATTTCAGACCCCAAGCAATTTTGGAAATTCAATTTTGTACAATAAATTAACTGTTGGAAATAGCAGTTAATTTGATCAAGAAAATTACAAGTAATTTCCAGAATGTTAGAGTCGTTATTTTGCTTAAAATATAAAAGCTAGGTTCTTCAGCGAAATGCAATGTTGAAAAAAAAAATTCTGAATTGGAATAATGACAAAATTTCACGAAACAACAATCAGAAATTTAAATTCTGAATTTCCAGCAAGCAAGTGGTGGTAGCCTAATCTATGGTCAAGATCCAAGGGTCCTAGGTCATTATCCTAGCCAGAAAAATAAATTTCTGACCTAAGTGATGGAAAAATAAATTTCTGAGATAAGCAATGGAAATGCACTAAACTCAGAACAGAAATTGAAATAAAATTCACAGCAAGTCTAAAGGGTGATTTAGTCTAGTTTAAGATCAACAAATTAATTTCCTAGACTAAAACAATTGCTAGAAATTGAGAAATTTAAAAAAAAAGTAACAGATAGAGATGCTAATTACTAAAATAAAAATGAAAAAAAATTATAGCAAATTAGATAAAGTAACGGTAGGATGAACAATCTAACTTTGGATGGATGAGAAAGATAAACTAGTGCATAGTCAATCCCTGTGCTAATGGAATCATTCAATTTTAGAAGGAAGACCTAAGATCCAAGGGCTTCCTTAAAGCATGTCACTAAGCTTTAATATGGTTGGAAATTAGAGTCTAATTTATGCAAGCAAACATCTTAAAGATGATAATTTCATTATTAAATCAATAAATTTATTTGCCTAGGTGTTTATAGCCTAGCTACTACTTGTTTGAAACAACAAGATTAGAAATGTCTAAGAGTAAAATTGAAAGGGTAAGAAAAAAATCTCACCCAGCTATGCACCTTGAAGAAGATCTTACTTGATGACATTGCCCCAATCCTTTGCTGCTCACAAATTGGCCTCACATGACATAAAAGCAAAAAACCCCAAATATATGTTCCAAGAGAAAGAGTTCTACCATAACTCAATAGCAACCTTTACAAATGAAATGAGCCTATTTATAGAGTTCTAGGCTCAATCACCTCAAATAAAAAAATAATATCCAAGTGATCATGATTGATGATTCAAACAAATATTAAAATAATATTACAAAGTTCTGGAATTAGTCATCAAATAATTATTTAATCCCTTCGTGAAAGGATCAAATAGTCTAGGGTGCATGCCTAGGAGAGACATCCAACAAATAATGATAAAATATGTATAAGAGTTGCACCCTAGGGAGTAGTGCAAAGTGGTTGCAACCACCTCCCAAGATATTAAGAAAGAGCCTCAACAAGTGTGCCCTCCAAAAATAGGAAGAACTCGTTCAAACATGAATGGTCTCCCAATAGCAACTAGTCCACCAAGGAAGGTGTGCCAATCCAAAAGTAGCAAGAGACCAAGTCCACAGAATAAAATAATGATATGCTTGTGATCCCTACTCCTACAAATCTTAAAATAAGGGAAGAATCTCCTTAGAATAGTAAGGGTGCTCTACTTTCAAGTCATATACCATCATCAAGGTGAAAACTTGGTGTGAACAAAGTTATTTCAAAGTTGTAAGTGGACCTTCTAGTGGAACTGCACCACCTAAGAGAGTGTGCCTAGAAGATGGGTGAATAAAAAATGATTAGATGAATATGAAAATGGACAAGTGGGTAAGTCATATGCATAACTAACTTTCAAACACTATGCAAGCTCAACCATCTCCTCAACATATGTTCAAAGTCAATGAAATGGTCAATAAAAATGGCATGTATGAGTGTGAATTGGGCCAAATATCCTCCAGTGAATTAACGTGAGAGAAACCACTTTCTAAATATTCTCTTTAATATAGGTTGCCTCAGCATGTGTGCCAAAAGGGGAGTGCTACAATCCCCCCCCCACCCCCCCCGCCGCAAATTTTCTCTTTAGTTGTATTTCATTTTCTTCACCATATATGTTTCAACATATTAGCAAATCCTATGTTTATCTCAATGATGTCAGATTCGAAAGTATCGTGATCATGAGATGTGCCATCATGATGATTTGTACTATGGTATCACAATCAGCCAAAAGTGTGACCTTTGTATCTCTTGTATTGTACTAAACCATGCTTAGTGACCTATGTAATTTTTTTTTCATCTAGGTGGTGTCTCTAGAGCCTTTGTGGTTTATCACGACCCAACCTCTTACTCCCCATTTCAAGATAGTCCCTTCCCTCATGGCTTGTACTAACCATCTCAAGGAGGTCATGGTCAATGTGGGTGTGTGGGGGTCTTAGAGTGGATCTGTTGTGACACATGAGTTCGGGGACGCTTAGGCTTTTTCACTTACCCTTCTATAAAAGTGTTTTCTCATATATTGTAAAGGTTGTTACACCTAGAGAGGCTCCCTCGCCCTCATCAAGCAACAGTGCTTACAAGCACAATTCCAAGACATCTTGTCCAAGCTCCACCTCATGGAGGCCATTATCAGACCCATGGTCCTCTATGGTTTCAAGATTTGGGACCCAGTTTATTACAATCATATTGGACCACGATGGAGAGAATCCAAACCCTGCTTCTCTAGTGTAGCATTCGCTGCAAATGCACAATTATGTAGTCCATTATTCAAGCAGAGTTTGGGGTCCACACCATTTCACCTTGAGTTCCTTTTCTGCTTCATCTCTTTCCTTCATAGAGTTAGGGCTTATAGAGACTTTGTTGCTGGGAGAGAGAGATACCACTATCTTGCATTTTTCTCTTTGAAGACCATTGCTTCAAATACACCCCAGTTCGTGCCCGTGGATGGTTTGTAAAGGCATCCCAACTCTTCCAATCGATGACCATCTCCCCAAAGTGCCTTCCTCTATTTAGTTTATCCCTTGACGAACCAAGACATCTCTTACCAACTACAGAAACTGAATCAGGCCATCAAAGAGTATATCTACAGATTATACATTCAGGTCACTTGGACATCCCCCTTGATGAGCCTTGGCCTACATATGTCTTTCTACCTAGAGAATTTTTTGGAGGTGAAAGATGGCCTCATCGTGCACCCCCCTTATACTCGCAAACACTGGATGCACTCACTTAGGATCCCACTGGGGCAGCTTTGATTTGGGTCCCATCGATTTTGGGTGGAGGCTAGTCACCATATACCACGATTTGACAGGGTCTTCCAGTTGTGCCATCTACAAGAGCTAGAGACAAAGATGCACCTCATTTTTTGGTGCCCCATATACTATGAGATCAAAGGACGATATCATTGCCTATATAGAGAGCTTGGAGGATCCCTTTCTACCTTCCTCTGGTATCTTGACCAGAGATGCCTATCCCTCTTCATCAAGGAGATATTTAGACACAGATCTCAGATCTTACATACCTCACCTCACTCGGGGATGATTTGAATGATCACATCATACTTTCAGGTCGACCTAACTAATCGGAGCAACAAGCAACGAGCTGAGTTCCAAGGTATTTCAGACAGTAGAGTAGTGAGAACTCGAGTCTCCCCTCAACCACTCCCCCCTTTGGGCATCCAACTAATACCTCTGAGACCATTTCAGAGGTGCCAAACAACACATTAGTACACTGACACAAAGAGCGTCATAGGGTCTAGTACCAGACGGTTCCGGAACGATGCCCCCTAATAGGTTTCTTTCTAGCCTCAACGAAGCAGCAAGAGACTTATCCATAGTCTCTTGCCTTTGGCCTCGGATGTTACAAGTATTCCTCACTCCTACATCCCCCCCAAGATCATGCAGTAAGACTCCTCGTTGGATCCAAGAGACTTCAATAGCCAAACAATGCCATTGTCACCCACCTCAGCGTCGACTATCAGACTCGAGCATTCTTGACATCATCGACCTCCAGCCCTGCACTTATTCACTTAGCCTTCTACATGATCCGATTATATACATGTTTATGAGGCTATCCTATTATTATATCCTTTTTTTAATTCATTTCACTTTATCCTAGATTGAGTTTTGGCATTTTCTAGGAGTTGCATTTACACTCCCACATTTTACTCATACTAGTTGTGTCCTTCAATCCCATTGACCTATTTATGGTCATTTGTTGGACATTAATAAAATTATTTGATCTTACTGATATTTGAATCTATTTACAATATGCACAGAACATCATCAAGTTTCTTCAACTTGAGTCACAGCTACAACAAGATGAACTAAAATATAGAAAACAACAATCCGAACTAGTTCTTGTTTAGAAAAATTCTATGTTTGAGATTGATCCTCAGCAGAAGCCAATACTTAATTAGATCAATGACACCACATTAGGATAAAATTCACATTAAGATGCAAAAGTTTTGCTTGCACTTCCCAAGCCCATCATCAAACCTTGGGAAGAAGTCATTAACAACAAGCACAAAACCAGTCTTGGATACGGAAAGGAAGTGAACTTTCACATTCCAAACAACTCTAAACCAATCTAGTTTAAGAGTGTCAGGCTTTTTCTGGATAACTCACCTTCACATACTCCACTTCCACATTAGATTCACAGATGCCAACATTGTCATTTATTGGCCACATAAAATATCAGTGTTTTGATCTTCGCCTTTGTGAGCACTATGGAAAACATACCCATCATTCAAGTAAAAGACTCCCGCAAGAGCGAAGATTCACCTTGGATGGATTTCTTCTTGGAAATGGTCTTCAACATCCAAGAAGATATATCATTCAAACTTATTGCATTCCTGGACTAAATTATCAACAAGACTAGGAAAGGAATCTTTACCTAGCTGCGGGTCGAATCTGTGGTTGGAACCCCCTATTGGCAGAAGGAAGGGTCGAGCCTTGTGTTTGATGCATCTGCAAACGAGAGGTGAAGGCCAGAGGGCTTATGAGCATTCTGCGGAGGAATAGAGGAGGTTTGGGACAAGGAGAGAGACAAACCTATAGTTTTGGCACAAGCCACAAGGTTGTAGTTATCATCTGTTGCATGCAAGGGTTGTTGTGTAGAAGGCCATGGCCAAAAGGTTACGTCCAAGGGCCTAAGGAAGCCAATTGTAGCAGTAAAAGGCCTTGCAGAGAGTTGACTAGGAAGTTTAAGGAGGGCAAGGAGTACCTTGTGTACTACAGCAAGTGGCAGTAGGTTTTGGTAGCGAAGGATAGCCACTGGTCAAGGCAAATGAGCGCTGAAAGGACTCAGCCTTAGCCAAAGTATTTTGGATTCTTGAAATATGTAACTAGGTTCGGTCTTCATAATGACATATGTAATCATGAATTTATGTATTTAATGAAAAGAGAAAAATAAATTTATTATTGGTCTTGAGACATGGGTTTCATGCTCAAGGGAATTTATTTTTAGGTCAAGCATCCATTGAGTGCTTCTAGGTTTGTCATAAAATTAAATTTGCAAGGCAAATGAGCGCTGAAAGGACTCAGCCTTAGCCAAAGTATTTTGGATTCTTGAAATATGTAACTAGGTTCGGTCTTCATAATGACATATGTAATCATGAATTTATGTATTTAATGAAAAGAGAAAAATAAATTTATTATTGGTCTTGAGACATGGGTTTCATGCTCAAGGGAATTTATTTTTAGGTCAAGCATCCATTGAGTGCTTCTAGGTTTGTCATAAAGTAATTGAGTCATTGTCATGTATTAAAGACCCATTTGGGCATGTTACATATTGTAAAGAAAATTTATTTGATTCAAAATAGAGTCAAAGACCCTCCAAGACCTCGTCATGGCACAAAGATCAAGTCGGCCTAAAGAGAGCAATTTGTATGCCTCACAAGCCTATAAGTAAGAAGGAAGTCGACCTCGTTTGGACACTCACTCAAGTAAGTTTGATCTCCTCAAGATAGAAGCTAGAAAAGGACGAAGAAGGAGAAGAACAAGTTCGAAGTTCTTGGGCCTCTCTCTCTCTCTCTCTTTTGTTAGGGCTTCTATAGTTACTGGGCAAGACAAAATTCTGAAGTTGCATCGAAGCTGTGAAGCTACAAGGTCGAAGCTATGAAGCTGCAAGGTCGAAGTTGTTGAAGCTGCATCAAGGTCAAAGGTGTATAAATTGTTGTTGGGGTCGGAGTTGTTGGAGAAGTTGCTCGAAGGTCGAAGCTTGTTGTTGGAAGCTGTTCAAGAAGGAAAAAGTTGACTTGGTCTTGGAGGGTCTTGGTCAAGGATCATAGGTCTTGGAATTCGTCAATTGAAGTTCTATAAGAAGAGAAGAATTTTGATGGGTTTTCCTCTCAATTGGAAAGGTTTTGGCCCTGGTTGATCGCCTACATCTTGTGTCCTATTGTCTCATTGTTCTTTATGATTTGGTAGTTGTTTGATGATAGAGAACACAAATAATAATAAAGGAAAGAAGAATCTAATCAAGTAAAGTAAAAATACATCACAAGCAGTTATCAAAGAGAAATCACCTCATCTAGCTACCCTAGATTTCTCAACATGGTTACAGAGCTAAGGTGACTACATCAATGAAGGGTAGCACAAAAAAGGATACCGAAGGGCTTAAGTATGAAGAAATCATCTTGGAAACATCAAGAGCATCAATCATCAAGACAAGTTCGATCAAGGAAGAGAAAGGAATCTAATACCCAGCGAAGGAAGAATAAAGAAGAGCGAAGCATTTTCTCATATGTTTTGGTCTAATTCTCCTCCACACGTGAAAAGGTTAGGGCATCATTTGCAGCAATGAAAGCCGAAACTTGCAATCACTCAAAGAAGCCAAAGTTTGGGTCAAAGAAGGACTACTCAACAAGCCGAATTGTCAAGAGGAGTCAAGGTCAAGAGAAGTCAAAAGGAGGAAAATCTATCAATATTCCAGCTACACGTGTGACCTAGGAGTTCCGCAAAAAAGGTCGAAATTGCAAACCTGCTACAACAAGCCAAAATTCTGAAGAAGGCCGAAAATTTGACGTTGGAAAACAAGTTTGACTAGCATTGACTTGAAGGAAAAAAAGCAGGAAAAAGCATTGTCATCATCAAGGAATCAATGTGATCTCCCTATGAGCCAAGAATCGCTTTTGAAGGAAGACATCTTCACTAAGAAGACATCTTCTATTATCTACATCATCATCAAAATCAAGAAGGCGTCAAGCTAAAGATTTCATCATTTAGGAGTATCTTCACTTGACAAGTATCTTTATATCTATATTTATCTAACAAGATGACTTCGTTTTGTAAGGAAAGCAACAAATTGGTTGGGTCATCAAAATTTTCTTGCATGGAAGAAGAGGATAGATTTGATCCTCAAGAAAATGAATTCATTGAGCATGTTAAGGGTTTAATTGTCTAACTATCAAAAGAAGAAGCTCAAGCTCTAACAAAATACACGAAAGGGAAAATATACAGATAAGATGAAGATATCAAAGAAGAGGAATAACCTCATACTTTATGAGGGTGTCTGAAATAACAGTCAACTACAAGAGTTGGGAGAAAGAATGTATGACAAGGAAATGATTACCCTAGTACTCAATGCACCACCGGAGAAATGGGGCAACTTCACATCAAGCATATATGGGAAGAAGGAAGCTACTCCATGAACTATGGTCACTATAAAAGATAGAATGAACCAGATTGAAGGCAAAGAATGATGTAGGATCAAATGAGCAAACTCAGGCATATGCTCCCATGGCAACGAGGAAAGGTCCTCAGAAAAGGAAGCAAAATATGGCAAAGGTTCAATGCTATGGATGTCAAGAATATGGGCACTTCAAGAGAGATTGTCCTAAGATCAAGAAGGATAACAACAAAAAAGGAAGGGAAGAAGCCCATATCACTGAAGAAATGGAAGAAGTTGAAAAGAAGAAATCCAAGAAGGAAGAAGTAAAAGATCTCTACTACGATTGAGATAAGTCTTCTCCACCTAGTTCTTTTCAGTTCTTGTAAAATATGGCTATTATGGTAGGAATCATTAGAATAATGATAGGATGTATCAGTTTAGGAGATGGCATCACAAGAGCATTCGACTAAAGCAAGAGCTCAAAACATCATCATAAGAAGCTTGAAAGATAGATGAAGTAGGATTCTATGATAATCATCATTAGAAGAAAGTAGCTCTTGGTAACCTCATTAGAAGCATAAGTAACACTTATGGGTAGAAGTTAGTCATCTAGTATAGAACTCATCATGCATTATTGGGAAGGTGCATCTGCAAGATGAGGATAATCAGGATCCTTTGCTGGAATTTTCATTAGAAGGTTCATCTCTTGTAAGATGTCTCGCGAAGCATTCCACTTGGGATGGGATTCATTGTTTAGATGAATGATGAAATGGTGACAAAGGAATGCAACACGTCAAAGATGATTGAATCACTCTCAATCAAGGACAGGAAGATGCTAAAGAAAGTCTAGATGACCAAAGAAGAAAAGAGGTATGTATGCATATGTTCAATGAGTCTAGCCATGTCAATATATAGTTGTAGATAGTAAGGATGCATGTTCTACTTCATGAGTACGATCAAAGGAAAGGGATCTCTCTCATTAAAAGGATGCATAAAGGCATGGTTCACATATTTACTAGATGAAATCAACATAATATGTCCTCATATGAAATATGCGGTGGTTGAAAAAGATGAAGGAACTATGATTGGAAGTTCTTGGGGAAACAATATAAAGAAAGGAAGAGATCATGAAAGATGCAACTATGGAGAAGGCTATCAACATCCAATGACTAAAATATTTGACTATGATATCTTTGTGGGAAAGATATGAAGACCCTGATGAAGTCTATAAAAGGAGGCCCTTGACATTGTATATCTTGGAGATGTGTCAAATATATGTACAGGATGTTAATATTGCAAGCAAACAGATGTCATGATGAAGGGCCATCACAAAAGGTAATTTTGATTTGATATTCATTTTTGGTTTTTGAATAAAATCTGGATGGGATAATGCAGGGCTACCGGAAAAGGAGTTGTGGATGTCGTCTACAACTAGCACTCATGTAGTGGGATGGAAGATCCTAAAGGAAACATGTTGTAGAAGAGGTTGTTGTATGAAGGAAAGCCAGATGTGGACTAGAAAAATCACTTTCAGATAAAGGGAAGGATGACATGGATGACTTGAGGAAAGTGATGGATGGTCGATGCCCTACAAAGATGAAGGCTCCATAATATTAAAACTAAAATTCATGACATCGAATGGAGGAGCACTAGAAGCCGTTGAATGTCCCATGTTCTCCACCAATGAATAAAAGGTTGCTACTAGAAACAGGTCCCCAGTTAAGAGGGAGCCTGGAAACAAGTTTCTAACTTGAAGTCATTGGGAGCCTGGACAAGTCGTTGGCTAAGAGGGATCTTGGAAGCAAGTCCCTGGGAGCTTGGACAAGTCCTTGGATAAGAGGGAGCTTGGAAGAAAGTCAATGGGATCCTGGACAAGTCCTTATATAAGAGGGAGCTTGAGAACATTCCTTTATAGGAATGAGTATATCGTCCCTAGTTGAGAGAGAGAGATAGACACATCATTATTATATTCACATAGGAAGAAATAATGGAGGAATGGGTAAGAATCTGGCATGCAATACTCTTTCAGGATGTGGTAGGGAATCCAAGATAAGAGGAGTCATGAAGGACCAATATTCTTTGAGGACTGGGAATCCAAGATAAGAATAGTCCTGGAGGAACATACCCTATGAACACCCAGGTGGGGTATGCTCCTGGAGAGATCCGAGAGACAATGATGAAGGTGTCTATAAATCATTAGTCTCGCCAACATTGTGCTCTGATCTTGTGGAGAGATAAAGCTATTAGTCAAGGCCTTGCTATGTGACAATGTTGGATGATACTCTTTAAGGATGTGGTAGGAGCATCCAAGATAAGAGTAGTCGTTAAGGACCAATATTCTTTGAGGTGGGAATCAAAGATAAGAATAGTCGTCGAGGAACATACCTTGTTCACCCGGATGGGGTATACTCTTGGAGGAATGATGATGATGTCTATAAATCATTAGTCTCGCCCAATCAAGGGCTACGATCTTTTGGAAGATGAGTTGTTAGTCGAGGCCTTGCTATGTGACAATGTTGGATGATATGATGCTAAATAGATGGGTCACCAATTTGACTCTTCTTATGAGAAAATTCTTAAGATTGAGAATGTCCAAGTACCTTGTATGAATTATGAATACCTCCTAGTTAAGAAGAGTGTTGAAATATGTAACTAGGTTCAGTCTTCATAATGACATGTGTAATAATAATTTTATGTATTTAATGAAAAAGAGGAAAATAATTTTATTATTGTTATTCTTGAGGCATGGGTTTCATGCTCAAGGGAAATTTATTTTTAGGTCATGCACCCATTGAGTACTTCTAGGTTTGTCATAAAGTCAATCGAGTCATTGTCATGTATTGAAGACCCATTTGGGCATGTTACATATTGTAAAGAAAATTTATTTGAGTAAAAGTAGAGTCAAAAGACCCTCCAAGAACTCGTCATGGTGCAAAGATCAAGTCGGCCTACATGAAGGGGCAAGTCGGCCTAAAGAGAGCAATTTGTACCCTTCACAAGCCTATAAATAAGAAGGAACTCGACCTCATTTGGACATTCACTCAAGCAAGTTCGATCTCCTCAAGATAGAAGTTGGAAAAGGACGAAGAAGGAAAAGAAGAACAAGTTCGAAATTTGGGCCTCTCTCTCCCTCTCTTTTGTTAGGGTTTCTACAGTCACTGGGAAAGGTGAAATTCTGAAGCTGCATTGAAGTTGTGAAGCTGCATCGACACTGTGAAGCTGCAAGGTCAAATTTGTGAAGCTGCTTCTAGGTCAAAGCTATTGAAGTTGCATCAAGGGCAAAGTTGCAGAAATTGTTGTTGGGGTCAAAGTTGTTGGAGAAGTTGTTTGAAGGTCGAAGTTTGTTGCTGTAAGTTGTTCAGGAAGGAAAAATTTGACTTGGTCTTGAAGGGTCTTGGTCAAGGGTCATAGGTCTTGGAATTCGTCAATTGAAGTTCTATAAGAAGAGAAGAATTATGATGGGTTTTCCTCTCAGTTGGAGAGGTTTTGGCCCCGGGTGATCGCCTACATCTTGTGTCCTATTTTCTCACTGTTCTTGATTTGTCGGTTTTTTTATGATAGAGAACACTAATAATAATAAAGGAAAGAAGAAGAACTTAATCAGAAGTAAAGTAAAGAAGCCTCACAAGCATATATTTATATATCAAAGTAAGAGAAATCACCTCCTCTAGGCGCCTAGATTTCTCTGACATGGACAAGTGTTTTGTATTTTTTTGGCATTGTACAAGGATTGTAAAGGGCCATTATCCCTAGCATGGGAGCAATGGGAGCCTTGTAGATTCTCTTATTAATGGAATTATAAGAAATCGAGTTTTAGGCATAGATGTTGTGTCTTGTGCATTGATATAATTGCTAGTACATTTCATTATATAGAACATAGAAATATCAGCATGCATATGAGACCTGCATATGATAGCTACATATGCAGGTATCACGTGTACGACACTAGTACATGCACTAAGCAATTATGAAAAGAAACTCGGTGTAGAGTAAGGAGCGAATTATTGAAGTATTGAGTAACTCCCTAACTCACCATAATATAATGAATGTATTAGTTATATCTACCATTATCATAATATAAACTAATACTTTGTTCAAACATGGCTATAAGTATTTGATGTACAATTTAGACTAATAAATATAATTTCGTAAATTCAAGCTCAATTTTGTATTTTATGTATAAGTATTTGATGATGACTCTATGTCCACAGATTCTCTTAATTTATATGATTCAAAATAGAAGTACACAAGTCAATGTATTTAGAAAGGTCTTGGTGATACACAATAGAGAGGAACCTTTCGACTTGGTGCTAAGTGGAGTCACTGTGTTTGTATTACTATACCATAATTTTAACATAAAGTCTTAGTAATTATAGATATTAAAATAAAATAAAATCAGCCGCTAGTTAAATAATTCCTCTAAATTTAACCCTTCCTATAAATAGTGAAAACTCACCTTAGCAGCCTTGAATTAATATATATATATTATTTTAACTTAATATCAAAATATTTATAAATTATTACGAAAATATCTGTTCAATTATTATGGTTAAAATATTCAACATACTTTCCAATTATAGGTTCATGTCCTTTGGGATCAACAATGGGCTCAGCGGGTCTTGATCTGGTATGTGAAGCTGACTGAATAATACGAAGGAAAGTTTATCATGGGACTAACCTTACAAATGCTAATATGACATCGACGAGTGTCTATGTGACGCTTTTAATTGAAAAATAAAACTTATGATTCCCAGGGAAAGAATAACATGATACGATTAAGATCAGCAACTACCACTTCTATCTACAATTGTCAACTAACCTACTTTTTATGTCGGATCAACCTTAATAATGTATCTTATTACATATAATACCTTTATAATAACCATCAACTCTCATTTCCTATAAATTCCTAAATCCCCATTATATATATATATATATATATATATATATATATATATTAAAACATTCTTATCACAATTTTAATAAAATATTTCGCAATTTTTTTTTTTTGTAGAACCATACTAACATTTTCAATATTAATGTTTCTTTTAAAGATTTATAATTATGAATATATTTAATTAATTGTTAAAATATTGAAATAATAATATTAAGATCTATGGTAAGTATTTGTACAAAATATATTATTTTATGTCAACCTCTATATATTATATTTGTAATAATTTGGAACCAAACATTTCAATATCTGACTATAAATAATCATTAGTTATATTTCACGCACAATACATCTGTTGAACTTGAAAGCAAACAACAGGGTTGAACATGCCAACAAGAGCATGCCCCTGTCGTGATGGGAGCAATGAGTTGATGCACGAATGGGTAGGGCCTGCCCAATCTTCAGAGAATGCAAAGGAGTTATGGCCTTTTACCCTTAAACCCCATCATTCCCTCTTTCAAGGAGCTTTGCACTTTCATTTCAGGGAGGGAGATATGGGAGCTGCCCTGGTTCATTGGGAAGAGTGAAATCACAAGTAGATAAACCATAATGGTATTACGACTCGTCAATGGCCAGTAAAGACCTCCCAAGCCAAGAAAGTTGGAGCCCAGAAAGGATCCAGTCAAGCTTGAGCGCTGAACTTCTCCAGCAAAATCCAAGGACAAAAAAAAAATATATATATATATACTAAGAGTGCAATAATAGATGGATGAAAACAATTATTGTACTAAAATTCGTCAATGGGGGCAGCAAAGACCTCCCAAGCTGCACAGTGAGAAAGTTGGTACCCAGAATCAAAACTATAAAGGAGCTGCAGTTCATGAACAGCAACATAGAGATCAGTTTCCAAACCTTTTGCTCTCAAATTTCTGTCCGGATACAGCAGTGGCCTCAAAGCCTGGTATGGAGCCTCTATACTGAACCACAGGATCTCCATCAACCGTCACTATATAGACCTCTGCCTCCACAAAACTCATAACCAAAGCCGCAGCAACAAGTGCAGCCACTGCCATTTCCCCAGATCCCATTCTTCTGCTCCACTTCTCTGCCATTGCCCCACCGCGGAGGGTTCAAATGGCCTAAACACAACTAAGTTTCAGTCTCCAGCGAAGAGCTTATAGTTCAGTTATCCGGGATCCTACATCAGATAATAAAAATCTGATAGCCCCTAACAAATAATAATGACTTATGCTATCGTTCTATGAATTTATGTAGGCAGTACGGGAATCGTTTCAGCTAAAGGCTAATCCTAGTCTCTATACTGTACACTGTATAGAAATGAGTAGAGCGTAGAAAAGCTCACGGGAACCGCACATGGCAGCATAAGCACAATGCCACTCGCGTACAGATTCTCTCCACCCAACGGTCGTCAAATCTGTGCACAGTGGGGACAGAACAACACGCTGGGCCACGCTTCGTTCTCCTTCACTAAACCCGACTTTATAACCATACCATCTGATACGTGGGACAGTCCATCTCTTTCTATAATAAAGGGGGCGCGAACTCCAAAATTAATTAATGCCATCATGTTCCTTCCATCCTGTAAGCATTCGTTGTGTGAGGGATGAGACACACAAGCCGTTCCGTTTCCAAGGAGTCTTTGTATTAAAATCAGTAAAAACCATGAATGACCTAACACAAATATTTTTCTGTAAATGGAGTTTCTTTCATATTGGAAATCTCAGTCTGAGTTCGGGATTTGGAGTTTAGCTCATAAACGGTCAAATTGTTTCATGAAGAATTTTATTCTTTAATTTATTTTTTCCCAATACTCGGGATTTACACCTTTTTAAAATAATTTAACACACTGACAACAAAATCTTAGATCAAAATTTTCCCAATCAAATGCGATTAGAATTTTTCACAAAATTTAAAAACAGTCTGGAAAAGAATTTCAACTAAAATTAATCGAAATTTTCACAAATTTTAAATACACTCTGGAAAAGAATTTCAACTAAAATTGATTAAATCCGTTCAACTTTTTCTCTTCCAATAAATTTACATTTTCAAAAATTAAAAACACAAAAATTCAAGAAACCTATTCATCTTCCAATAAATTTACATTTTCAAAAATAAAAAACACAAAATTCAAGAAACCTATTCCCTGCATTGTTTCTCCAAATTCCAACTAAATTCGCAAAAAAAACACATATGTTTGGTGATCTAAGATGCTGTAAAGATATTTACCGATGAACAGTCAAAAAATCCCGTGAAAAAGGGAATATCTCGAGGCTGAAATGCCTTTAGCCGTTGGATTAGGGTTTGGTTTTGGTCCTGGGATTAATTTATTACTCCGGGAATAGGCGGCGGTGCAATTATCACTGCCCGTTACAACGCCCGTGAATTGAGGCCTTCGGTCCATTATTCAAATTTCAACGTGTAATAATCTTCAATTTGTTAATATTTGCTTTTGACCTTTACTGTCACGGAAATTATTTTATTCTATGGAGGAGAACTTGAAGGTGAAATATGCAAATGCATTATTACATCAATCGATTTCCCCTGATTACAGAGAATCCAATGTAGTAATTAATTACTGGACATGCGAGCATATTAAATCAAGTTACCTACATAGAATAGACAAAATAAACCAGCACACCTATCATGGTTTATGTGAATTTAGAAAATACAAATACTAAATTAAACAATTTCCAATAATAGGAGCGATATGTTGAAGGCCCTATTTTTTTAAAATTTTAATGCCCTAAGGTCCTGAAGGTTCAACTGTGCTCCGATACCATGTGTAAATCCCTTAATTTTCAAAATTAACAATCATTGACAAAATTCATAAGTGTAAAGCCCTTAATTTTCAAAATTAACAATCATTCACAAAATTCATACTACAGAATTTAGATTGGGATTTTTGAAGCAGAATATATATCAATTGACTAATCAATACTTACCTGGAATTGTGTTTGAATATGTTCCTGATCCGCCATGGCTTCAGCTCCTGTCACCAAATCACCGTTTTCCTCCCACCCTATCTGCGGTCAACCTCTCTAGTCCCCAGATCCAGAAGACAAGTCTTCTGGCCCCCATGCCCAAAACTGCTGGTCAAAGATGGCAGCCTGAGCTCACATGACTGCGGTAGGAACTCAGTCACTCCTTGCTCATGTGTCCATGCGATTAGGAGAACTCCTACGACGGCTTATCAGAGTCGATTTACCCACTCACTACCCATGCCCATCAAGTTTACCCCTCTTCTCCTTTTATACACAAACTCCATTCCAGATATTTATTAAAATATCATCTTTTAATAAATATCTTTGATTTTTAAAATATCTTGGTTTTATTAAAATATTATTATTTAGTAAATATCTTAGATTTATTAAAATATTATTATTTATTAAATATCTTGGATTTATTAAAATATCATCATTTATTTCCATAAGTCAATGCTTTTAATTTTCTTTGAACAAAGTATTAGTTTATATTATGATAATGGTAGATATAACTAATATATTCATTATATTATGGTGAGTTAGTGATTTACTCAATACTTCAATAATTCACTCATTACTCTACACCAAGTTTCTTTTCATAATTGATTAGTGCATGTACTAGTGTCGTACATGTGATACATGCATATGTAGCTATCATATGCAGGTCTCATATGCATGCTAATATTTCTATGTTCCATATAATTCGAGTTGGGTCGTTACACTAATTGTAGTGATCCTACAATAATTTTGCTCTCTTCGGTGATCATAATTCGTTTCCTATAAAATTTCACAGGCAATCTGGCTCAGAGCTTTCAGATTCCCCCTTTCAGCCTTGGAAAATCATTCTCATGCCCATCATTACCATTTCCCGCCTCCAAAACACATTATCAAAGGCTGGAGATTCATATTTGAAAATATTTGAGGCATAGCTCCTTCGGCCCTAGCCCCTCTGTTCTTTTTCCCCATGTAACCTAGACGCTAGACCAGGCGCTAGTCCGACAGACGCTTATCCAATACATATCGGGCTCATCCTGAGCCATCGATCTGTGCAGTTCGAACGACGTTTGCTCATCTCTGCCGCGCCCGTAGCATACCTATTCACCGTCTGATCAAATCATAAAATCTACGGTTCGCTGCCCATCCACCTTGGTGGACCCCACGCCCAACAACACCTTCTGAAACCAGTGGTTTATATCGCACCGCTTCTCAGCGGAAGGCAGTATTCTTCAAAACGGAGCGATTCCACTCATTCCCCGCTGCATGTCTCCGCGTACGGCCCCAAAAATGCTCTCCATCGCGCGTTATTATTCGGACAAAGACGCTCAGCGGTATTCATCACAGCCATCCGATCTGGGAGCCTTCATCCAATGGTCATCGCGCTTCGAAGCTGCACGAGATTTAATCCAAGCCCATCGCATCCCTGGCCCACTGTCCATTGCCTCCGTCGCTTTTTCAACCGTCGATCTCCTCCTGAGATCGGACAGCTGAGATTTCGTCACCCCCGCTGTTGACCCGGTCTTCTTCCACGTCATCATCCCACGTGTTTGCCGCATGTCTTCCTCCACCATTTATATATCAAATTCATAAGTTATATTTCAATGTTCTGCATTATAAAATTCAACCAACCCTTCTGCCATTATTCCACTGCATTTTCTTCGTCATCACCCTGCATGCTTCCGTCGCTCCATCACGTCGCTCTGTTACACAGTCGCTTCCATCGCATTGTCGTCCCCCATGCATTTGTTTTCTTCACAACTTTGTATGTTTTGCAGGTTTACAACGACAAAGAATTATCATAATTTGCAGCATCCATTACAAGAGTTGAGCACACGTCAAAAGACCATTTTTCAGAGCAGAATTATGAAGAAAGTCCTCGGAAGCCAAATTGACAAGACTCAAATTTAAGAGGCAGGGTTCAAATTTGTCGAATCCTGCAGGGACATTCACGGCGCCGATTACACAAATGAGAACATTAATGGAGCAGCAGGGGGAAGATCAGTGGAGGATTGAGGAATTCAGCGTTCGGCGTTGAAGAATTTAAAGCTTAATTTAGGGTTGGGAAGGCAGAAGGTACGATGCACAAAAAAAAATACCCTCCAGGTTTTATTTCAGCGGGATTTACCTTCAGAAAAGGATAGAATGTTGGTATGGTCATCCCTATACCGTGTTCCTAAAGAGATTTTCACCTAGAACATTTATTTCAGTTAGCAGGCCACAGAGTACATACAACACAGCATAGTCATTCAGCAGTATGGGCGCAGATGTTTCCGCCATTTTGTTTTAATTATGCAAATTAAATGTTCATCACCTACCTCTCTCACTAGGTTTTGGTTTCTCCTATAAAAACCATGAAGAAACGCATTGTAAGGGTTCCAGATTTTTATCAGAAAATTATGCAGTGAAAGGCTTTTTGCATACATTTTGTAAAATTCTTGTATGAAGGCTCAGAGCCCATAGGGTCTCAGTGAGGAGGAGTTCTATATGTCAAAGAGGATTCTGGTCTTTGGTATTTCACAGTCTGTAACTCTCTTTATTGTGTCATATTAATAGAACATTTCATTTCATCCATCTTTCTTGTATCATGTTTTGGAATGCGAGTGGCTCACTGATTTCTGGTATGGATTCATCCTAGTTGATGCCCATGCTCGGATCAGTCAAGCGCTTTAAATATGGCTCATGCATGATATTCTGTTCCATTATTCAACTAACCATACTTCTGCTATATTAGTTGCTTTGGGAGGGTGCTTTTAAAATGCTATTATCATGTATGGATTCTTAGATTGGTAAGCCCATGCATGGTGGTATTGTATATCTGGGTATCAGCTCAATGTTAACTAGTATCTTCTCAATATTTCTTTCACTACATACACCTTCTAATAATTTATGTCTGTGAAGTATTTCTGAATCGGCCCGCTTTGCAGTAAAATGTCTCTGAATTGTCTGTTGCTTTTGTATTAGAGTTCTGCATCTTGCCTCTGCAGTATCTCGTTTCCTGTGTCATTTTCTGTGGGTTTGGTCCCATTCTATTTTATTTCCCTGTTTACAGGAGATAGCATGTGAGCTGAAGCTGACAACTTCACACGTTATATTATATGCTCCTTGCTATGCTAAGATGTCCTAGGCACTGGTCTATCACAACTCTAGGCTGTCTCTAGGAGCTACAACACTCTCCATAATTCTCCATGAGCGAGATAATAACATTCCATATTTTGGAGGGATAGCGGAAACTACAATATCCATAACAATAATTTTTGCTGGGCACTGGACTAGAGTTACACACAGGTCTTTTATCAAGCCAATACATTTAAATTGACTAGAATCAAAAGAAAAAAGGTCTTTGTATGGTCTAGTGATGTCTAAATTTAATTTTTCCATTACTTCCTTAGGCATTAAGTTATGAGATGCTCCAGAATCCAACATAGCATTGTGTAAGATTTAGTCATGAATGTTCAAACTAATGTAGAATGGAGGGACACCTCCTTGTTGATGTTTACCATTAACTTTAGGACTAAATAATAACTCAGGTTGATCATCATTGAGATTAACAACATCTTCTCCTTCACCTATGTTCAGTGTTTCAGTGATTTGGGCTTTGTATGAATCATTTTTCACCATATCTGTCAAAGGAACTGGTATTTTCAATTTGGATATCTCAATTTGAATATTGAATGGTACTTGAGTTTTTCCTAATTGAATGATTTCATATTTACCAATTGTAGTTTGTGTATTTTTGTCTTTTTTATCCACAGTTGGTATTTCAATTTGTGTTTCCACTGTTTTATTTTCAAAATTCTTATCTGGAACAGTTTGAGTGGCAGTTGTAGTTTTAGCAGCAGTTGAAGTTTGACTAGCAGTAGATGTGATGTCTACAATCTTTAGGCTTGAAGTATTGTGGGTTTCTCTAGGGAGGATTTGTAGAGTTTTGGTCACAGGAGCTTCTACTATTTTCTTAGTCTGAGTTTGCACTATTTTCTTAGTAGGGGATTCTATGTTCTTCTTGCTTCTAAGGCTATATTGTTTATGAACTTCGTAGATAGCAGATTCATAGCTTTGTTTGTAGTCAAAGGATTCTCCAAATTCTAACTGTAATTTTTGTAACATGTATAATTCCTATTCTTCTTGGGCAAGAAAACTAGTATTTTCATCATTTATTCCCATCAAGTTTATCTGGGTGTCCTTGTATTCATCATTTTGTTGAGAAATCTCAGCATATTTTTCTTGGAAAGGTGGTCTAATATGTTGATCATGTACTACTTCTCTTGATTTACCAGTATTAGGGTTTTTCCTAAAGTTGGGATTTCTAATTTGAGGACCTTCTTGATTTTCCCATTGAGGTTTTCTTTCCATGTTTTCTAATCTATCAATTATCCCATCCATACTTTTAGCTCAACTATCTATCTTAATGTCTGATGTGGATGGTTCTTCCTTAATGGTCACTCTTCTTTCATTTCTCATCCTATCTCTTTTAGCAAACAGAGAAGTTAAAGCTTCCACACTAGCTTGCATGTAAGGACCTTAACTTATTGAATTAACCATCATTAACAAAATTCATAAGTGTAAAGCCCTTAATTTTCATAATTAACAGTCATTCACAAAATTCATACTACACAATTTAGAGTGGGATTTCCGAAGCAGAATATATATCAATTGACTAATTAATACTTACCTGGAACCGTGTTTGAAGATATTCCTGATCCGCCATGGCTCCAGCTCTCGTCGTATATAAATAAATCCTCCCGTCACCAAACCGTCGTTTTCCTCCCAGCCTATCTGAGGTCAACCTCTCCGGTCCCCAGATCCAGAAGACTAGTCCTCTGGCCCCCGTGCCCAAAACTCCAAAAACAACCAAGATCACCCCATGACTCTGTTAGAACTCACTGCTCATGTCTCACGCAGTTAGGACTCCTCTGACAACATCCGGGTCAGTTTACCCATTCACTACCCATGCCCATCAAGTTTACCCCTCTTCTCCTTTTATACACAAACTCCATTCCAGATATTTATTAAAATATCATCTTTTAATAAATATCTTTGATTTCTAAAATATCTTAGTTTTATTAAAATATTATTATTTAATAAATATCTTGGATTTATTAAAATATTATTATTTAATAAATATCTTGGTTTTATTAAACTATTATTATTTAATAAATATCTTAGATTTATTAAAATATTATCATTTAATAAATATCTTGGATTTATTAAAATATCATCATTTATTTGCATAAGTCAATGCTTTTAATTTTCTTTGAACAAAGTATTAGTTTATATTATGATAATGGTAGATATAACTAATACATTCATTATATTATGGTGAGTTAGGAATTTACTCAATACTTCAATAATTCACTCATTACTCTACACCGAGTTTCTTTTCATAATTGATTAGTGCATGTACTAGTGTCGTACACGTGATACATGCATATGTAGCTATCATATGCAGGTCTCATATGCATGCTAATATTTCTATGTTCCATATAATTCGAGTTGGGTCGTTACAATTAGACATGTCATATGCTACCATTTCTATATTTGGTCAACAAAGAAATTTTTACAGCGAAACCTCGATGAAATTCATGATCAGTAGTGCAGAAAAACCACAGAATTATCCTATCTATTCCTTGCATTCGTCTGGACTCTTTTTATCTGTGTAATTCAAAGTTGATAGTGACAATATAACACAAAGAAATTGACAGTGACAATATAACTCATGAGTCGATGTGGCATTTAGATTTTGATGGATCTATAAACAGATTAGGATGAGGAGCTGGAGTATGGATATATAATTTAGAGAATGATCATTCAGAAGGACATGCTTTCAGGTTAAATTTCAAATGTACTAATAACATGGAAAAATACGAAGCATTGGTGTTAGGCCTACAAATTGTAAGAAAAATTGGAGCAAAAAGAGCTTCTATCATGGGAGACTCAGAAATTATCATAAAACAAATTAAAGGAGAGTATCTTGTTAATAATCCTAGACTTAGCTAATACAAAGAAACCATTATAGATTTGATAAATTGTTTTCTTGAAACTGAGTTTGTTGTTATTCCAAGAAATCAGAATATGCAGGCACATAGTTTGGCCACTTTTGCCAGCACATGCAGGTTACCTTTTTAGCCAAATCATCAGTACATTATTGTGGTAAGACATAGGCCAATCATACCTGATAATTTGAAGTATTGGAAAACCTTTTCACAAGACTCACAAATCTATAATTTCATGAATTCTGAGGGAGAATTTCAAAATTGTAATATAGACACAGATTGTAGACTAGATTATACCATAAATAATGAGATAGATATAAATGATGTAAATAAAATAGAACCAACTAAATTAACTAGAGTAGAAATAGAAAAATTAGAAACAGTAGAAATAGAGGAATAAACCAATGATGAATCAGAAGTTTTAAACCTTAAAGATAATATTTTTCCTAAGGTATTAGCCCCACTAGAAGATCTTTTTGACTCCAATGATGTAGCTAGAAAACCCAAAATGTAGCCTTTAAGGTTATATATAGAATAATGCAACATAGGAACAGAAGAAAATCCTAAACTTATCAAGTTATCCAAGGCATTACCCCCAAATGAAAAGTTGAAGTACACTAGTTTTTTTAAAGAATCTCAAGATGTCTTTGCTTGGAGTTATGAAGACCTCAAGTCTTATGATACCATCATTATCCAGCATAAAATACCAATCAAAGAAAATCAGAAGCCATTTAATCAAAAGCTTAGGAGAATTAACTCAGTTATTATGCCATTGATAGAGAAAGAAGTTAAAAGGATGTATGAGGCTCAAATCATAACACCCATTAGATATTCTGATTGGGTCTCTAATTTAGTCCCCACTAGAAAGAAAACAAGAGAAATCAAACTCTGTGTTGATTTCAGAAACTTAAACAAAGTCTCATTAAAGGATAACTATCCCCTCCCTAAAATGGACCATATTCTACAGAGGGTAGTAGGGTCATCCAAAATGTCATTACTTGATGGATTTTCTGGATACAACCAAATCCTAGTCCAACTTGAAGATCAAGCAAATACTGCATTTACCACTCCTTGGGGAAATTTCATGTATTTGAAAATTCCCTTTGGACTCATGAATGTTGGAGCAACATTCCAAAGAGCTATGGATATAGATTTTGCAAAGGAAATCCATGAATTTCTAGTCATTTACCTAGATGATATCACAATGTTTTCCAAAACAGATAATGAACATCCAAATCATTTGAGAAGAGCTTTCATAAAATGTAGACAATTTGGCATTTCCTTGAATCCTAAAAAGAAACTTTTTTTATTAGAAGAAGGTAAACTCTCGGGACACATAATTTCAAAAGAAGGCATTAGAATTGATCCAGCTAGAATAGAATCAAACTTAAACATCTATCATCGTAGGAACATCAGAGAATTAGAAGCATTTCTACACAAAATAAATTTTCTTAGAATATTCATCCCTAACTTAACATAACTAATTAGGAACTTAAACAACATGTTAAAGAAGGATTCAGTACTTAAGTGGATAGTAGAGGCTAAGCAGTCTTTTGAAGCAGTCAAAGAAGAACTTACTAAAACACCTGTCCTCATAAGTCTTAATTTTAGCAAAGATTTCATAATTTTTTCATTTGCTTCAAAACACACCATTGCAGTAGTCTTGTTGCAAAAGAATGATGAAGGTCTTGAACAACCCATTTCTTTTTTTAGTAAAACCTTTAGAGATGCAACACTAAAGTATAATATCATGGAAAAACAAGCCCTTGCTTTAGTGAAAGCCATAAAAGATTTCAGAGTGTACATTTTATACTCCCACATAATTTCATATGTTTCAAATTCAGTTGTAAAGTACATTCTAACTCAAAATGGGCCTGATGGAAAAAGAGGCAAGTGGATTGCCACAATACTGGAATATGACATTGAAATCAAGCCTACAAAATTGATCAAAGGCCAAGGTTTGGCCAAAATCATGGCTGAATTGAACTGTCAGGCCTTAGATATAAATTTCATTGCTGCCCTAGATGATCAAGAAGAGATGGCAACTCCACAAATTAGTGAATATTTTATAGATTCACCCTGTTATGCAGACCTTATATTTGTTTTACTCAATCTACAAGCTCCTCCTGATTTATCTAGAACTAAAAGTAGATTCTTAAAAATGAAAGAAATGAAATATTTTATCCTAGATAATGCTTTATTTTGGAAAGATAATGGTGGTATCCTATTGAATTATTTATTAAATATCAAGCTGACATAGTAATGCAGGAATTTCATGCAGGAGACTGTGGAGGACACCTCTACTAGAAAACAACTTCTAACAAAATTTTGAGGGCAGTTTTTTACTGGTCCACTCTTTTTGTAGATGTCATACAGTACGTATGTGACCTCTTGTCATAAATGTCAAATATTTGAGGGGAAGAAGAAAATCTTACCATTACCCCTCAATCCTATCTTAGTATAAATTCCATTTCAACAATGGGGTTTAGACTTCATTGGTGAAATTCACCCACCATCCTCATCCCAACATAAATGGATATTGATAACTACTGATTAATTTACCTAGTGGATAGAAGTCATCCATTCTAGACAAGCCACAGACTTTGTCATTATTTCATTCCTTGAGAACAACATCCTTTGTATATTTGGATGCCCACAAAAGCTCATTACTGATAATGTTGCTACCTTCAAATCCAAGAAAATGATAGAATTTTGTAACAAATACCATATAAACCTTGGCCATTACACTGCATATTACCCTCAAGGTAATGGACTAGAAGAATCCTCAAATAAAAGCCTAGTTAATATCATCAAGAAGCTATTAGAAGATAACAAGAAAACATGGAATAAATGGTTGGTTAATTCCTTATGGGAAGACAGACTAACTACCAAGAAATCTATTGGTACATCTCCCTATCAATTGGTATATGGGATGGATGTTGTTTTTCCATCTTCATTAGGAGTACCAGTAATGAAAATGATTCAAGAGCTACAAGTAGAACCAAATTACATCCAAAGGAGGATAAATCAAACAATTCATTTGCAGCGAACTAGGGAAGAAGTTTATATCAAATCTCAAGTAATTCAAGGCAAAATCAAAAAGATATTTGATAAGAAAACTAAATAAGATGATTTATTCATAGGTGATTGAGTACTCAAATGGGATTCCAGAAGATAAGAAAAAGGAAAACATGGGAAAGTTGACTTTATTTGGAAGGGCCCATACATCATTTATGGTTATAGAGGCAACAATGCATTTTTCTTGAAAGATTTAGATTGAACAAATCTACCAGGTGGACCAGTCAATGGTAGAATGTTGAAGCACTATTTTTCACTAGACTAACCAATAGTTCATTTATTTTACTTTGCTCATTATAAATACCATAGCAAAGTATAGATTGGATTGGATGATTATCTTCTAAAGTTGAAGCTCGAAGAAAAGGCCCTAAGCTTTGAAAGATATAACATCATATGTTTTAATAAAGGAGATCACAGAAAACAGTTCCAAGGAAAGCAAAGTCAAAGTTCCAGGGCCACTGATCAGAAAGTTCTTGACATCTCAGCAGGAGGTTCCATCCTCAAGTGGAGCCACTGTTAGGGTCCTATAATAATAGGGATCATAGTTTTGAATTGACTATGTTAAGTCTTGTAATATTTTACATACCTTTGCCTTTCTACAAATGGTTTCCCATATTAAAAAAATGAAAAGAGGGTATGTCCTGAAAGAAAAATCAAAGGACCAAAAGAAAAAATATCAAAAAAGGATATAAAGTATGAACCCCATAAAAAGAAACAAAAATAAAATTTGAAAGTGTTACACATTCAAATTCCACTACTCTTAGTTTACTTTATGCAAATAAAATTGTGTGCAGCTAGTCCAAAATGCCACAATTCATTATGATCATACAGTTTAGTCTTGATTCATTCATGCCTTTAAATTTCATGTCATCATAGTTAGTGAATAAATATCTAACCAAACCATTTAATCTTGGGAGATCAGTAGTTAGGTAGAGAATAAAATGAGCTCATAAGTTTAATATGATCCATTAGAAGATATAAGGCTAGAAATAAGTTAGTTTTCTTATCAAAAGAAAATAAAAGGATCAGCAAGCTCAAATGCACCCAATAAAGGAAATAAAAAATTTTAGGTTAAATAAAGGGTAGGTATAATACTTTCACAAGTTATGGAAGGCATCATATGGTTTATCTTTTATCACTAATATCCTTCTAAACACAGTCCCCTTGTGAAAAACCCTATTTCCACTCTTGGAGGTCATTTCCCCTTGTAAAAATCTCTTTCATTTTGATAGTATCCCTTTTCCCTTATTCTAACCCTTTTCCCTTCCTAAATCCCCTTTCCCCTGTTAAAACCCATTTCCCTTTGAAGAAACCTTTCCCCTTTACTAACTCGACATTATTTAAATAAAACATGCAAAACCCACTTTTGCATAGTTTAAAAACATTAAAGTATTAAGCAGACCCCACTTTCCTTTGAATTAATCCCCCCTTCTTAATACATTTCTCCCATTATTTAATTTATATCTACCACCTATTATATTTCATTAACCCCCATATTTTATTAATTCCCCATTTCATATATATTTCTAGACCCCCCTTATTTTATTTTAGCCTATAGTTTTATATTTCACAAACCCCCCTGCTATCCTTTTCAAAAATTCACATTTACCCTGACTCCACTATCATTCTTAACCCCTTCACATATATAATACCCAGGTCCCACTTTATTTAAAACCCGCATATCCATATACCCCCTGATCCTATCCAATCAGATCTAACGACACATAAACCATTTCGCACCCCTCAACGTCTAAAAGTTAAAACCAATGGGGAGGGGGCGGGGTGTGAAATGGGTGGTTTCATACCCCCGCTCCCTTGCCACGTGACACTCCCACATCTTATCGAACCCCCCCAGTCCAAAACTTCCAAAATTCTTTTCACGATGCGATAAACTACAAAACTGTCTCCGTGCCTTCCGATGAAACCACCATTCTTTTAAAATAATTCCCCACACCATTGCGATAAACCAAAGTTCAAAGTAATAAAAACCCGCTTAACATTTATATCACCATTTCTGTTATTTGCAAAAAAGAAACCCAAATTCCTTCACCAATTGGAATTAAAGCCTCTGCTGCCACTTGGACTTCTGCAAACAAAATTCAATCATTTTCCAGGTAATTATAAGAACCATAAACCATTAATTAAGCACAGAAAGTAATGATTGACCAAATTAATGGCTTCCCAGAGAATTGTGTCTGTAAACCCTCTGCAACCACCTGTGGTAGATGTCGACGACACCCCTTTGGCTGATAAGGAATTCAAAATCAATGATACAGTGACTGATTCCAACCTTTTAGAGCTCCAATGCTGGAGCCATGACAAAATTATTAACCATGCAGATGATATCCATCTGTGGGATTCAAACCTACCCAAATACATATTCCCACAAACCTTTCAATTTCCAGAACTCATTAGACTCTGCTAGATCAACTATTTTCCCAATGAAAGAGCTTTAGTTACACCAAACCAAGAAATCATTTTCACAATCACTGCTCAATCCATCAATCAGATGTTAAAGATTCAACCACAACCTGATGAAGTTCCATTATCCATTGAAACCCTTACTGAACTATACTTGAAGCTGGAATTTCCTAAGGGATTCCAAATATTCTAGACTTTCCTCCCTCCATCAGTAGAAACCCCTAAAATCAATCCTCCATACTCAGCTTCCATGTTTTCAAAGAGAACCAGGAAAATTGTTACCATGCTATCATGTATTTTATGGTATTTCGTTGATGAACATGTAGATGCATCTATTCTTGGTTTCCTATCCATCTTTTTCCCAGGTCAGCCTCCAGATTCAACCTTCAATTTTTCCCAATACCTAGCAGATGCAATCCATGATCAGCTAGTCAAGCTGCCAGAAGAAGGAGTATTCAAATACTCCTCGATTTTATTTCATATGTTTATATATTTCCAATCAGAAAGGTTTGCAGTTAACCTCCAAAAACTGGACACAGAGGGTAATCCCCAATCTGTTGTCTTTTGGACATCCTTGATAAAAAAGGATTCCACTGAATTCAGCTATAAATATTTCATTGATTCATTTTTTTATCTAGTAGTTAATATGCTAAGTAGTAGCATTCAGCCTAGAATCAGTGAAGAGATAAAAAAGGTCTTACAGTTTTCAGATCAAAGTAAAATAGGAGACTGGTATTTATACCAGAATCATACAGAAATTAGAGTGTATGGAATCCATTTAACTACATAAAAACTTCCCAAATACCTCCCAATGAGGTTATTTTCTTTAGAATACATCAGAGAAATCCTGAATTCAGATGAAATAAGTTTCCTGTCAGCTAAGAAAAAGACTCAATTCAAGATTAAGAACCAGTTAGGGCCTTTTATTTGCAATAGTAGGAATTTTGGACAACAAGAAGACAAATGTTTACAATATTTTAAGTTCAGTAGTAGTTTTAAATGGCAATATGACCCATTGGGTGTCATAAGTAAGTTAAGAGTCAAATTCAAATTGACCCCTTTCATTCATGAGTCAAAGCCTGAGGTTGAAAAGTATTCCAACCAGTCAGAGTGGTTGGAAAACATTTTACAAGATGTGGAGAAGTAGGTTGATACTAGTTCCATCTTGCTTACTCCATCCCCACAAGACAAAAATTAAAAGAGGGCAAGAGAGGAAGGCTCTTATTCTGCAGAAACCATTTTTGATACCAAATTCAAGCTTATGTATAGGAAGAAGGAAAAACTGAATCCAGTGATAGAGCAGGAAGAAATAGTTGATACAATTGAAATAATTGAGACAGATATTGTTGTCAGAGATGATGCACCTCCAACAATTTCAAAAGAAACAAAACCACCATCAACCTCTAGTGCACAAATCATTCAGAAATAGAACAGTGCAGAGGTTTCATCATCTAGAAAACCAGTGGAGAAAGAGAAAGACATAATGGAAAAATACAAAGAAATCAAAATTGGGAATGAAGCATTGAAAGCTGTAACTTATGCCCAGTACTGGAAGCAAACTCCCAGTGACCATAACAGACTGCTATCAAAATTTTATTACAAAACAAGAAAGATGCAAATGAAATTTTTACAGCCAATAGTGCAGGCTCCAAAAATATCAGAAGATTACAAGGAAACAACCTTTGAAGTTCTTGCCAAAGATGTGCATCCCATAGACCAAATTGAGTTTCACAAACAGGCAGGAGAAATGATCTACTCCACCATGACAAAAAAAAAATTAAGTGTACAAAAGTTACAGAATTCTCTAGAAAATATAAGGACACAGTTAAAACTAGAGAAAGCTTCTTCACAAGCAAAGGATAACAGGATAAAATCACTTGAATATTTGGTAATGGAAGTGGGTTATAATCCAAAAGATATCAAAGCAGCAAAGAGCTTATCAATAAGAAGAATGCAGACATAGCTGCATTGAAGAAACAACTTAAGTTACCAACAACAGAACATGGAAAAACTAAAGAAGTTATGGAAGATGAAAATCAAAAGGATGAAATGATGAATCTCATCATTCAGTTGACAACTCAGCTAAAAGATATGGAAACTGAAATGGAAAAACTTGTGCAAGAAAAACAAGCCAACATGGAAGCAGTTCCCATTACTGCTATTCCTATAGCTTCTACATCAGCTCTATTGGCTACAACAGCTCCAGTATCAAAAAAAATTCCAGTAACTACACCAACAACAACATCAACAATACCAACAACCCATCCCACTGATGAGGCCAAAAAATTGATTAAGGTAATGCAGGATATGTCAACTCAAACTACTGAAATCAATAAGCTTAAATAACAAGTGAAAAGTCTAGAAGATGTCAAGAAATTAGCAGAAGTCATGCATCAGGTAGAAGTACAAAAGGCCAATAGATTAACTGAAAGAATTCACAAGTTGGAAAAAGAGCTATCAATGAAAGAACCTTTAGCCTAAGCCAAACAATAATTGTGGCCCAATATCATTAACTCAGGTAATGATATTTGGCCTTCTATACAATTTATATTTGAGCAAAATGATTTGATAAAGGAAGCTAGTGATGCAATTCAAAAGGTCAAAGAAGATCTTGGAAAGAAACCAAAGGAAGCCACTGAGATAATCAAATTCTAATTCCAAAAGCAAACATGAATTAGAAGAACTTGGGATAAGTGACAGAAAAGAAACTATCTTAGAGGTGAAAAAAGTGATTTCGAAGAGAAATCTGATGACACAGCTTGAGGACAAATGTCAAACTATGGAGCTTGCAGTGAATAGGTTCATGAACAATTTTGATGTTTTGAGACAAAAAAGGTCTGCCTAATCCATTAGTAATCAATGATAAGCTAATGAGGCATGAATATTATGATAAAAAGATCAGGGAAGTAGCTAAATAAAATTCCAACAGTTCTTCATTGAAATGAATTCCCACAGGCAAAGTAATCTTTTAAATCTTTGCAAATATATTTTACCTCCAGCATGAGGTAAATCATCTTTTTGTAAACAAGCCTACATTTTCCAAGTATACTGAGGCAGATGAGATTTACCGGAGGATGGTGAAAATCAAACTTCTAGATGAAGAAACATGGGGAAAATGGTGTGATTTACTGTGACAGATGAAAGCAAATACAGGTAAAAGAAGACAAGTTAAAGAGAAAACAGAGAAGTCAGGTAAAAGAATTCACAGGTTAAAGAGAAATCAGATGAAAGACAGATGAAAAACAAATGAAAGACAACCAGTGTGAAATACAACCAATATCAAAGAAACAAACAGAAAATCATATATAACAGGGACACTTTGCAGTCAGTTAATAGGTGTCTTTATCTTCTTGCATGAAGATATTTTATTTTCCTTAATTAAATCCTAGTCAATTGACAGGATATTTTTTGTAATAATTTGTATAAATACTTCATCAATTCGAAGTATTGAGTGTGGATTCCTGAATATTTCTATAGTTGAATTGATCTTCTACCTAAGGTTTTATTGTACCATTTCCAAGTTGACAGATAGGACAAGTAATAAAGGCATTTATTTATAGGATTTATGTGTTGAGCTATTTCAGTGAAGTATATTTCAATTGTTCATGTTCTTTTCTTTAAGTATTCCATGAACTTGCATGTTTTCTAAATTTGAATGTTATAATTGAAATTTTACTACAGAATTTGTTTAATTACACTCTGCTTTGAACTATTATACATTTTAATGTTTTTTTTCTGATATCTGGTTTAGAGAATCCTTAATTTCTCTTTGATCTCGATTGTACTCCTTCACCTTCTTTCATTATCTTGGTTAAGGAATCCTTAATTGTTCCTTGATCCCGATTGAAAACCACTTCACCATTCGGCCTTTAAGATCTGATTTTTCTCAGCTACCCTGTCCTGTAACACTTCCTTTATAATTTTCCTTTGTTATGTTTTCTTGATATATTGACTCCATAGCCCAATGGAAATTAGAAAGACACCTATCCATCTAAATCAGTAATTCCACCAACAAATCAAAATCAAACTAAATCAATAATACATAACTAGCCTAAAATCAATTACAACAACAAAGTTAAATCATTAAGAGAGAGCCCTCTCTGAGCATTAGGAAGGCTAGATCCTAATCTCCAAAAGTGGTTGATAGTTACCTCTGATATTTCTTTAAACACACATAACAACCATTGAGAAATTTTGTAGAGATAATAGGTTGGGTTCACCCGCATGATGGAGGGGTGCCAACACGACGAAATGGTGCTTGCGTGACCAAACGGTGAGTCGACCCACACAGCAAGGACGTCCGCACGACCAAACAACAATGTGGCCCGAGGCCACATGCAAGATCGTTCGGAACTAAATGACACGTTAGTTGGAACGATTGGAGGGAATTCACATGAGTATAAGTAAAGGTTGACATAACTTGGAAGGGAGGCATGAATGAAGCATACAACAAGAAAGTTCGCACAAATGTAATGCAGAACCGCAAAAATGAAGGGCGCATGACATGAAGAGATGAAATGCAGCAAACGACATAGTCGCAGAGAAGAGGCAAGTTTTCCCAAGGGAACTGAATTTATGGGCACGTTGCAGGGTTGGTGTTTTGAGTTGGTTAGCCGTTGGTTTTTAGGTTTCCGCGAGGAAAGGTTTTGACCTTTAAGAGGGGCATGCCCTAGCTGTGGAATTGGCGTTCAGAGCAAGTGCGTTAGGTTTTTATATGTAGATTGACCTATGTAGATGATTAGGGTTATTCCATTCATGTATGAGTCAATATGCTTGTGATATTGTGTCATAATAATATAGACTGACTATGCATATGTGATTGTTATTCATGAATGACAATTGTTTATGACTTTATGATCAGAATATGTTAGCTAGTTACTGTTATGGATATCATGACCTTAATTATGTTTGGTTTGATATGTTGTTAAGTTATATCGTGCTAATGTAGATTGGTTGTGTAGACAAGATATCCTCCCCTTAGATACATTAAGGTATGAATTTTCTTATGTCATCTACTTGGTGCTTGAATGTTGATTATGTCATCTACTTGGTGCTTGAATGTTGATTATGTCATCTACTTGGTGTTTGAGTGTTTGGTGTCTATTATGTCCTCTATATGTTGTTTTAATTTTTTAATAGTTGCATGATATGAGTTTGTATATATAAGATTTCATGAAGGAATTATCTTGTTTGAGATGGTCGCACTAATATATATGTGTTGAGAACAACTGATATGTACTTGAGTGTAAGTAGGTGATAGTTGTAGCATTATGTATTATTAATGATGAATGTGAGTTGATTTATTATTATTGTGACATGGTTGTTAGACTTGGTAAAGGTTGATTTCAAATTAGTAGATATGTTGTCTTGATCTTTGGAACATGTGGTTGACATGTGTTTTCATTTATAAGGTAACGTGCTTGGCACAACAAGGAAAGATAACTGGTATATTGTTATATTTATTTATACGCTGACAGTTACGTGTTTATGGTAATATGATATAGGGAATTGCATAGAAAAGAGACTCCCATGAAATCTTGGAGAAGGCACAGGCTGAGATTTCCTTTGGGAGCATTGGAAAGCCATGGGGATTGAGTCATGGTGTTTGTTTCTAATCGTGTGATTTTGGTATTTTATGATTTGTTGTACTTGACTGTGGATTTGTTTTTGTCTAGTGCATGATCATGTTGTTTTTTTTGTGGTGTCATATTGTATTGGTTTATGTTTTCTCTTGCTCTTGAATTTTATGTTTTTAGGGTCTTGGGAATTGGTTGGGGAAAGAGGAAAGTTCATGAAGCTTGGGGAAAGTTGTGTGGTATCTGATAATCAATGTAAGAATCAAATGAAGCTCCGTTTATGTATAAGGGTATTTGAAGGAAATAGTATGACAACTGATTGGATTGGTTGAGTCCATTGGTGTAAATGGATGGTGGCAAGACAATCATGAGAAAGGTAACATGAAAAGTGAGATAGATGGATCTGAGATATCATATTCCTTGGCTACATTGGGGACAATTGTTGTGCATGTTGTACACAAATAAAGGAAGTTATCTTAACCCTTACCCTATGATATATGGTAATTATGTTGTGATTATGATTATGTTTATGTTTATATATGCAAATATGTATGTATGTATGTATGTATGTTGTTGATTAACAGGGTCATTAGGATCGTTTTGTGCTAGCGTTCACGCACACACACACACACAGATATATATATCATCAAGGATCATTCTTCTGGAGGAATGATTGGCTATGTGAGTGAATGGCATGAAGAGGTTCCTAGTTGATGAGGAATCAAGTGGGAAAAGTAGCCCTGACAGATCTATGAGGTTAATATCATGTCGATGTAAATCGATACTATGTGATTATTATGTGTCTATGTTTATGTTATGGACAAGTAACGTTGAAGGATACATCAACGGGATGAAAGCAATATGATATGTGGCATGCTGGGAAAAGCATGTATAAGTCACTAGAAGCAAGGTTTCTTGGTAAGGAAAGTGTGGTTTTGGATGTGCAGTAATACTACGGTGTATATTTTATGCATGTTGTATGTTTAGTGATTATACCTATGGTGATGTGTACATGTAATATATGTATTATTGTGTACATATGATGTTGTATGCATGTTGTATATATGGTGTTGTGTGTATGTTGCATACGCAGTGCTGGGTATCGATGGTGCTAAGTACATTTCGTATATGCGGTGCTATGTATAGATGGTGTTATGTACATTTGGTGCAGTGTACATGTTCTATATGTGGTGCTCAATACATATGGTGCAGTGTATAGGTTGTATATATGGGGTTGTGTACATATGGTGTTGTGTGAATGATTGTACATGTGGCGTTCCATGCATGTGGTGCTATGTACATATGGTACATGTGGTGTTGTGTGCATGTTGTGCAGATGGTGTTGTTTACATGTGGTGATATGTACACATTGTACAATTGGTGCAGTGTACACATGGTGTTGTGTAAACATTGTGCAGGTGGAGCGGTGTACATGTGGTGTTGTGCACACATTGTGCACGTGTCGTTGTGTACGAGTGATGTTGTGTACACATTTTTTAGGTGGCGTTGTGTACAGGTGGTACTGTGTACATGTTGTGCATGTGGTATTGTTGTACATGTGGTATTGTTTCACTTGTGGTATTGGGTACACATTGTACATATTGTGTTGTGTACATTTGGTATGGTGTTACCTGTACTGGCTAGTCGTTGTATCATGACATGTGTATTTGTGGTATGGTAGAGTGTGTACGTACATGTATTGCGTTGTGCACTAGGTGTGGGTTTCTGTGTGGTGTTGTACACCGGGTGTAGGTGTATGTTTTGTGTTGTACACTGGGTGTGGGTGTATGTTTGGTGTTTTACACCGGGTGTAGGTGTATGTGTTGTGTTGTAAACTGGGTGTAGGTGTATGTGTTGCATTGTATATTGTGTATGTGCATGTGTCGTATAGTGTGATGGGACAAATAGGTATGCTATTGTCTGGCCCTTTTTGTTATTGACTGTTTAGACGATTTAGTCTCGGGATACCCTTGTTACTATTAAGGGTTGAGGTGGTTTAGTATCGGGATACCCTTTTTGCTGAGATTGAGGGAGGAGGCAGTTTAGACTCCAGACTCCCTTGTTTCTTAAGGAGAAAGAGTTGGGTGGTTTCCGGATTTGGCAACCGATTATGTGTGTGTATGCAAAGGATAAAGAACAAAGGAAAAAAAAATATCATGGAAAAATAAGTATCAATAGTTTGATTTAGCTTTTAATAATGCATGTGATCTATAACTCTGATTTATGATGGTTATATGTGATATATGATTTTGATTATGATGATTGCTTTTGATCTAATCAGATGTGATACGTTTATATGTTTATACATGATGATTTCGTCAAAGATCTAGTTTGAATTATTGTGATAGGAAGTAAACATAATTGAAAGTGTACCTTATTAACAGACCTCTTATGAGGTATGATTTGAATTTATTTCAATTCCTTTTGAGTCTAATGGATATTATGTGCTTGGTTCAGGAAATCATGAAAGTTCTCGATTTGGGGTGGTTGAAATTGACTGCAATAATTAGCAGCAGTGGCAAAAGGAATTGGAAAATGCATCAGTATGTTGGTAAAGCACTTCAGGAATAGGGCCATTGTGGGACACTGGTACCCAATAGTGTCCATTGATTTCCATGAGCATGTTATGACCAGTATGATGGTTTTGAGGCAGGGATATGCCTTGGTTTTTAGGCAGGGATATGCCTTGGTTCTTGGACCTTATGATGTGAGGAAGCCTTCCCAAGGGATGGATCGCCCAGGATAGGGGATGTTGGGGAACTTGGAAGGTGAGTGAGTGCACGGAAGGGGGTGACCATATTTCCCAAGTGACAGTGTAGCAAAGAAGGGAAGGTTAGGGAATCTATTTTTTTAGGTCATTAACACTTCCATATGGAATCATATGCACATTGGGAGTGTGCCCTAGAATAATGAGTCAGTAATTTTTCACTGAGAGGAAAAAAGCGTAGGATTATAGCATTGGACATTGAATGCATGTTTAACTTGGGCAATGGATTCTAGAATTACTAGGAAGGAGGTAAATCCTAGTAGTACTTTTGAGGGTGGAGGTGTGATCCTATGGACTCCCTTGTTGTGGATGCAGACATCGTATCATTTTATTTGATGGTTAAAGCAAATGTACATATGTGTATATTATTGTAAATATTGTATCGAACTAGATTTATAAATCTCCATAGACAGTATGGTTGTTTGTTGGTTGAATAAAATGTGCATAAGTATATGTGGTTTTTATTGTAAATATCACAATGATGTGTTACAAAGCTCCAATAAGCGGTATGGTTGTTATATTTTCATGTTGTCATAATGGTTTTTTTATTTTGAGCAGGTTGTTCATTGTAAATACTGGAACGATCTGGGTTATAAAGCTCCATGGGAAGTATGCTTCCATTTCAGAGGTTATACTGAGGTATAGGTGTGGTTTAACACCAAGGACGATGTTCCCCAAGGTGGAGGGTTTTGTGACAAACCCGAGCTAAAAGTTCATGTAATAAAAGTTAATAAAGGAAACATAAGACCACAGTCAAGGGATACTTATTCCAAGTTGAATGTTGAGAAAATATATTCTAGTGAGCATCACTTTGTATTTATGGTTGAGGGAAAATTGGTAAAGGAAATGGCTAAGGAATTAAAAAGGCAAAAAGTTATTTTGGCACATTTATTTATGAAAATAAAGGAAATTAGGAGAAAATTAAGGTGAAAGGTCACAAGTTGCATGTGAGGAGGAAATTGAAGGAAAATAATGGAAAATTGAAGAAATTAGAGGCATGAATTATAGAAAGACCTCAGAGCATAAATTGGTAGCTTTTGTCATGATTTTTTCAATTTATTTTCAAAATTACACTCAGAGAAGAGAAGAGCACCAAGAGGAGAAGGGAATCAAGCACGCAAAGGAAGGACGGGGAAAGGAAAGCAAAGCAAAGATCAAGCAAGGAAGAACACGGTCAATCAGGCTCAATAGGAATACTTGCAGGTAACAGATTGCGTGTATGATTTCCTAGCTGGTTTTTACATGCATGGTATGTGCATGTTGGTATTTGGTTCTTTTGTTGTCGGTGGCATTGTTTTGTCCGGTTTTAACAGTGGTTTTCCAGATAACTATGGTGTGATGGGATTATTATTGGCTTTGAGCTTTGGAATTGTCGAATGGTTTCATAATGTGGGGCAGAGGTGGATTCAAGAACATTACCAAAGGCCTAGGAATCCCTTGATCGGTTTTGGCGGGATGCACGGTAAAGCCTGAGGGTGGAGTCTTGGTAAGGGCCTACTGATCCGAGGTGGATTGTGGTAAAGCTTAGAGACAAGGAGATGGAAAATTTCTCAAGGATAGTGATGAGATCCAGAGACATTCCAAGCTCGGTTTGGTTTTTTGATCTCGAGGCCAGTTTAGGTGAGATCACAATATGGTGAGGATGGAGGTGGTTTATCCTCTATATTCCCTTGGTTGTTTTTGAATTGGCTTATCCATGAGATCCCAAATTCATGCTTGGAATATGGCACAAGGGTGACTAGCTAAAATAAATATTTGGTTCAATCGTGTCTATGGTCGGGTGGTTCAACCGTGTCAAGGAAGTCCCAAACCTGGTTGGCTCTTGCCTATGTTTAATGAAATCTAAGTTCTCTTGCTTTTGTACTTGTTATTATGTGGCTTTAATGGCTGTTATATTATGGTTATTTATGTCATTTTTTTATTTTTGAGTATCTTGGGAGGTAATACAAGCCCTAGTGTTCTTGGATTGGAGGACAAATCGCCACAAGAGTCACTTGTGGGCTTGTAACCCAAGGTAGGGGTTTTGCACCCATCGATATTTGGGCCAAAACCATGAGCACGTTTCAGCATGTGATGGATAAGGATGATATCTCTCGTCGAGAAGAATCTAACGCAATAAGAATCATTCGATTAAGTTGTAGAAATGGAGATATGAATTTTTGAATTCTATGGTTGGGTTTTGCACATGTATGTCTAGGTCGGCTTGATGATAATAAGCCACAAGACAGTTGTACAAGCCATATGATTACGTTTTTGAGAATTCCTTGCATGTGTATAAATACAAGGTGAAGTGGAGAACATTTCCTCATCCATTGTGCATCACAATGAGCTCATTGAGAGAATAAACACCTCTGATCTAGCTACAGCAAAGAAGGTAAGGACATCGAAGGAGTTTAAGGGTTGTTGGAGCCTCTCTTGGTGACAGCGTGGAGGGTTATTCTATGCTACATCCAGGCCGAGTTTGAAGAGGGGTGAACGAAAGTGTATTTTTGCAGCAAAAGAGGTAAGAGAATTATTTTTTGGGGTGGGTTTTAGGTGACAACAATGACTGTGGTAGGCCACAGGCCTAACCACTTCAAAATAGGGGTAGCTTGGGTTGTTTTGGAGCATATTTGTACCCATAATAACAACACATTTTTGGAGGACTCTTCCTTAGTAGGGCCGCAGATATCAAGGGTTTTTTGGGTGCTTGATTAAGGGTTCTTGCAGCATTTTATGATGCCCTAACTAGTCATAGTCATAACAATAGCATGTAGCAGACTTGGAACATTGTTGTGCCTTGTGTTGGGTCATAGTTTATGACCTGTTTTGGATCGTTTTTGTAGCAACCTAAGGGAGCTGTGTGTTGGGGTTGTCTTCGTTGTAAATAAACCCCAACTAGGAGTTGATCTTGTAGTGGAAGGATTGCGTGTCATTGATCCAGGGGAGGGCAGTGGTTTGGCTACCCAAAGTAGCCCTAGAAAATAATTCTTGAGGTGGAGAAGATAGTTGAAGGTTGGGTGAGGTTTGGTGCCTTATGAGTACCTATTTGATGGAAAAAAGAGGATAATAAAAGGCAGATTTTAGATCAGGTATTGGCCAACCTAGAGAGCAAATTGGATCAGCATGTGTACATGCAGTAGAAGTGACTTGCAACAGTGTTAGGTGGAAACCCTCCTAGAGTCTCTATGTAATAAGGGGCGACTAGAGTGTAGTACAAAAGTGAAGGAACAACAAGAAAAGATATGACAATGAGTCTACGCAATGTTATTGTCATTATATCTTGTATTCCATAGACTGTTGTATTATTCAAATTGGTTTAATATGACAAAGATTGGGTAGTACATTATTGTACAATATTTGTTAAAAGTTTTCTACACTTGTGCATGTGTGATTTACTGCTTTATATTTTTTTCTATGCAAAGTAGTTCTTGTTGAGATTCTTGGTTTGGTAGCGCTAGAGAGTATAAGATTCTAACCTAGACCCAAGATCGTGGAAATTCAACATGGTATCAAAGTGTGTCTGAGCTACTTTGGAAGACAATGAATCAAAGTTATGCATATCGAAGTACAACTTAAGAGGGAGTTTGTCACATTGTAGGTGACAATGTCGAAGTTGCAGGAAGGTCTCTGGTATGAGGACATGTTGAAGGGGTTGTCCAAATATAGTCCATGGAAGGAAAGGATCAAGTTGGTCATGGAGGTCAATAAGATTTGAGATTTCGTCGAGAAAGCATCAAGAAACCAACTAACCCAAAAGGAGCTAGAAGTGTACGAATATTTGGATACGAGGGCTAGATTGATCATCTTAGAAGGTGTGAAGGATCCCCTAATACCTCATTTTTATAGGAAGAATACTACACATGAGATGTCAATGGCTCTTTAGAATTTTTTGTAGAATAAGAATGAGAACCAGGTACTGGTATTGGAGGATAAGTTGAATTCCACCAAGATGATAAAGGGTGAAGGAGTGACTCCATATCTGACGAGATTGCCTCAGGGTAGAGATGAGATTGCTACCATCGATGTGACTATTTCAGATAGTGATATGGTAAGGATTTCCTTGAAAGGGTTCACCGAGGAATGGAAGCCCTTCATCAAAGGGATCGTTTCCAGAGATAAATTTATAGACTAGAATAGGCTGTGGGACAACTTCATTTAGAAAGAGTTGCGAGATGAGGATCTTCATCCAATAAAGAGGGAATATGAGGACGTGGCACTTGCAGCATGAATTAAGGGTAAGAAAAGGAAGGACTTGAGTAAATTCAAGTGTTTAAACTATGGCGAGATGGGTCATTTTTCGTCCAAATGTCCGATGAATAAGAAGGGAGATGATGAGAAGAGGATAGAGAAGCAGGTCGTTAGTGTTTCCACTTCAACTGAGATAGATTATCTCACCAGGAGGTTGGAGGAGGTGTACTTTTCTATGATCTCTCATTTCTCGCAGAGTACTATCAATGAGGATGGATGGTACATGGACAGTGTTGTGACGAAGCATATGACAAGGTCACAGGAGGTTTTTGAGACTCTAGTTTAATGGGACTTGAAGTTGCACATGGTGTTGGGTGACAAGAGGTAGTTGGATATCCAAGGATCGGGTGTTGTGCCATTCAAGATGCAGAAAGGATGATTTATGTAGGTCTAGGGTTTATTGTTTGTACCAAGACTAAGATATAGTGTAAATTCTATCTCGATGATCGAGAAGAAGGGGTTTGAGATCTTGTTCCAGGATGGGAAGACAAGACTCAAACCTAAAGGCTCTAGCTCCGACGGGATTGTAATTGGATTTAAAGAGCATGGTCTCTATATTTTGATGAGAAAGCCTAAGGATCATGGAAAGAAGAAGAAGCATGTGGAGTAGGTGCAAGTTCCATAGAAATAAGTGCAAGTGCAAGATTTAGAGGGGCAGGTATAGGTTCCAACGAAGAAGGTCCAGATTATAGAGGCTCAAAGGGACTCGAGTTCTAGCAGGAGCTTGCAGGTTCAGAGGGAGAATTTTCAGCCCAAGAAGAGTGTGTGGTGAGTGGGGAGCAAGGGGGCTCCTACAAATTCCAAGAAGGAATCATGGAGAGATTGGGAAGCGATACATGAGAAGAAGAAGAAGCAGGATGCTTCCAGTGATAGTGACACTTCTGAGAGAGGCATAGTTCATGCTTGAGGGATTATTGTAGTGGTGAGGACCAATAGTTGGGTGAGTGTTGCGATTGGTGATGTTGATGATGAGTTACTTCCTAGTCTTGGAATTACCCCCCTCGCTAAGAGGTAGTGTTTATTTTTTAGTAGCTTAGGAGGTACTCCAAGCCCTAGGGTTCGAGGATTGGAGGAAAAAGTGCCAGAAGAGTCACTTGTGGGCTTGGAACCCAAGGTAGGGGTTTTTCACCCATCGGTATTTGGGCCAAAACCATGAGCACATTTCAACATGTGATGGATGAGGATGATAGCTCTCATCTAGATGAATCTAACACAATGAGAATCATCCGATTCCGAGTTATAGAAATGGAGATATGAATTTTTGAAGTCTATGGTTGATTTTTGCACATGTATCTCTAGGTCGACTTGATGATAATAAGCGATGAGATAGTTGTACAAGCCCTATGATGATTTTTTTGAGGATCCCTTGTATGTGTATAAATACAAGGTGAAGTGGAGGACATTTCATCATCCATTGTGAAACACAAGGATCTCATTGAGAGAAGAAACACCTTTGTTTTAGCTTCAACAAAGAAGGTAAGGACAACGAAGGAGTTTAAGGGTTGTTGGAGCTTCTTGGTGACTGCATCGAGGGTTTTTTTATGCTACATCCACGCCGAGTTTGAAGCGGGGTGAATGCAGGTCTGTTTGGGTAGCAAAAGAGGTAAGAGAAATATGTTTTGGGGTGGGCTATAGGTGACAACAATGACTTTGGTAGTCTGTAGGCCTAACCACTTCAAAACAAGGGTAGTGTGGGATTTTTTGGGGCATATTTGTGCCCATAAACAATAGCACATGTTTGGAGGACTCTTCCTTAGTAGGCCACAGATATTAAGGGTTGTTTAAGTTTTTGATTACAGGTTGTTGTAGCACGGTGTGATGCCCTAACCAGTCACAGTCATAACCACATGTAGCAGACTTGGAGAAGCATTGTGCCTTGTGTCGGGTCATAGTTTATGACCTGTTTTGGATCATTTTTGTAGAATCTCATAGGAGCAGTGTGTTGGGGTTGTCTTGGGTGTGAAGAAAACCTAACTAGGAGATGATCTTGTAGTGGAAGGACTGGGTGTCATTGATTTGTTGGAGGGTAGTGTGTTGGCTACCCAAAGTATCCATAGACAATCATTCTTGATGTGATGAAGATAGTTTAAGGTTGGGTGAATTTTTTTTCCTTATGAGTAACTCTTTGAAGGACGAAAGAGGCTACTAGAAGGCAGTTTGGAGCTAAGGTTTTGGCTAGTCTAGAGAGCAGAATGGATCAACCTGTGTACATGCAGCAGAAGTGACTTGCAAAGTGTTAGGTGGTAGCCCTCCTGGAGTCTCTATGTGTTGTCCTTTGAAGGAATAAGGGGCAACTAGGGAGAAGTACGGAAGCAAAGGACTAGCAGGACAAGATACGATATCAAGTCTGTGCAACATGATTGTCATTGTATATTGTATTCCATAGACTATTTTATTATTTAGATTGGTTTAATATAATGAAGATTGGATTGTACATTATTGTACAATATTTGTTAAAAATTGTCTACACTTGTGCATGTCTGATTTATTGCTTTATATTTTCCGTTGTGAAAATTAGTTCTTGTTGAGATTCTTGGTTTGGTAGCATCAGAGATTCTAACCTAGACCCAAGATCATGGAAATTAAACATGGTTATATGTTGGTTATAAGCATGGTTATGTAATTGGTTCTAGTCATGGATCATTTCATGTTTTTACTTGTAATTGAAAGAATAATGGATGCAAGACCTAATTGATGTTAAGACAACTAATATGTGATTGGTTCTAGTCATGGTTCATTTCATGTTTTTACTTGTAACTGAAAAAATAATAGATGTAAGACCTAATTGATGTTAAGGAAACTAAAGAAAGAGTGTGGTGATCCTTCTTGTCAAGTCTCATATGAATTTCCAGTCCCTTATGCTCAACCTTGTATTCATTACTTGTAGGTTGCATTGTTGCGAAGTGCTTGACAAAATTTCAGTCCTCGTTGGGGATGGTGAGGGCTAGTCTTGGTTTTAGTTTTTGGTTTATAATTATTTTTGTCATGTAATTTATGAGTTCTGAAATTTATATGGATTTTTGGGCAAAGTCTTAGCCCCAACCATGAATAAGTGGCTTAAATTTCACAGTCACTAGCACAACACTAAGCAAAAATGCCACAGTCACACAGATGCAGGCCTATGGGAGCAACTGGGAGTTTCCAGTCGCATGCAGGGATTGGCAATGGAACGGCTAGGGCTCAAGCTCAAGGAAAATTCAAGTTGGATGAGGGCATAGACACCTAGAGTGGTTGGCTTACACCTAGAGGTTCTTTTGGAACTCGAGGGAAGTCAATAAGGTTTTTTTGTCGACTCCATTTCCTTAAGGTCACTTAGGAGGTTGAGTCTTGTCGTAGCAGCCCCTCATCTCATGCTTACCCCATGTAAGCTAGTGAAAGTGGGTAGATGTGAGGGGAGGTGTCGTTATAGGTGGTATCATAGCATGGTTGCACTCTTCTTCGGTAATATATGATACCATAGTTGGTATCAAAGCATGGTTCAACCATTGGACCGGATGGGTTGAATGCACGTTGTTATGCATTAATTTTCATGTTTATAGTTATGCATTTATATTAGGTCAAACATGCATTGTGAGGTCCTTGTATGTAGTTTGTGTCATCATGATGTTGTTGGATGTTTTGGTGTTGATATGATGAACAAGATAGAGCAAGAGATGTAGATTATTAGAGCGAGGCTGCAACATTAGAATTTGGGGTAAAGTGGATCGTCATACATGTATTATATATTTGGCATGCATGTATCTTAGTTAATGGACCGTTATATGTATTAGGGTTATATACATGTTTGTCATTTTATTGTTGTTGTGGTTATATGCATGGTAGATGCTAGTGAATCAATGTGGTCATATGCACATGTGTTGAATAGTCATGAATGATGGTAACTTGTTGTTATATGTATCATTGTTGTTGTTTTATGTTAGTTGACTTGATGATTATGTAATATGATTAACTTGTTGTTGCTATATGTTAGTTAACTTGATGATTAGGGTTATTGCATTTAAGATCTTCATTATTATATGTAGATAGACCTATGTATATGATTAGGGTTATGGCATTCAGGTATGAGTGGATATGCTTGTGATATTGTGTCATAATAATCTAGAATCACTATGCATATATGATTTTTATGCATGAATGACAATTGTTTATGAGTTTATGATATCAATATGTTAGCTAGTTATTGCTATGAATATCATGACCTTAATTATGTTTGGTTTGATATGTTGTGAAGTTATATTGTGCTAATATAGATTGGTTGTGCAAACAAGATAGCCTCCCCTGAGATACATTAAGGTATGTGTTTTCTTATGTCATCTACTTTGTTTTTGAATGTTGATTATGTCATCTATTTGGTGTTTGAGTGTTTGGTGTCTATTATGTCCTCTATCTGTTGTTTGAATGTTTGAATAGTTGCATGATATGAGTTTGTATCTATAATATTGCATGAAGGAATGATCTTGTTTGAGATGGTTGCACTAACACATATGTGCTGAGAACAACTGATATGTACTTGAGTGTAAGTAGGTGATAGTGTTAGCATTATGTATTATGATTGATGAATGTGAGTTGTTTTTTTATTTATCATGACATGATTGTTAGACTTGGTAAAGGTTGATTTAAAATTAATAGCTATGATGTATTGATCTTTGGAACATGTAGCTGACATGTGTGTTCAGTTATAACGCAACATGCTTGGCAAAACAAGGTAAGCTAATTGGTATATTTCTATATTTATTTATACGCTCGCAATTATGTGTTTATGGCAATGTGATACATAGAATTGCATGGCAAAGAGACTCCTATGAAATCTTGGAGAAGAAACAGGTTGAGCTTTCCTTTGGGAGTATTTGGAAACCATGGGGATTGAGTCATGGTGTTTGTTGTTAGTCTTTTGCTATTGGTATTTTGTGATTTTTTGTGCTTGATTGTGGCTTTATTTATGTCTAGTGCATGATCATGCCACTTTGTTTGTGGTGTCGTATTGTATTAGTTTCCATGGTTTTCTTCTTATTTGTTCTTGCTCTTGTATTTTATATTTTGAGGGCCTTGGGAATTAGTTGGGGAAAGAGGGAATTTGATGGAGCTCGGGGAGAGTTGTGCGGTATCTAATAGGAAATGTAAGACTCAGATGAAGCTCAGTGCATGTATAAGGGCAGATGAAGGAAAGAGTATGATATTTAGTTAGATTGGTTGGGTCCATTGGTGTAAATGGACGGTGGAAGGACAGTCATGAGAAAGGTAACAAGAAAGGTAAGGTAAATGGATCTAAGATATCAGGTGCCTCAGATACATTGGGGACAATTGTTCTCGATGTTGTGCATGTTGTACGCAAATAAAGGGAGTTATCTTAATCATTACCCTATGATATCTGGTAATTTTGTTGTGATTATGATTATTTTTATGTTTAAATATGCATATATGTATGCATGCATGTATGTATGCATGTATATATGTATGTCGTTGACTAACAGGGTCATTAGGATTGTTTCATGCTTGAAAGGGTCGTCACTGATCATTCTTGTGGAGGAATGATTGGCTATGCACGTGAATGAAATGTAGAGGTTCCTGTTTTATGAGGAATTAAGTGGGAAGAGTAACCCTGATAGATCTATGAGGTTAGTATCATGTGGGTGTAAATTTATAGTATGTGATTATACTATGTCTATGTTTATGTTATGGACATGTAACACTAATGGATACATCAGTGGAATGAAATCAGTATGATCCGCGGCATGCTGGGACAAGCATGGATAAGACACTAGCAGCAAGGTTGCTTCGTAAGGACAGTGTGGTTTTGGATGTGCAGTACTACTGTGGTGTATATGTTGTGCATGTTGTATGTTCAATGATTGTACCTATGGTGATGTGTACATGTAACATATGTAGTATTGTGTACATATGATGTTCTATGCTTGTTGTATATATGGTGTTGTATGTATGTTGCATATTCGTTGTTGGGTATCGATGGTGCTAATTACATGTCGTATATGTAGTGCTATGTATAGATGGTGCTATGGACATGTTGTGAATGCAGTGCTATGTACATTTGGTGCAATGTACATGTTGTATATGTGGTGCTATGTACATATGGTGCAATGTACACTGGTTGTATCTGCAGTGTTGTGTACATATGGTGCAGTGTGCATGAGAATACATGTGGTTCTATGTACATGTGGTACATGTGGTACATGTGGTGTTGAGTGCATGTGGTGTTTTGTGCATGTTGTGCAGATGGTGTTGTGTACATGTGGTGTTATGTACACGTCGTATAACTAGTGCAGTGTAAACATGGTGTTGTGTAAACGTTGTGCAAGTGGAGTGTTGTACATGTGGTGTTGTGCGCAGATTGTACAGGTGACGTCGTGTACGTGTGGTGTTGTGTACACATTGTGCATGTGGCGTTGTGTACAAGTGGTATGTATTGTTGTACATGTGGTATCATTTCACTTGTGTTATTGGGTACACATTGTACATGTTGTGTTGTGTACATTTGGTATGGTGTTATGGGTATTGTGCAGTCATTGTATCATGACATGTGTATTCGTGGTATTGTATGGTGTGTAGGTACATTTATTGTGTTGTACACCAGATGTGGGTGTATGTGTTGTTGTACACTGAGTGTAGGTGTATGTTTTGTGTTGTACACCAGGTGTGGGTGTATGTGTTGTGTTGTACACCGGGTGTAGGTGTATGTATCTTGTTGTACACTAGATGTAGGTGTATGTGTTGCATTGTAGATTGTGTATGTGTATGTGTTGTATAGTGTGATGGGACAAATAGGTATGCTACTTTTTGGCCCTTGTTTTTATTGAAGGTTGAGGCAGTTTAGTCTCGAGATACCCTTGTTGCTATTGAGGGTTGAGGCGGTTTAGTCTCAGGATACCCTTGTTGATGATATTGAGGGAGGAGGCAGTTTAGTCTCTGGATTCCCTTGTTTCCCAAGGATAAGGCATTAGGTGGTTGTTGGGTTTGGCAATGAATAGGATAAAGAGCAAAGGAAAAAGCAAAGAATCATGGAAAGATAAGTATTAATATTTCACTTCATTTTTTAATAATGCATGTGATCTATAACTCTGATTTATTATGGTTACATGTAATATATGATTTTGATTATGATGGTTGTGTTTGAGCTAATCGAATGTGATATGTTTGTATGTTTATACATGATTATTTGGTCAAAGATCTGGTTTGACTTGTTGTGACAGGGAGTACACAAAATTGCAAGTGTACCTTATTAATGGACCACCAATTAGGTATGATTTGAATTTGTTTCATTTCCTTTTGAGTCTAATGGAAATTATGTGCTTGGTACAGGAAAGCATGAAAGTGCCCGGTTTGGGGCGGTTGAAATCGGCTGTAAGAATTAGCAACAATGGTGAAATGAATTGGAACAGGCAAAAATATGTTGTTAAAGAACTCTAGAAACAGGGCCATCGTGGGACTCTGGTACCCAATAGTGTCCATTTATTTCCATGAGCATGCTATGACCGGTATGATGGTTTTCGGCAAGGATATGCCTTGGTTTTGCGGCATGGATATGCCTTGGTTCTTTGACCTTCTGATGCGGGGAAGCCTAGACAAGGGATGGATCGCCTAGGATATGGGATGTCGGGGAACTTGGAAGGTGAGTGACTGCACAGACAGGGGTGAACGAATTTCCCGAGGTATTGTGTAGCAAAGAAGGGAAGGTTGGAGAATGTATTTTTTTTTGTCATTAGCATTGTCATATGGAATTAGGTGCACAATGGGAGTGTGCCCTGTAACAATGAGTTAGTAATTGTTCACTAAGAGGATAACACTACAGGATTATAGCGTTGGACATTGGATGTAGGTTTGACTTTGGAAGTGGATTTTGGACGTCCGAGGAAGGAGGTGAATCCCGATACCATTTTTGAGGGTGGAGGTGTGAGCCTCTGGACTCCCTTGTTGCAGATGCAGGCATCATATCCTTTTATTTTATGGTTAAAGAAAATGTGCATATGTGTATATTACTGTAAATAATGTGTAGAGGTAGATTTATAAAGCTCCATATACAATATGGTTGTTTAATCGTTGAAGAAAATGTGCATAAGTTTATGTGGTTGTTATTGTAAATACTATAATGAGTTGTGTTATAAAGCTCCAGTAAGTGGTATGGTTGTTATATTGTCATGTTGTCATGATGGTTTTTGGTTTTGAGTAGGTTTTTCATTGTAAATACTGCAATGAGCTTGCTTATGAAGCTCCATGGGAAGTATGTTTGCTTTTCAGTGGTTTTGATGAGGTATAGGTGTGGTTACACCGAGGACGATGCTCCCTAAGGTGGAGGGTTTTGTAATAGACCCAGGCTAGAAGTTCATGAAATAAAAATTAATAAAGGAAACATAAGACCACGGTTAAGGGACAATTATTTCAAGATAAAGATTGGGCAAATATATCCTAGTGGGTGTCACTGGATGTGTTTATGGCTAAGGGGAAATTAGCAAAGGCAACGACTAAGGCATTAAAAAAGAAAAATGTATTTTGGCACATTTATTTATGAAAATAAAGGAAATTGGGAGAAAATGAAGGTGAAAGGTCATAGGTTGCATGCGAGGAGGAAATTCTAGGAAAATAATGGGAAATTAAAGAAATTAGAGGTATGAATGATAAAAATACCTCGGAGCATCAATTGGTAGCTTTTTGTCAGGTTTTTTTTTAATTCATTTTCAGAATTACACTCAGAGAAGAGAAGAGCATCAAGATGAGAAGGGGATCAAGCAAGAAAAGTAAAGTAAAAGTAAGAAAATGAAGGAAATTGAAAGGAAAGGAAAGGAAAGAAAATATCAAGCAAGGAAGAGCAAGATCATCCAACTTGAATAGGAACACTTGCAGGTAACATATTGCATGTATGATTTGTCAACTGTTTTGACATGCATGGTATGTGCATGTTGGTATTTGGCTCTTTTGTTGTGGGTGACATGGTTTTGTCAGGTTTTGACAGTGGTTTTCAACCCTTCCTTGCCTTTTTACGGATATCCATGGTGTGATGAGATTGTTCTCGGTTTTTAGCTTTGGAATTGTCGGATGGTTTTAGAGTCTGGGGCAGAGGTGGTCTCAAGAACATTCCCAAATTCATAAGAATCCCTTGACTAGTTTTGGTGGGATGCATGGTAAAGCTTGAGGGTGGAGTCTCGGTGAGGGCCTAGGGATCTAGAGTGGATTGCAGTAAAGCCTAGAGATAAGAAGATAGAAAATTCCTCAAGGATAGGTATGAGATCTGGAGGCATTCCAAGCTCAATTTGGTTTTGTTATCTCAGGACCGGTTTAGGTGAGATCATGGTATAGTGAGGGTGGAGGTGGTTTAACCTCTGGATTTCCTTCATTTTTTTTTGAATTTGTTTATCCATGAGATGCCAAATTCATGTTTGGAATATGCAATGGGGGTGACTGGATGAAAGAAATATTTGGTTCCTCCATGTCTATGGTCGGGTGGGAAGTCTTGAACCTCGTTGGCTCTTACCTATGTTTAATGAAAGCCAAGTTATCTTGCTTTTTTACTTGTTATTATGTGGCTTTAATCGCTGTTATATTATGGTTATTTATTTTGTTTATAGGTTGGTTATAAGCATGGTTATGTGACTGGTTCTAGTCATGGTTCATTTCATGTTTTTACTTGTAACTGAAAGAATCATGGATGAAAGACCTAATTGATGTTAACACAGCTAAAGAGAGAGGGTGGTGATCCTTTTTGTTAATTATGAATTTTATAGTCCCTTATGCTCAATCTTGTATTCATGACCTGTAGGTTTCATTGTTTCCAAGTGTTTGACAAAATGTCAGTCCCGGTTGGGGATGGTCAAGGTTAGTCCTAGTTTCACTTTTTGGTTTATAATCATTGTTGTCTTGTACTTTATGAGTTTTGAAAGTTATATTGATTTTTGGGTATAGGCTTAGCCCCAACCCTGAAAAAGTGGCTTAAATTCTGCAATCTTTGGCACAACACTGAGCAAAAAAGGCCACAGTCACATTGATGCAGGACTATGGGAGCGACTGGGAGTTTGCAGTCGCATGGAGGGCTTGTCAAGGGAGCGACTTGGTCTCAAGCTTAGGGAAAAGTCAGGTTGGCTCAGGGGATGGACACTTGGAGGATTTGGGTTACTCTTGGAGCGTCCTATGGCACCTGAGGGAAGTCAATAAGGTTTTTTTGTGGAATCCAATTCCTTAAGGTCACCTAGGAGATTGAGTCTTGTCATAGCGGCCCCTCATCTCATGTTTACCCCAGGTAAGTCAGTGAAAGTGGGTATATGTGAGGGGAGGTGCGTTACAAAAAATCTTGTTGGACGACATATATTGTTACTATTCATGTGATGTTTCAGTTATGTCTTGTTTTATGCTCTAAATGATATAAAATTTTAAGAAAGATTAACTAACCAATTGAAAAAAGAGAGAAATATTGATTCACCCCCTCTCAGTATTTCCAACAATTGGTATCAAGGCAGGTACTTCTTAAAGGCTTAACCACTTGAAGGCATATCTACAACATTAAGAGAATATTGTAGTATGGCTACTAATTTGAAAGAGGATGTTAATTCCCTCGAGGAACAACTTCAAGTAATGAAATTTGACAGAGATAAAACCATGAGAATGTACAAAAATCTTTCTAGAGAACATGGAGACTTGAAGGTTGAAAAGACGAAGTATTACAAAAGTTGGAGATTTTCCTTAGCTGATATCATGTGACTTGAAGCTCAAATAAAAAATCTACAAACATTAGAAAAGGATTAGGAACTTGATGAAGCAAAGAAGGAAGTGGAGCATTTCAAAAACATGTTGGATGAGGCAAACAAGAGAGAAATCACATTGACAAACCAACTCTAAGAAAAGGAAAAGGGAAAGGAAAGGTCAAATAAATGGAACAAGAAAGATAAAGGGAAGCAGATGTGACCTCCTTGAACAAGAAACTTGAAGAAGCCAAAAGGATTGAGGATTTCTTGAGGAGTTCACAGGTATTGGATGACATTATCAATTTCCAAAGATCACCATTTAGCAAGACAGGTCTTGGATATGTCGGTGAATCTGCATGCTCCAATAATGAAGAGCATCCACATGTATAAGAGAAGGCTCATTCAAATGATGAAGAGTAGCCACATGAGGTGAAATCTAATCCCAAAAATTAACAACATAGACATGTCAAGGAAGAGAAGAAGTCTCATGAGAGGAAGATGCTAAAAATGGAGAGAATCCCAAAGTCAAAGTGCTACACAAATAAAAAAACACAGAAAGTTGGAATACCAATGCTAATAAATCAGGATTATGCATCCAAGACACCAATTCATAATAGAGCATTCATAAGTGGATAGAAGCAAAATAACTCTCAAGGGTGAGACACCTTTAACATATCTTCACCCTATACACCGAGGTATGCAGGTGAATTTTATGGTTATTGTCATACATGCTTTAATTATGGACATACAACTGCAAATTGCTAGAGATATAGCAGAAGTATTGATAGAGGGTTTCATCAATTCCCTAGAAGATTTTTTTTCCAAAATACAAGACAAAGTCCCTTACACCTATGACAACATAAACCGCAACACCTTTGCTCCATTATTGAGGTCAGGTGTAGAGTGTTATTTATACCATAATCTTGGCCACTTTGCTCAGGATCGCAGAAGTGGCTTGACATGGACCCTACAAAAGCAGAAAGGAAGGACCTTCACCATGAATTAAGAAAATACCACCATGGTCTAGCATAGAAAACATGTTTCTCAGTTATCTCTCACACAATTGGTAGATGCAAATAGATAGGGGGAGTTTGCAGGAGAAGCATATTGTTCAGGGAGCATCAACATAGGATCTAATGATGCAGTCACAGGATGCAATAGGAAAGCATGATGACAGGGGGAGTCTGTAAAGAGTATTTAGATCATAGGTTCATGGGGAGTCACCCTTTGCCATTGATTTCAAAGGGCGAGAGAAACTTGGACGTATCAAGGGAGAGAGATAAAGATGCAAGATGCAACATACCTCGTCTTGCCAGGTGTGTTGACATCAATGACAAGGGGAGAGATTGTTGAGATTGTTATCATTGATGTCAAAGCAGGGGCAGGTGCAGTGGGTACAGGCTGGTGCAGGACACAGAGTGAGTCAATATATCATTATGGGTTAAAGGATGATGCAGTTTGACCATGAAATCCTAGTTACAACAGAAACCCTAACCCTAGGGTTTGGAACCTTCGTGCAGATATTGATGATACTACTTGATGAGATGATGTGTTGAGTTCATGATGGATGATGGATGATGGATGATGCAGGTTTTTGAAACAATAGCTACTGTATTTAGGGCTTGGGTTACTTGGACAATAAGGATACCCTATAGTTATTGAAATTTTTCATGTAGCAGATTATGGAATTTGGCTTGGAACCTTTTGTAGATGGATTCTCCTCTTCTTGTTGATTTTCAGTGGTATGTGGAACATTTCATGGGCCCTCACAGTTTGTGAGATATTCCCAATAAAATTCAAAGCCCCGGTTTATGGTCCTAAACCCCAAAAGGGTTACTGAGGTGGACACATATGATTAGTTTTTGATGTGGCAATCACTTCATAGTTCACATCCATAAAATAAAATTGAAAACCATAATTTGACTAGGGTCTAGACCATAAATTATGAATCAAAATTTAAATTATTTTTGGGCTCCAAATTAATTTAAAATTTCAAATAATAATCACGGGCCAAATCGTAGAAAAGATTGGGAAAATTAATTTTGGTCCAAAGTCAAATGGTCAAAAAAAAAATTAAAAAGACCAAAATATTCACACAATTATTTTCCATGTTTAAAAATTAAATTTGGGACTCATATCATTAAACACAAATTAAAAATTTATTTTGGATTTTATCCTCTTCATTTAGGGTCGACTAATATAAAAGGCTTTATGGCTTTCTATATAAAGAAAAGAATTTACTCTCAAAGTGCATGAATTCGACTCATCATCTCAAGCAAAATTTGAAGGATTATTTTGACAAGGGTTCTGGACAATTTCATTTGGGTTTCAAGTGTTTCGATTGCTGCCACGATTTCATTTTCAAAGGCTACTAGTGAATTCCCTATAACATCTTGGGCAAGTGTGAATTGAATAATACTTGTGCATAAAAGGAGCAAAGTTTATGCATTGGCATGAATGGACAAAAAAAATATCTGCTTTTGAATGGAGATTCGTTGGGTTCTCTGTTCTATGAGGGTTATCATTAATTTTCTTTTCAGGTGGCATGTGTTGAATACTCCAAATTATATGTGGTTGGTCACGAGTTCCTCCTTCTTCTCGTGCTCCCACGGCGACGACGAGTTTACGATGCCTAATCTGCGATACTTTGGTCGTTATCCACGATGCCCTAATCTTTTGTGGGGGTTCGAGACGTTTGGATGATAGATATTCCCACTCCGTCATTGGTCGCTTTAACTCTAAATAGCCGCGATCATGCATAAGATTTTAGAAAGAACGAAGTCCTTATGTTTTTAAATCGCTTTTACCCTTGTAAGTCGTGGGTAGGAGGCTGTAGTTCGTGGTTTGTGTAACAAGTAAATTGTTTGAAATCGGCTCGCTGTTATATGGAGTCACATATGGTGGTGGTGACAGAATACCCTCTTTGGCTTGCATGAAGATCAACGAAAGGGTGTTCTTTTGTGTTATGCCCCATTCTTTTACCTGAGCATAAGAAAATCATCTTGTGGCTCCGAGATCAGCGAGTAGTTGTATTGCGAACAAGAAGAACATTTGAAGACTATGATCTGCCAATAAAAGCCTAGGACATTCAGTTTCATTTCCTACAAAGCTTATCCCATAGCTATTGAAAATTGAAATTCTTCTTTATGACGTGGTTTTGGCATTCAGAAGAACGAATCCGTGTGGGCTAATTTTCAGCCCAAGGTTTCTGCAATTGTTAAAATCTGTTGTAGCATCAAAAGATGGTCTTTTGTAGAAGATTGCAGTCTAGACACCTCTCATTTTCTTATTTGTGAAGGCATTTGCATAAGGTTCCGACCTTTGTACTGACTATCAATCCTTGGAAGCCTTAAAATACCAGTCTTCTTGGATAACTTTGGAGAGTTGGATCTGTTAAAATTAAAGGAATATTTTTCATTTCTCTAAACCAAAACATAATGAAGCCCTTTGAATCCTGTAGAGATGAGATAAGCCCTCTCTGACCTGCAGACCTGAAGTATTGATTCAAAATTATGATGTGCAAATATCTGAGCACAAAAGGATACTCTATTGCCAGAATTTTGACATTGCTGTGAACACTGATATACACTTGTTTTCGTTCCTTCCAAATGAATGATAATTTTAGTTGTGCAAGTATATGATACAAGAAATCCATATATAATTTTCTATATATATATAGTTGGGATTGGAGTTCGAGGGCAATGTACTATTAGTTGTATAATTTTCTAAATTGTACAGGCGGTGCATGCAATCCAAGAAGGGCCTAATAGAATTGTGAAATTATCAATGAGCAATTTCGCTAATTAATAAGCCTGGGTTTACTCCTCATCAAAAAACATAAGGAAATAGGATCTTGGAGGCTAGGAAAATTGGCTAAGTGTTGTCCCAAGTCAGTCACTGAGGACGAAGATAAAAGATACTTGTGCAAATTGTTCTCAAGCTTTAGAAAGCATATTGTATTCATCCAAATTCTTTGATTAATGCAATAAATATATGAAGGGGTTTCGAGCAGTTTTTCCCCCTAGATAAATCTATATGTATGTGTGTTGAATCATGATGCATGTTTTTTATATGTGTTCTCGATCATGAATTTGCTTCTGCAGATGAGTAGAGTAGATTTGAGTGTTATGTTTTAGTACATTACATGTGAAGTTTTGAATCTACAATTAATTTCTACATGGTATTAGAGCTAGATTCAGAGTAGAGAAGAGAATTTGATGTTGTCATTGCAAGAGGTTTGAATTTCAAGATCAGTGTTGCAGGTTTTTTTTTTTTTTTGGGACTCAGACAATGGCTTTCATTGGACTCAGGATCGAGTGTGCTTTAAAAGTAACCTCAAATTTTTTGGCATGGAATATCTGCATGGAGGAAGTATTAGATGACAATGGGATATTATAATACATCAAGACAAATGTAGCAAAACCACTAGCATCTGATGCCCAAGATCTCTCTCAGTAGAAGAAGGATGTGGCTAAAGCAAGGAGAATCATATTCGAGGGAGTTCGAGATCATATTGTCTCAAGATGATGGGAGGTATAGCACAACCAGTATTACTACAATTACTTTTTAGAGGGAATCTGGCTCCCCTCTTATGCTCAAGGGTGTGATTTTTTTTTATTTTTTTTTGGGGTCTAAAGAAGAACTTGGTTTCTATCGTGGTGTTGGAAGACCGTGGCTATGATGTGATATTTAGAAAATAAAAGGCATTCCTGAGGCACATCGCCACGGGACAAATGAAGCAAATCAGGGTTCGGGTGAAGAACCTCTATAGGTTGGATGTGGCAGACATTGTTGCTTTGAGCACAATGGCAAAGAAGGTGAAAAGTTGAGATGTCAACAAATTATGGCATAAAATACTTGGCCATTTTCATCATGGAACTTTGAAGATCATGCAACAGATCACCACATGACTCACAAATGGAGCACTAGAGAATCTGGAATATACATGCAAAGTTTGTACCTTGGGGAAATATAAAAAATCCACCTTCAATGATCGGGATAACAGGGTGCATGCATTCCTTGAAAGAATCCACTCTGATGTCTGCAGACCTTTCTCGATAGCCTCCATGACAAAGCACAAGTATTATGCTATATTTGTAGATGATTTCTCACATAAGTGTTGGGTTTTATTCATGCATACGAAAGACTATGCATTCTCCAAATTTGTTGAATTTAAAGCACTTGTTGAGAAAGAAATTGGCATGAAAGTGAAGGCTCTCATCATCGATAACAATGGTGAATATGTGTCGAATGAGTTTAAAAATTTATGTGCAAAGAAATGCATTCGACAAGAGTTGACAACACCTCATAACCCACAATAGAATTGGGTGGTTGAGAGGAAGAACAAAAGTATTGTGGGAGTTGCATGAGTGATGTTGTATGATCAGGGCCTACAACTGCACTTGTGGGCCGAAGCATGCTACATAATGGTATATGTGCAGAAAATGAGTCCTCATCGGATTCTTGGGATGAGTACAATAAAAGAAGATTTTTTAGGGAAGAAACCATATGTGTCACACTTCGGGATCTTTGGTTCGTCAGTTTATTGTCATGTTTCCAAGGAATCCAAGAAAAAGTTAGAGCCGACAACAGAGTTGAGCATATTTGTGGGGTACACTGATACACCTGACAACTATCGGCTGTACCTTCCATATCTCAGGATGAAATTTATTCGAAAAGATGTGAAGTTCGATGAGGAGAAGGAAATGAGGTGTTCCCTTGAGAGAGAGCTTCAGTTGTGTTCAGATGAGGAGATTTTGGCTCAAAAGGAAGAACCTCAATATGTTGTGGAGTAGCCACAAGGATAGGAGCAGAGAGTGGAGACACCCACTCATACAGAGACATCCAAAGAAGGAAGGAAGAGCACCAGGGAAGTTGACAGATTATTGCATGATGCTAAGAGAATGTGGGAGCACCCACATCATAGCGCGAGCATAGGAGGTCACCAGATCGGTACACAGGCTACATGGATCTCATGAGTGAGCTAGTAGAGACAGGACCATCCTCATTCAAAGAAGCAGTGCGGAAACCAGTGTGGGTTTATGCCATGGTAGAGGAATATGATTCCATTGTCATAAAGTGTTTGGGAAGTGGTCCCAATACCAAAGATAAAGTCAGTGGTAGGTTCGAGATGAATGTACAAGGTGAAGCAAGCATCATACGGAAGCATTGAGAAACACAAGGCCAGATTTGTGGCCAAGGGTTCTCTCAAGTGGAGGAAATTGACTATGAGGAGACCTTTTCTCCAGTATCAAGGTACTCTTATATCAGATCAATTCTAGCACTTGCAGCGTATATGGGATGGAAGATCCATCAAATGGATGTGAGGACAACATTCCTCAATTGAGTGATTGAGGAGGAGATGTACATTGAACAACTAGAAGGATTTTAGACCTTCGAAAGAGATTTTCATGTGTGAAGATTCAAGCACCTCGTGCTTGGTACACCAAGATCGACAACTATTTCACTAGGTTGGGCTTCACGAAAAGTGAAGCAGATGCAAACCTTTACCATATTGTTGTTGAAGGTAAATCATTGGTTGTAGTATTATATGTCAATGATTTGATTTTAATTGGTGATGAGAAGTTGATAAAACCTTGAAAATACAATCTTGAAAGCGAATTCAAGATGAAGGACATGGAACTCGTGCATTATTTCCTCGGTTTGGAAGTATGGAAAGGAGATGGGGAACTGTTTGTCTCTTAGGGAAATTATGCCAATGAGATACTGAAGAAGTTCCACATGGAGAGTAGAAAACCCATGGATGCTCCTTGTTGACCATGCTTTGTCAACGACCCCATAGCAGTACACCCCCATTTTTTCAGATGGGATTCATCATGTTCGAGATGTTCGCGCCATTCAGATTTCATTTTGTCAGACGAGAATTTTATAAATGATGTAAACCTATTCTACATGTTTGTAATGTAAATGATCTAAGTAAGACCACCATGTATGTAACAACCTAGGTAAGCCTAGTATTTTGGTGATGATTTCTATCTTAGGAGGTTTTTTGTCTCACTGATTCACTTGTGTTTCTCGACACAAGTGATCGGTAGAGTTTTCCCCTCCAGCATCACCCCAAAGCGAGGGTAGATTTTGTCATCAAGATGCTAAGTGAGTCCTAGTGTTTTCTATTGAGTCTTTGTAAAAGTAGTTTAGGAATAATCCTAGCTAATTGGCTAGATTATTTTATTACACGCTGCTTAGTCTACTAGATCATGTTTTGAGTTGCAGAATTGGGTAGCTTTTTTAGGGTATGTACGAATGGGTATTCCCCCTTTATGTGTCTAAATGTATTTGTATTATGTAAAGAGGGTTGGAAAAATTAGTTAAATCCCCTCTCAGTGAATTAATTAAATTTTCTGGCCAAATTAATTAAAAATCCTAAGCCAGAAATTTAATTAATTTTAAGTTCTAGGTGAGTTAAAATTCTTCAAAGGAAAAATTCGTGGGTCCTTAAAAAATAATTTTTTAAAGGTCCTAGGCCAAGGGAATATTGAGAATTTCAAGAAATTTTGGACCGTTGGGCCTTAGTGGTTAAGTCAAAGTCAAAATTTTGAGGTAATTAACTCAAAAATATTATTTTTGAGTTAATTAAAATGGAATTAAATGATAAATTCGAATTTCCTCAAAATTATAATTTCAACGGTCCAGATTAAAAGATAATTAAATCTTTTCGACGGTCAAGATTATTTTGACAAGGATCAACTGAACTAGTTGATGGAGATTTTATCCTATAAATTAGAGGTCTTTGTCAATCCTTTAGGCATTCGATCTTTGAATTGTGCACTTGTCCTTGGAAGCTCTTGTAATTTTTTTATGAATAAAGCATAAAGACTTTGGGGTTACAAACTTTGGTGTTCCTTTTCCAAATCTATGTGGTGATATTGTCTCTAAACTCTGCTACTTTATTTGGCATTTTGATGGTTGATAGCCTTTATGGATTGATCTGCATACAGGTATCTTGTGCAGTTTTCTGGGTTTCTAAAATTGCATTTGATTTAACAGAAATATTAGTTATCTATTTTTCTGAAAAGTCTCATGTTTATTTTTAAATCTATATCAATCTAAAATTCATATCTAAGTGTGCAGAGATCATTTTTTTAAGGTTTGAGCGTTTGGGGAAGTCTTCAGTTAGACTAGCCGACTCTTAGATTTCATAAAAATCTGAAAAAGCTCTTTGTTTCCTAATTCCCCAAGTTCTTTTATGAAATTTTGTTTTTGCAGGGTCTTCTTGGGCTTGTGCCTCTCTCAATTTATCTTTTTACTAATTATGCAAAAATGGTTTTAAATCTGGCCATGAGGGCCTCTAATCTGTAAATTAGCACTGTAAATTTGCAAATATTCTCTAGGGTTTAAAGGTTTATTTTTTGTGCATAGTTTTGGGTTTTTTCTGGTTTTGTGCAGGTTTATAGGGAGATTTCTCAGAATTTTTTAGATCTGAGCCAAATTTAGGCCCCAGAGGGTAAGATCTGGCCTCAGGATTGAATCTGGTTGCAGATCCGAGCTTGATCTATGTTCTAAAAAATTTAATAGTTGCAAGTGTTTTTATTGAATTCATTTCTGCTGGGAAAAAGGGAGAAATTTAAGTGTGTTGCCAATATTCTGTTTGCTGGTTGTCCACATTTCTCTGTCAGATGTCCTCATCGCTGCCCCAACGTGCTTCATCACCCATCATAGCCCAGCGTCTTAAATTCTAATCCTCATTCGTGGCATCCACGCGGCCTTTTCCACAGCCTCTACATACTTTCTGCCCTCCTTGCCGTCCTCATTTCTCCCTCTGTCCGCATCCTCCCGTTGGTTGTTCCATCACCCACGTGCTTATCCGTTGCCTTTGCTCCTCTCTGCAGCCCGTCCACCTTAGCTTTCAAATGCAGCTGCTCCCCTCTTTCCTTTCTTCACTACCATCTTCTTCCTCTGCAGTCCTCGCATTTTCCTTTTCCCTCATCCTTTGCCATCTGCATCCATCTCTCGCAGCCGCCTTCAATTCTGTTCAATTTTCCTTGCTGCTTGCTCCTTTTGTTCGACTCCCTCTTTCATTTCTACACTGTCATTTTTTTATCCGTCATCTAGCCTTGACCCTCGATTTCCATCCTCGCTCAACCTTTACGCCTTCACTGTCTCAGTCGACATCCTCCTCACGCTGTCGTCGTCGTCTTTTCCTCTCCCTCCTTTGCTGTCGACTTCTACCTGTATAAATATAACATTCATCGTATGTTAGATATTTTTTTATTTTTTTTAGTTTGGTTTTAGATTTTAGATCTGCCATAAATTTACTTTTAAAAAATTTCGATTTTTAATTGACTTTGTATAGGTAGCATTTATTTTTTTGACGTAATTTTAGGATTTGATTTCTTCTTCTTCTTCTTCTTTTTTTTAGATTTTGAAATTTTAAAATAAAAATAATAAAATAATAAAATAAAAATGAAAAATTCTAACTTTTTCTTTTTTTAGAACTTTAGCTTTAAGTTTAGAATTATTCATTTTTAATTTCTAGTTTCATAGCTTTAGATTTTATTCTTTGAGATTTTCATATTTAGATTTTTTAAACTTTAAAAAATTAGAAAATGATAAAAAAAATTAATAAAGTAGTTTTTGAATCTAAAATTTCTCATAGTCAAAAGTGAACTTTAAATTTTTCTTTATCTAGATTTTGGCGATAGATTTCTAAATTGAAATTATTTGGAATATCATAAATTCAGAAATATTGGAAATATCTGACATTTAAATTTGATAGTACCCTCATGATAATATTTTTGTTTCGAATTTAAATTGTTGGTTCAAAGTTTTTTTACGCTAAGTTGTGGTTGATGAGCTTTAATTGTGGTTTTAAATTAATTGAAATCGGTAATTAATTGTTTAAGTAAACTTTGGGAATATTTCAAGTGATGATAAATTGCATGTCTTTATCGAACATTGTTAATGCAAAATTGCGAGGGTGTTTTATTGAATATCGTTGTGGTGGATTGATTTTTCGTAGCAACATTTACATATCAATTACTTGACTTTAATTTCATAACGGGATATTTTGACTTCACAAGGCATTGGTTTTAAAGTTTCAAATATAATTGGATCTGTAAAGTCTCGTTAGTCTTAAACAAGTACTTGGTCATCTAGCTGTGTCTCCTGAATTGACTGGTTTTCAACCATTTCTTCTTCTTCATTTTCGTTAGGGTCTACCTCCCTTAGCTTGCAAGGAGATAGCTTAGATAGAGAGATTGGGGATTAGGGTGACAACCCCCGATTTGAGACGTTGTCGCAGTGCCTAGACATTCTGTGCAACGGCATTTTTTGGCGCTGTTGTCGAGGAACATTTATTGGACTTTGGCTTTACGACATTCATCTCTTTCTTTGTCTTTCATCTTAGATATTTGAGTTAGCTTCATGTCCTAGTGGCGACTCCATTGGCTTCATCTTGCACAGGAATTTATGCTAGAAGACATCCAAGTAGCTTAATTAATCTGACTCCATATTGATCCGGATTTATGCAGGAACGCAACAGAATAAACACATAACCATAAATACAGAGATGCAGCGGAAATAACACTTCATTTCATTAATATCAAAGAACTGGAATTTGCTTACAGACAAAATGGAAATAAAACTAGCTAGGGCACTGGTAGCTATCTCTGAGGAGAGATGTGGCAGCTACAGGCCTGCAGGCGAGATTCACAATGAGGCTCGAGGCCTATTATTGAGAAACAATGGAAAACCCTAAACATCCAAAAATAACCCTAGGAGATGAAGCACCAAAACTATGGGCCCAGATTTGGGTAAATTGGTGTTTCAACTTCCCGGGGACGTAACTTTGGCATACTATCTCTAGTTTGGCCTTTTGTGATACATCATTAGAAAGATCTGTCAGGGACTACGGCTTTTCGCCATGAATATCATTCAAAATGGCCCATTTAAACATCGTTTAGGGCCTCAAAACGGCTCCGGAAGTTCAGGACCCGAAAAACTGCTAAAAATAGTAAGTTGTGCCGAAACTGAAAAACTGAAAGAGAAAATGGTGGGGCCCCAAGTGGAATAGGCGGGTGGCCACCAATATCCACCTGGATCACAAATCCTAAAAAGGTTCTCAGAGTCCGATTACACAAGCTCTCTTCTCGTACACTTCTTGTTAATCTCGGTCAGGAAGCTCTCTATGATATCCATTCTCTTTTTTGTGATCCTATTCAACCCGCTATCATTGATTTATATGCCCCGTGTAATTTTGCTAATATTCCGGGTCATACCCATGATTTCCTTCAACATGGAATGGATAAGTTACCTTATTTTCAAGGAAATAATGTAGTTAGTGTCAAATCTCATTTAAGCGCTTTCACTGGTTGGTGGAATAAATGGGCTAGAAATAATAATTTCGAGGATGTAAAGATGTGTTGTTTTATACTTACCCTTGAACATGATGATATGGATTGGTTTACTGAAAAGCCTGATAATTCATTTGATACTTTCCAGTCAATTCTAATAGCCTTCAAGGATAAGTTTGGTGATAAAAGGGAAGATAGGCATTTGGTGAAAGATATCAGTACCATAAAAAAGAAAGAAAATGAAACGATGGAAGAATTTAACAAGAGATTTAATGATATTCTTAGGGAAATATGTCAAACTAATAAGCCTCCTGATGGATCTCTTTTAAATTTTTACATTGATGCTTTTGATTCTGATACTTCATATGAGATAAAACATGCTAAGGTTGTTGCTTATAAAGCTTGCCAAAATTTAGCTGAAGAACTTGAAAAGGACAAAAGGGCATCGGGAAAATCTGAAATTCCTGGTTTTGATAGGGCTTCGTCTAAGTTGAAAGGACCTAAAGGTAAAGAGCCTCTGGAAAATGATGATGACCTTATGAATAAGTTAATGCAAAAACTTTAAATCATGGAGCTTAACCAAGCTAAATTAATTCTGACCATGCTAAGGAAATAAGCACTTTGCAGTCTAGGTTGGTCCAAATGGAAAGGGCTCATGCGCAAAATTCCCAACATAGGAATCATAATAATAATAATCGAGGTAATAATACTTGGTAGAAAAAGGTCAGCCTAGTGAGCAGAGACCTCCTAATCCGCTTGAATCTACCAATATGGTTGATGAAGCTCCACCTTATTGTAGAGCTTGTGATGCTCTTCATGAGGAGGTTACTTGTCCCACTGTTAAAAGAATCATGAATAGTGGAATGTTTGGGGCAAGTAATAAGATAAATGTTGTTGGTCAGGAATTCTCTTTGTCTATGGAATATTGGATGGAAGTTAAGGAAAAAATTCAATATGTTAGGGCTTTTACATCTTTGCATAATATCAATAATTTTGATCATGAGAGGGATTTTATGATTGAATTATTTGGTGAAAAGCCTTCTCCTGATCAAATTTTCGAAATTGCTAAGAACAAAGGATTAACTTATCAAATAAGGGATAAAGAGTAAGGTAATAATCTAACTCCCCCTCGAATTTTTAATCCTAGTCTTGGTTTGAATATTGATTTGGGCGCATGGTTGAGTAATGCTAAGATCTCGGTGCCTGTCACTGAGATGTTAAATCTTCCCACTCAAAAAGCTAAAGTTTCAGATGCTCTTGGAGTTTCGCATGTTAATGTTGCTCAAGATAAGACTCCTGAAGTTTCCTATCAAGATGCCCCTATATATTTGCAAAAAATGGAGTCAGATAACAAGGAGCATCAACCATTTTTTGTTACTTTGATGGTTAATGGTTATAAATTGAATAATTGTATGCTAGATTCTGGTGCTTCAGCTCGTGTCATGACCAAGAGGGTCATGGAACAACTTAATTTAAGAGTTTCTAGACCATACTACAACACATGTGCCATGGATTCTAAGAAAATTGAAGTTCATGGGTTAATCAAGGATTTGCAAGTTCATTTATCGGTTTACCCTGACATAATGATTGTTATGGACATAGTTGTAGTTGATGTTCCGGATGCTTGGGGTATGTTGTTATCTAGAAAGTGGGCCTCTAATCTAGGAGGAAGTATTCAGATGAACTGGTCTTACGTTATGATTCCTTCCCATAGAAGTGAAGGGTTTTTGTAGCTTAATAGAGAACCTGAAAGAAGATTCCATGTGGAAGATCCTAAAAGACCTCATAATGAAATAATTAAGGAACAACCTGACATGGGGAATTATGCTATTATGTCTATTTTCATAGTTCCCTTAGATGACTAGGTTGATGATAAGTTTGAGGACCTAAAGGACCAGGTTTGGTACATGCATTTTGATGGTGCAACATCTAGGTATGGTAAGGGTGCTAGAATTGTATTGAAGTCTCCCCTTGGTCATATTTTTAAGTTTGTCTATAGACTTGAGTTAGATGCAACCAACAATGTGGCTGAATATGAAGCCTTGTTGTTGGGTTTTGAGTTGGCAAAAGCATTAAGAATTAAGTTACTTAGTATCAAGCAGGACTCTGATTTGGTTATCGTGCAAGTTAAGAATAAATTTACATGTAAAAATCAAAGGTTAAGGAATTATCGAAATGTTGTGCGGGATGTTATGGAACACTTTGATGCCATCAACCTTGAAGCTATTCCAAGAGAAAAGAATAGCTTGGCGGATGAGCTTGTTGTGGCCGCTTCTACTTTACAATTATCTGATGAATTAATTAAGGATAAGATAAAAATGGAAATTATTTCCAGACCTTCAGTCCCGGATAACTCAGAGCATTGGCATGTTTTTAATGATGAAAAGTAGGTCATTCGATTTCTTAATAATTTGGACGAGTTTGAAAATTTCCGGATAAGTTCTAAGGAGGATGGATCTGATGATCATGATCATATTATAAATCCTACTCTTGGGAATATTGTTGCTTTAGAGCAGCATTTTGATCGGCATGATGCCAGAAAAATGAAAGAGGAGAATAAAATGGATCTGGGTGAATTCCTTGAAGTAAATATTGGTACCTCTGAGGACCCTAAGATTTTCAAAATTGGTAAAGGTACTAATGAAGAAGAAAGGAAAAGGTTGACCAATTTACTTCATGAATATAGGGATGTTTTAGCATTTTTATATGATGAGTTAAAAGGATATAGGGAAGATGTCATGCAACACATTATCCCTTTGAAAGATGAAAATGCTAAACCTTTTCATCAAAAGCTTAGGCAAATAAATCCTAAATTAGCCCCTTTGGTTCAAAAAGAGCTTTCAAAAATGCTCGCAGCTAGAATCATTGCTCAAACTAGACATTCAACATGGTGTTCCAACCTAGTGATTGTTAGAAAAAAGAATGGTACCATTAGACTTTGTGTCGATTTTAGAAACCTTAATCTAGCTTGTAAAAAGGATAACTACCCTTTGCCCAACATGGAGACTATGTTGCAAAGGGTAACAGGTTCAGCAATGATGTCATTGCTAGATGGTTTTTCTGGATACAATCAGGTTTGGGTTAAAAAACAAGATTGTCACAAAACTACATTCACCACACCATGGAGTACTTTCGAATACATTAGAATGCCTTTTGGGTTGACTAATTCTGGGGATAATTTTCAAAGGGCTATGGATTATGCTTTTAAAGGTTTAATTGGAAAAATTATTGAAATTTATCAAGATGATCTTACTGTCTTTTCTAAAGATGGTATTAGTCACATAGGTCATCTTAAGCAAGTCTTTGATAGGTGCAGAGAATTTGGGATTTCCTTGAATCCAGCTAAGTCTGTTTTTTGAGTAACTGAAGGGAAATTGCTTGGTCACATTATCTCCAAAGATGTAATCAAGATTGATCCTGAAAGAGTTGAGGCAATCCAAAAGATTCCTCTCCCTCATAATCTTAAATCCCTTCAGTATTTTCTAGGAAAAACTAATTTTCTTAGAATATTTATTCCAAATTACGCAGAAATAGCTAAGCCTATTCAAAATCTTCTGAAAAAAGATGTAAAATTTTTGTGGAAAGAAGATGGTAAAAAGGCTTTTCAAGGAATTAAGGGTGCCATTTCCAAAGCTCCTGCTTTGGCAAGTCCTGATTATTCTAAGGATTTCATGATTTTCTCTTTCGCCTCTGAAGATACCATTGTTGATGTCTTGTTACAAAAGAATAAGGAAGGTCACGAACAGCCTATTGCTTTCACGAGTAGAGAGCTTCAAAATTCTGAATTGAATTATACTACTATGGAAAATCAAGTCTATGCCTTGGTTAAGTCTCTTAAGAATTTTAGGACTTATGTGGGTTATTCTAAAATCATTGATTTCATCCCGCATTCCATGATTAAAGATATCTTAACTCAAACTGATTGCTTAGGGACTCGTGCTAGGTGGGTTACTAAAATTCAAGAGTATGATCCAGAGATTAGGCCCACCAAGTTAGTCAAGGGTCAAGGCTTGGCTGAAATGATGACCAAAGGTAATGAGAAAGCGCTTGGTTTGATTTGTCTTAATGATGCATCTTCACTTGAGCTGCAAAGGTTAGAAGAGCATGAATGGTATAGGGACATTATTTATTATTTGTTAAATCTTACATGTCCTAACCATTTAGTTTCTCATAGAAAAAGGGCTCTTAGATTAAAAGCCACTAAGTATTGCCTCATGAAGGATGGCCTTGGATGGAGAAATCCTGAGGGGATAATACTTAGGTGTATTGATGAGATTGAGTCTAAGAAGTTGATTTCTGAGTTTCATTCAAAATTTTGTGGTGGTTAGTATGCTACTAGAACTACCGCCCACAAAACTCTGAGAGTTGGTTATTATTGGCCTTCGATTTTTTCATATGTGCATAAATTTGTCAGAAGTTGCTAAGCTTATCAACTATTCACTAGGAAGAAGAAGCTAGTTGCCCTGCCCCTACAACGTGTGGTTGTTAAGGCACCTTTTCAACATTGGGGTCTGGATTTCATTGGGAAATTCCATGAAAATTATAGCAATGGCTACTCCTGGATCTTAACTGTGACTGGTTATTTTAGAAAATGGGTTGAAGCCATTCCTGCTAAGAATGCCAATGAAAAGGTCATTGGGGACTTTATTGAAAATCAAATCATTACTATATTTGGTGTCCCTGCCAAGATCACTACTGATAATGCCAAGGCTTTTAGTTCTTTTGAATTTTCATCTTTTTGTTTTAAGTATGGAATTACATTATCTCATTCATCTAACTACTATCCTCAGGGTAATGGCTTAGCTGAGTCAAGTAATGAAAATCTTATAACCATTATCAAGAAGATAGTAGGAGATAATAAGCTATCTTGGGACAGAAAAATCAAGTACGCTTTGTGGGCAGATAGAATTACTAAAAATAAAGCTACTGGTAAAAGTCCTTTTGAATTAATTTATGGCTTGGATGTAACTTTGCATGTGCACCCTAAATTACCAGCTTACCAACTCCTTCAACATTTTTCCACTGATAAAGATGTTGTTCAAAATAGAATTGATCAAATTGTGGAATTGGATGAAACTCGTAGGAAAGCTTTAGATAATATGTGTAAGAATCAATCTAACATTAAGAAAAGCTTTGATAAATCATTTCGATCTAGATCTTTGCAGGTTGGAGACATGGTATTACTTTGGGAACGAAAGAATGAAAAGCCCGGAAAACACAAGAAATTTGACGGTTTGTGGCTAGGACCTTATATTATCATAGACATTACTAGACCAAACTCATTCCATTTGAGCACGTTGGAAGGTGGACCACTTCAGTTACCTACGAATGGCCAACTTCTCAAGTTGTTCTTCAGAGATGACATCTGATGCCATTCGACATCCTTTGTATTGCATTTCTAACCTTACTCCTTGTCCTTTCAACATTTCATTTTTTAGTTAGATTAGATTTACTTTTCATGTCAAGTGGAATAATAAATGATAGAAGAGCTTTTATTTTTCATGTGCCTAATGTTATATGATGATATTTGGATGGACACTACTTATGTAATTTTGTGTGTTCCTTGGATGTAGATTATAGATTCTCACATTCCTTCAATAAAGCAACGTGTCCCCAAGTAGAGCCATTTGTTGACCACACTTTGTCAACGACCCCATAGCAGTACACCCCCATTTTTTTAGATGGGATTCATCATGTTTGAGATGTTCATGCCATTCGAGTTTCATTTTGTCAGACAAGAATTTTATAAATGATGTAAACCCATTCTGCATGTTTGTGATGTAAATGATCTAAGTAAGACCACCATGTATGTAACAACCTAGGTAAGCCTAGTATTTTGGTGATGATTTCTATCCTAGGAGGTTTTTTGTCTCACTGATTCACTTGTGTTTCTCGACACAAGTGATCGACAGAGTTTTCCCCTCCAACATCACCCCAAATCTAGGGTATATTTTGTCATCAAGATGTTAAGTGAGTCCTAGTGTTTTCTATCGAGTCTTTGTAAAAGTATTTTAATAATAATCCTAGCTAATTGGCTAGATTGTTTTATTACAAGCTGCTTGGTCTACTAGATCATGTTTAGAGTTGTAGAATTGGGTAGCCTTTTGAGGGTTTGTATGAATGGGTATTCCCCCTTTATGTGTCTAAATGTATTTATCTTATGTAAAGAGGGTTGGAAAAAATAATTAAATCCCCTCTCAGTCAATTAATTAAATTTTCTAGCCAAATTAATAAAAAATCGTAAGCCAAAAATTTAATTAATTTTAAGTCCTAGGTGAGTTAAAACTATTCAAAGGAAAAATTCGTGGGTCCTTAAAAAATAAATTTTTAAAGGTCCCAGGCCAAGGGAATATTGAGAATTTCAAGATATTTTGGACCGTTGAGCCTTGGTGGTTAAGTCAAAGAAATTTTTTTGAGGTAATTAACTCAAAAATATTATTTTTGAGTTAATTAAAATGGAATTAAATGATAAATTCGAATTTCCTCAAAATTATAATTTCGACAATCTAGATTAAAAGATAATAAAATATTTTCGACGGTTGAGATTATTTTGACAAGGATCAACTGAACTAGTCATTAGAGATTTTATCCTATAAATTAGAGGTCTTTGTCAATCTTTCAAGCATCCGATCTTTGAATCGTGCACTTGTTCTTGGAAGTTCTTGTAATTTTTTGATAAATAAAACATAAAGACTTTAGGGTTACAAACTTTGGTGTTCCTTTTCCATATCTATGTGGTGATATTGTCTCTAAACTCTGCTAATTTATTTGGAATTTTGATGGTTGATGGCCTTTATGGATTGATCTACATACAGGTATCTTGTGCAAAATTCTGGGTTTCTAAAATTGCATTTGATTTAACGGAAATATTAGTTATCTATTCTTCTGAAAAATCTCATGTTTATTTTTAAATATCTATCAATCTAAAATTCAGATCTAAGTGTGCAAAGATCATTGTTTTAAGGTTTGAGCGTTTGGGGAAGTCTTCAGTTAGACCAGCCGACTCTCAGATTTCATAAAAATATGAAAAAGCTCTTTGTTTCCTAATTCCCCAAGTTATCTTACGAAATTTTGTTTTTGCAGGGTCTTCTTGGGCTTGTGCCTCTTTTAATTTCTCTTTTTATTAATTGTGCAAAACTGGTTTTAAATGGCCACGAGGGCCTCTGATTTGTAAATTAGCACTGTAAATTTGCAAATGTTCTCTAGGGTTTAAGGGTTTATTTTATGTGCATAGTTTTGGGTTTTTTCTGGTTTTGTGTAGGCTTACAGGGAGATTTCTCAAAAAAAAAAAAAAAAGATCTAAGCTAGAACTAGGTCCTAGAGGGTAAGATTTGGCCTCAGGATTGAATCTGGTTGCAGATCTGGGCTTGATCTCTATTCTAAAAAATTTAATAGTTGCAGGTGTTTTTATTGAATTCATTTCTACTGGGAAAAAGGGAGAAATTTAAGTGTGCTTGCCAATCTTTTGTTTGCTGGCTGTCCACATTTCTCTGTCGGTTGTCCTCATCGTTGCCCAAAAGTGCTTCATCACCCATCATAGCCCAGCGTCTTAAATTTTGATCCTCATTCCCGGCATCCACGCAGCCTTTTCCACAACCTCTACATACCTTCTTCCCTCCTTGCCATCCTCATTTCTCCCTCTTTCTGCATCCTCCCGTTGGATGTTCCCTCACCCACGTGCTTATCCGTTGCCTTTGCTCCTCTCCGCAACCCGTCCTCCTTATCTTGCAAACACAGTTGCTCCCCTCTTTCCTTTCTCCGCTGCCATCTTCTTCCTTTGTCATCCTCGCATTTTCCTCTTCCCTCATCCTTTGCCGTCTGCATCCATCTCCCACAACCGCCTTCAATTCTGTTCGATTTTCCTTACTGATTGCTCCTTCTGTTCAACTCCCTCTTTCATTTATACGCTGTCATTTTTTATCCGTCGTCCAGCCTTGACCCTCGATTGTTGTCCTCTCTCAGCCTTTATGCCTTCGATGTCTCAACCGACATCCTCCTCACATTTTCGTCCTCGTCTTTTCCTCTCCCTCCTTTGCCGTCGACTTCTACCTGCATAAATATAACACTCATCGTATGTTAGATTTATTTTAATTTTTTTTTTAGTTTGGTTTTAGATTTTAGATTTGCCATAGTTTTAGTTTTAAAAATTTTCGATTTTAATTGACTTTGTATAGGTAGCGTTTAATTTTTTGACTCAATTTTAGGATTCGATTTCTTTCTTTTTCTTTTTAGTTTTTTTTTTTAGATTTTGAAATTAAAAGTAAAATAAAATAAAAATGAAAAATTCTAACCTTTTCTTTTTTTAGAACTTTAGCTTTAAGTTTAGAATTATTCATTTTTAATTTCTACTTTCATAGCTTTAGATTTTAGTCTTTGAGATTTTCATATTTTGATTTTTTAAACTTTAAAAAATTAGAAAATGGTCAAAAAAATTTAATAAAGTGGTTTTTGGATTTAAAATTTCTCATAGTCAAAAGTGAACATTAAATTTCTCTTTATCTGGTGTTTGGCTATAGATTTCTAAATTGGAATTATTTGGAATATCATAAATTCAGAATTATTGGAAATATCTTATATTTAAATTTGATGGCACCCTCATGATAATGTTTTTGTTTCGAATTTAAATCGTTGGTTCAAAGTATTTTTATGTTTACCTGTGGTTGATGATCTTTAATTGTGGTTTTAAATTACTTGAAATCGGTAATTAATTGTTTAAGTCAACTTTGGGAATATTTCAAGTGATGATAAATTGCATGTCTTTATCAAACATTGTTAATGCATAATTGCGAGGGTTTTTTTATTGAATATCATTGTGGCGGATTGATTTTTCATAGCAGCAGTTACATATCAATTACTTGACTTTAATTTCATAATGGGATATTTTGACTCCACAAGGCACTAGTTTTAAAGTTTCAAATCTAATTGGATATGTAAAGTCTCGTTAGTCTTAAACAAGTACTTAGTCATCTAGCTGTGTCTCGTGAATTGGTTGGTTTTCAACCATTTCTTCTTCTTCATTTTCATTAGGGTCTACCTCCCTTAGCTTGCAAGGAGATATCTTAGATAGAGAGATTGGGGATCAAGGTGATAGCCCCCGATCTGAGACGTTGTCACGGTGCCTAGACATTCTGTGCGACGACACTCCTCTAGCAGGCAGTTGGAGGAAGGAGATGCCACTTCAGGTGAGGAAGTGGAGGCCACTATTTACAGGCATCTTGTGGGTTCACTTATGTATTTGGTGAACACACAACCAAACATGTGTTATGCATTTAACCAGCTTAAACAAGAAATGGTTAAGCCAACCAAACTATATTGTAAGGAGAGAAAACATGTGTTGAGATACCTCAGAGGCACTACTCATTTTGGCCTTTGGTATAGACAGACAGTGGGAGTGAAGCTTCAAGGATTCACAAATGTTGATTAGGAAGGGAGTACATTAGATCGGAAGAGCACTTTAGCAGGAATTTTCAGTGTTGGGTCAACAATAGTTTCTTGTTACAACAAGAAGCAGAGTACGTGGTTGCTAGTCAAGAAACTTGCGAAGCTATCTGGAAAGATTCTTGTTGAGTTATTTGGTCATATGATGGATCCTACTGTGATTTACTATGACAATCAGATTTGTATCAAACTCTCTGAGAATCCAACATTTCACGATCGATCGAAGCACATTGATATATGGTACCACCATATATGATATTGTGTGCAAAGGAAGATCATGTTGTTGGAATATGTTGTACATGTTAGCCCCTTCATTCAAATTTCTGGCTTCCCGTCCCTCCTGAGCCTTTTCAAATCTCCTATCGGAACCTGAGAAGTTCGTTTTCTGCCTGCTGTCACTGTTCTGGGCCTTCAAATTATGCTGCGCAGGTCTAAAAGGTCGCGCCCGAGAGTATTCATGGTTTAAGCCCTTTTGGCCCCAGCCCCCTCTGTCTCGTTTTCCATATAACCCAGGCATCAGATCATGCACTAAAACGGAGAGGCGTTTATCGTACAAATATATCGGGCGTAATTTCAGCCGCTCGATCAAACATAGATCGACGATCCATAATATTCCCGCCACGGTGGACCCCGCACCCGTGCCTTACCTCCAAAACCGGCCTATATATTTCGCACCACCTTTGCAGGGCAAGCGGTTTTCCTCAAAACCCATCGATTCCATTCATCGCACGACACATGGCTCAGTCACTGTTCCAATACCACCTCCATTTCGTGTGTTAACGTCCGACTCAAGACGGGCAGCGAAATCTACGTGAGCCGTCCGATCTCGAGCACTCCATCCAACAGGTGCCAATCTCCCAAGCTGCGCGAGTTTTAATTTAAATATATGGCACCCCGGGCCTGCCATTCCATCGCCTTCTAACTAAGTTTTAACTGTTGATCTCGTCTAAAGGATCGTGTGGCCCAAATTCGTTTTCCCCCGCGGTTGATTATTCCGCCATTGCTCCCATTCCTCCACGTCACGCATTCCACGCCATCTGTCGTACGTTCACCCACCAATAACCCACGTGTATGCCACGTTTCTCCTCCACCATTCATAAATTTCATTCATTTTTTCTTTTTAACATTCCACGTTCGGAGCTCTCATTAGTCTATCCTCCGTCGTTTCACTGTAGTTTCCCGCCACCCTGCATGTCTCTGCCACTTCATCACGCCGCTCTGTTACACAGTCACTTTCGTTGCATTGCCATTCCCCCATGTATTTGTTGCTTCACATCTTTGTGTGTTTCGCAGGTTTGCAGCGATGGAAAATCGCCAGTTAATTATCGCCTCCACTACAGAAATCGAAGACGTACCGAGGGATCAGCTTGTGAAGGAAAAATTTATGAAGAAAAGCCCTGGGTAGTTGCTGTGACATGGCTTTCATTAATGAAGCAGGAGGTAAATCTGTCAATCCCCCTCAGAAAAATTCAAAAGGCAGATTTCCACAGGTGAAGATATTAATGTCGCGGTAAGGAGTACCAGTTGAAGATCAAGGGTTTCAACCTCCAACATCGAAGATTTTAAATTTTAATCCAGAGTTCAGAAGGCAAGGAGTACGAATGTATTAAAATCACATCCTCTAGGTTTTGTTTCAACAGGTTGTTCCTTTAAAAATGTGCGGAATGTTCATGAAGATATATCCCTGTTTCGTACTCCTAAAGAAATCTCCTCCCCAGTGCATTAATTTTTGCAGCAGGCTATCGAGTACAGATAATATTATCAATTCATTCAGTAGTATGGGCGCGAATTTTTCCGCCATTTTGTTCAAATTAGGAAAATTCAATGTTTCAACTACCTCATTCTCTAGAGTTTTCTATCTCTTCTATAAAATCCCAGAAAAAAGACATTGTAAGGGTTCCATATTTCTATCAGCAAACTATGCAGTGAAAAGTTCATGTATACATTTTGTAAAACTTCTGTATGAAGGCTCAGAGCCCGTAGGGTCTCAGTGAGGAGGAGTTCTATATGTAATGAGGATTCTGGTCTTTGGTATCCCACATTATGTAATTTTCTCTTATGTGTTAATATAAAACCCCATTTCATTTCATTTATCTTCCTATATCATGTTTTGGAATGCGAGTGGCTCACTGGTTTGGTAAGGATTCATCCTAGTTGATGCCCATACTTAAATCAGTCAAGCGCTTTAAATAGGCCCACGCATGGTATACTGTTTCATATTCATCTCATCGATATTTCTGCTATATTAGTTGCTTGAGGAGGGTGCTTTTAAAACGCCATTGTCATGTATGGATTCTTAGATTGATAAGCCCATATATGGTTCTGTTGTGTATCTGGATATCAGCCTCATGTTAACTAGTATCTTCTTAATATTTTATCCACTGCACACACTTTCTGATATTTGATTTCTGTGGTATATTAATTGAATCGGCCCTATTTGCAGTAAATTGTCTCTTAAATGTTTGATGCTTTTGTATTGGAGTCTTGCATGCTGTTCCTACATTATTCTTATCCCTGTATCAGCTTCTGAGAGATTTTGGTCCCATTCAAAATCATTTTCCTTGTTTTACGAGATATAGCAGGAGAGCATTTGGACTGACACCCCAAATATATTGTATGCTCCTTGCTATGATAATATGTCCTAGGCACTAGTCTATGGCAACTCTAGGCTGTCTCTAGGAGTGACAAAAATTGTCTACAACATCTTTCTGGCACCGTTTCCGAGGATCGAATTTAAGAATATCAGTTTCCCTGGGCCTCGACAAATCATATTCACTCTCTAATCAGGTGAGCACAGAGAGTTGAAGAGTTGTATATCTCTCACCTTGGCGACTCCACCGTTGTTATTTGATAAATCTATTGGTAGTCCTGGCTCCTCGAAAGCCACATTTAAGGTCAGATACGTATAAATCAAAGATATCCTCTGTGTCTGACCCAGAGAATATTATACATAGAAGAAGTTGGAAAGAAAGACAATCAGCCCGTATTGTAGTTCCATAGTTTTCCACAGAAGATTATCCATCCTCTTCTTCTCAAGAAATTCCCGAAGAAAATCCTGAATATTACTCAAATAGCCCACCCAGGGGAAGTGCTAGAACCAAAGAGAACTTTTGTCCTACCCCTGAGGTCGAAGAAGTTAAAGAAGCTACTGAGGTATCTGCTATTAACCATGAACTGTTTCCATCCACACCTTAGCCTGTTATACAATACATTCCCATTGTTATTCATACTCCACCTCCTCCTCCTCCTCTTCCTCCACTTGCTCATAAAACTGTTGTACAACCCCCACCTCCCCCAATGGCTAATGTTCCTGCTTTCCTGTTGAATAAATATGCTCCCTTGGCTTTACCCCAAGTGCTGAATGATATGCCACAAGATTATTTGAAGATTCTGCCTAGATTTAATGGTGAAAATGAAATTGATGCTCAGAAACATCTTGAGGTCTTTTGTTCCTTTGCAGAAAACTTGAATGTAGAACATTTGGATGTGGTCTTGAGGTTGTTTGTTCAGTATCTTGAGGGTGAAGCTAGAAAATGGTTCAAAACATTAGCAGACCGCTCAGTCAATACCTGGGATAGAATGGAAGAGCTTTTTCTAAGAAAGTGGGGAGAAAAGAAAGATCACGGTCAGTGTCTTACTGAGTTCAATACTCTGAATAAAAAACATAATGAAGGGGTGTCAGAGTTTATAAAGAAATTTAATAAGCTGTATCTGAGCCTTCCTCCTAAGATGAAGCCTCACCAAACTGCTGCTAAGGTAGTCTTCATAGCAGCCTTTGATTCAGATTTTGGCTTCTCCCTGAGGGAAAGGAAACCTGCCACTCTAGATGATGCTCATTCAGATGCTCTTGAATTGGAAGAAAACTTTGCCTCCACCGGAAAATTGAAAGGAAAAGTTGAACAGGATACTAGGAGAAGAGGCAAAGAAGAGGTTTCTACCTCTAATCAAGACAAGGACGCAGACAAAATTGAAGAGATGAGAAAAATGATTAAGAATATTTCTAACAAATTGGGCAAACTTGAATTGGAGACCAAGAATTCAGCCTCCAAGAATTATTATAATGCTCCAAACAGAGGATACAATCCTCAGTACAAGAGACCACCCCTGCAAATATTGCCAAGGGATCCAAAAGAACAACAAGATCAGGTACCACATCCATTGTACCTGGAAGGTCCATTAGATGATTCTACTGAAGATGCTGCTTATGAATTAGAGGATTCAAATCTTGCTTTTTCAAACAATGATGAAATGGAATTCCCATTGCAAGCAGAAGAAGAAGAAGCAAAGATTGATCATTATTGTAAACAATTTGCTGATTTCATGCAAGCACACTTCAATAGAAAATATGATCTCAGGTCTTCCCGAAAGATGACACATATTCAAGAGCAAGAAGAAAAGCCACCTCAGGAGGAGGCACCTGCTCAGAAGGAGTTAGCAACGAAGAGAAACACAGAAAAAGGTAAGAGCCCTATAAACCAGCCTCTACAGTCTAATGATCAAATTCCTTCTTCCTCAAGAGTAGCTAGTCCTCCTAACGTTGAGTCTGTGTCAAAAGAAATAAATCCTTCAGCAGAGAACAAAGAGTCAAAATAAGTTGTAATAGAAAAGTCCCTCCTGCTTTCAATCTGCAAAAAGAGCTTGAGAAAGTTAAGATCCCAGTCCCCTTGACTGAACTATTAAAACAACCTGCATATCAATCTCAAATTACTTCTTTCATGTCTCCTCCTAAAACACCAATTATTCCATATAGCTTAAACCTCCAAGAAGAAAGACCCATGGTAGTCTTTGGCCCACATGTCGAGGAGATAGATCCCTCTACTCCTCCTTTGTATGTGTCTCTAGTAATCCATGACCTGCTACTACACAATTGTATGTTAGATTCTGGGGCATCCCATAATCTTATGCCTCTGTCTGTCATGGAACAACTAGGTTTACAAATCACACGTCCATATAAAGATTTATATTCATTTGATTCTAAAAGAGTTAAATGCTTGGGGATGATTAAATATTTAGTGGTCAATTTGGCCCAAATTCCAGCAAAGAGTGTGGTCATGGACATTGTGGTAGTTGATATCCTAGCTCGCTTTGGCATGCTGCTGACAAGGTCCTGGGGTACAAAAATTGGTGGGTCACTCAAAATGGACTTAACATATGCCACTGTCCCAGTTTTTAGTGGCCAGGAGAGAAGGTTATATAGAGAAACTAGGTTTGTGAAGATGGTGACCAAGGCTGACAGCTCAGCAAATTCACCAATCTATAGTCAAGAAGGATATTTTTCATGCTTAATGCTGGAAGAAGATAAAGATTATGCTCACGAACCCTCCTTCTGCCAGGTCAAGACTAAGCAGCCTTCAGAAGATTATGAAGCAGGGATCTGGACTTTACATTTTGATGGAGCAAATTCAAGAGAAGGTAATGGAGCTGGGGTATTACTAATTTCTCCTACAGGAAAATGGATTCCCCTATATTTCAAATTGGAATATGAGGCTACTAATAATGTGGCTGAATATGAAGCACTGCTGTTAGGATTGCAAAAAACCAAGAATATGAATATAAAGAATTTAAAATTCCTGGGAGACTCTGAACTGGTGGTCAGAAAAATCAGAAATCAATGCCAAACTAAGCATCCTCGGCTGAGAGCTTACAAAAATGAAGTTTGGGACATGGTGGAAAACTTCTTCTCAGCATTCAATATCCAGTTCATGCCCCGGGAGCATAATAGAATGGCAGATTCTCTTGCTGTAGCTGCCAGTATGTTTCGTCCTCCCCAGAACCCACTCTTGAGGTATGAAATTGAGGTACGTTACAGACCATCAATCCCAGATAATATTAAGCACTGGCAAGTATTTGAAGATGATGAAAAAATGAAGAGATTTCTGGAGACAGTAGGAGAATTCTCTAATATGGAGATTGATGACTGTGAAGAAGATGAGGCTGAAAATGTTGCAGAAAACAAATGGGAGGAGAAAATAGCAGGTAATAAAGTATTGCAGCTCAAAGGAAATGTCATACCTAGAGGGCTAGTGCCTCTAGAAAGATTATTTGATAAAAATGATGTCCCATTGCAAAGTAATAAAGTAGTAGAAGAAGATCAGGTGGAAGATCTAAATCTGGGTACTAATGCAGATCCTAGAATTGTGAAATTATCTAAGAAAGTTCCAGAAGAATATAAGGAGAAATATTTGAAATTATTTCAATCTTATAAAGATGTTTTTGCATGGTCTTATCAGGACCTTAAAACTTTCGATATTAGTATTATGCAGCATAAAATTCCTTTGAGGGAAGATGCAAAGCCTTACAAGCAGAAACTAAGACAGATAAATCCTCTGTTGCTTCCCTCTATTGAAAAAGAAATCAAGAAGCTGCTCAAGGCCAAAATAATTGTACCGTTGAGGTACTCAGAATGGGTGGCAAACCTTGTCCCTGTTCGAAAGAAGAATGGAGAAATAAGGTTGTGTGTGGATTTCAGAAATTTAAATAGGGCATCTTTAAAAGATAATTATCCATTGCCCAAGATGGACCACATTTTAAAGAAAGTGGTTGGAGCCTCTAGAATGTCAATGATGCATGGTTTTTCTGGCTATAATCAAGTGGTAGTACATCTAGAAGATCAGAAGAAAACTGCATTCATCACACCATGGGGTACATTTATGTATGCCCGAATGCCTTTTGGGCTGATTAACGCAGGGGCCACTTTTCAAAGGGCTATGGACATAGCCTTTGTTGGGGAGCAGGATAAATTTTTGGTAGTATATCTTGATGATATTACAGTATTTTCTAAAATCGATGCTGAACACATTGAGCATTTACGCAGAACTTTTGAAAAATGCAGGGGGTATGGTCTTTCTCTTAATCCCCAAAAGTCTTTATTTGCATTAGAGGAAGGCAAGCTTTTAGGACACATTGTGACTAAAGATGGGGTGAGGGTAGATCCTAAAAGAGTGGAAGTTATAAATGGTATTCCTCTCCCTAGGAATAAAAAAGAAGTGCAGGTGTTTTTAGGACGAATAAATTTCCTGAGAAGATTCATCCCTAACTATGCTGAAATAGTTAGGCACATAACAGATATGTTGAAAAAAGGGAATGAAGTTAAATGGTCACAAGAATCACGGGAGGCCTTTGCTAGAATTAAAGCTGTATTTGCTGAAGCCCCTGTATTGGCTGGACCCGACTATAACAAGCCATTTATAGTCTTTTCATTTGCTTCACCTCATATAGTAGCTGGAGTGTTATTGCAGAAAAATGAAGATGGATATGAGTAGCCCATAGCCTTTTTCAGTCAGGTATTGCACGATGCAGAATTAAAATAAAATATATTAGAAAAGCAGGCATATGCCATGGTGAAGTCCCTCAAAGCCTTTAGAACATATGTTTTGCAGTCTCACATTACTGCATATGTCCCTACAGCAGTTATCAAAGACATTCTTATTCAGGGAGATAGTGAAGGGAAAAGAGGGAGATGGATTGCAAAGATACAGGAATATGATTTGGATATCAGACCTACTAAGCTGATTAAAGGACAGGGGCTTGCTAAAATGTTATCAGAAACAAATTATCAGGCTTTGGGCATAAATTTGTCCATGATAGCAAATGGAGAGTCTGAAGGAGAAAAAGAGCAGCAAGGGCTGGAGATGGCTACTCAGAAAATACATATAAAATATCTCACTAGTCCATGGTATAAAGAAATAGTTGAATATCTTTTGACACTCAACTGTCCTCCAAGTTGTGATAAGGCCAAATACAGAGCATTAAGGCTAAAAGCGCAAAAGTATATAGTTGCCAATGGTCAATTATATTGGAGAGATCCTTCAGGCATATTATTATTGTGCCTCACAGAAAATGAAGTGGAAGGTATAATGATGTAATTCCACGAGGGAATTTGTGGAGGCCATTACAGCTGGAGGGCCACAGCTCATAAAATCTTGAAAGCCGGTTTCCACTGGCCAAAAATATTTGGAGATGTTTTTACTTGGGTCAGAGCCTGTGATAAGTGTCAAAATTTTGCTGAGAAACAGAAGTTGGCAGCTCTGCCTTTGATTCCCGTTCATGTTGATGAGCCATTCCAACAATGGGGATTAGATTTTATAGGAGAAATACATCCCTCATCAAGCAGCCAACATAAATGGATATTAACAGCCACAGATTACTTTACGAAATGGGTGGAAGCCATACCTGCAAGGAATGCTACTGACACTGTCATCATAAAGTTCATGGAAGAAAACATCATATCAAGGTTTGGCTGTCCTGCTAGAATAGTGACTGATAATGCACAGGCCTTCAAATCTGCAAAATTTGTGAATTTCTGCCAGCAGTATAATATTGCACTTAATCATTCTACAACCTATTATCCACAGGGAAATGGTTTGGCAGAATCTTCCAACAAAACTTTGGTGAGGGCCTTGAAGAAAACTATAAATGAGAATCAGAAGAATTGGGACTCCCAATTGAAGTTTGCTCTGTGGGCAAATAGAATAACTAGCAAGAGATCGACTGGGAAATCCCCTTATGAATTAGTATATGGACGAGCAGTCGTGTTTCCTGTGCAGCTGGCCTTACCAGTGGCACGTTTTATGCAAGAAAGACAAGAGGAACCTGATGATATGGTCAGAAGAATTAATCAATTGGTAGAATTGGAGGAAACACGGAATCAAGTGAGTCAAAGGCTAGTTGAGTATCAGGAGAAAATGAAAAACATTTTTGATCAGCATGCGAAAGATAGAAAGTTGCAGGTTGGTGACCTGGTGCTCAGGTGGGATGTCCGAAGGGCTAAAAAAGGAAAGCATGGGAAATTTGATCCCCACTGGTTTGGTCCATTCAAAATTGTGGAACAGGGAAGAACTAACACATTTATATTGGAAAATTTACAGGGTGACGTGTTGGATGCCCCTGTAAATGGCCAATTTCTCAAGCCATACTTCCAATTCTAATTTAGGCTGGGAGTGCCTGTTGTACCATAATTGTATATAGGTTTTGTTTCAGTTTTTGTTTCCATAAGGAATATGTGCTGACGAATTGTGAGGAGAAATGCAACAGGGCCGAATAGCATAGTTCACAAAAATATAAACAGATGGTCTGCAGGTTCTCGACATGTCCACGGAGGAACATGCCGTCCCCAGATGGAGCCGATGTTGTACATGTTAGCCCCTTCATTCAAATTTCTGGCTTCCCGTCCCTCCTGAGCCTTTTCAAATCTCCTATCGGAACCTGAGAAGTTCGTTTTCTGCCTGTTGTCACTGTTCTGGGCCTTCAAATTACGCTGTGCAGGTCTGAAATGTCGCGCTCGAGAGTATTCATGGTTTAAGCCCTTCTGGCCCCAGCCCCCTCTGTCTCGTTTTCCATATAACCCAGGCATCAGATCATGCACTAAAACGGAGAGGCGTTTATCATACAAATCTATCGGGCGTAATTTTAGCCGCCCGATCAAACATAGATCGACGATCCATAATATTCCCGCCACGGTGGACCCCGCGCCCGCGCCTTACCTCCAAAACCGGCCTGTATATTTCACACCACCTTTTCCGGGCAAGAGGTTTTCCTCAAAACCCAGCGATTCCATTGATCGCGTGATGCGTGGCTCAGTGACTGTTCCAATACCACCTCCATTTCACGCGTTAACGTCCGACTCAAGACGGGCAGCGAAATCTACGTGAGTTGTCCGATCTCGAGTGCTCCATCCAACGACTGCCAATCTCCCAAGATGCGCGAGTTTAAATTTAAATATATGGCACCCCGGGCCCGCCATTCCATCGCCTTCTGACTAATTTTTAACCGTTGATCTCGTCTAAAGGATCGTGTGGCCCATATTCGTTTTCCCTCGCGATTGACTATTCCGCCATTGCTCCCGTTCCTCCACGTCACCCATTCCACGCCATCTGTCGTACGTTCACCCACCAATAACCCACGTGTATGCCACGTTTCTCCTCCACCATTCATAAATTTCATTCATTTTTCGTTTTTAACATTCCGCGTCCGGAGCTCTCATTAGTCTATCCTCCATCGTTTCACTGTAGTTTCCCGCCACCCTGCATGTCTCTGCCACTTCATCACGCCGCTCTGTTACACAGTCACTTTCGTTGCATTTCCATTCCCCCATGTATTTTTTGTTTCACATCTTTGTGTGTTTCGCAGGTTTGCAACGATGGAAAATCGCCAGTTAATTATCGCCTCCACTACAGAAATCGAAGACGTACCGAGGGATCAGCTTGTGAAGGAAAAATTTATGAAGAAAAGCCCTGGGTAGTTGCTGTGACATGGATTTCATTAATGAAGCAGGAGGTAAATTTGTCAATCCCCCTCAGAAAAATTCAAAAGGTAGATTTCGACAGGTGAAGATATTAATGTCGCGGTAAGGAGTACCAGTTGAAGATCAAGGGTTTCAACCTCCAACATAGAAGATTTTAAATTTTAATCCAGAGTTCAGAAGGCAAGGAGTACGAATGTATTAAAATCACATCCTCCAGGTTTTGTTTCAACAGGTTGTTCCTTTAAAAATGTGCAGAGTGTTCATGAAGATATATCCCTGTTCCGTACTCCTAAAGAAATCTCCTCCCCAGTGCATTAATTTTTGCAGCAGGCTATCGAGTACAGATAATATTATCAAGTCATTCAGTAGTATGGGCGCGAATTTTTCCGCCATTTTGTTCAAATTAGGCAAATTTAATGTTTCAACTACCTCATTCTCTAGAGTTTTCTATCTCTTCTATAAAAACCCAGAAAAAAGACATTGTGAGGGTTCCATATTTCTATCAGCAAACTATGCAGTGAAAATTTCATGTATACATTTTGTAAAACTTCTGTATGAAGGCTCAGAGCCCGTAGGGTCTCAGTGAGGAGGAGTTCTATCTGGTCTTTGGTATCCCAAAGTATGTAATTTTCTCTTATGTGTTAATATAAAACCCCATTTCATTTCATTTATCTTCCTGTATCATGTTTTGGAATGCGAGTGGCTCACTGGTTTGGTAAGGATTCATCCTAGTTGATGCCCATACTTAAATTAGTCAAGCGCTTTAAATAGGCCCATGCATGGTATATTGTTTCATATTCATCGCATCCATATTTCTACTATATTAGTTGCTTGAGGAGGGTGCTTTTAAAACGCCATTGTCATGTATGGATTCTTAGATTGATAAGCCCATATGTGGTTCTGTTGTGTATCTGGGTATCAACCTCATGTTAACTAGTATCTTCTTAATATTTTCTCCACTGCACACACTTTCTGATATTTGATTTATGTGGTATATTACTTGAATCGGCCCTCTTTGCAGTAAATTGTCTCTTAACTGTCTGATGCTTTTGTATTGGAGTCTTGCATGTTGTTCCTACATTATTCTTATCCCTGTATCAGCTTCTGAGAGAGTTTGGTCCCATTCAAAATCATTTTCCTTGTTTTATGAGATATAGCAGGAGAGCATTTGGACTGACACCCCAAATATATTGTATGCTCCTTGCTATGATAAGATGTCCTAGGCACTAGTCTATGGAAACTCTAGGCTGTCTCTAGGAGTAACAAAAATTGTCTACAACAGAATACATTCCTACAAAGGAACATGATGCAAATATTTTGACAAATTCCTTATCAAGAGGAAAATTCAAGTTACAAAGAGGCAAGATTGGGGTATCTGACAATCCCTTTCTTGCTGAAAGGGAGTGTTGAAAATGTAGCAAGAAAATCCTAATTTAATTTTCCCTTAAATTAAACTAGGAGAAAATCGAAATTCCACATCACTAGACAACTTGAATGAGTTAACTGATTGATTATCACTTAGTTATATTATTTAATTTGAGTTGTTGGCCTAACTTGAGTTGTGTATAGTGATTCCTAAATTTTAGGAGCCTAAGTTGAGTTAATTTCAGCTGGAACAATTTAATTCAGTTAAATAGAGTTAAGGTAAGATAAACTAGTTCCAACTAATGGAGGAACTAGTGGGAGGTATAACAGTGGGGTGCAACTTCAGTGTTTAACCATTTAATTGATTAACCAACCTAAATTAACTCATGCATGCATGAAATTCGAGTTACTTAGTTGAGATTCGATTCAAGGATAGTGTACTATGAGTTGTAGAATTTTCCAATTTGAACAGGTTGTGCATGCAATCAAAGAAGGGCCTAATAGAATTGTGAAATTCCCAATAAGAAATTTCCCTAATTAATAGTTGGCCGATTTCTCATCAAACATCACAAGGAAATAGGAGCTTGGAGGCTAAGAAAATTGGCTAAGTGTTGGCCAAAGTCAGTCAGTCGGTCAGAGGATAGAAGATACTTGTGCAGATTGTGCTCAAGCCTGAGCAAGTATATTGTATTCATCCAAATCCTTTGATTAATTCAATACATATAGGAAAGAGTTTTGAGCAGTTGCTTTCCCCTATATAAATATCTGTGTATGTGAGTTGAATCATGATGTATGCTTTTTATATGTGTTCTTGATCATGAATTTTCTTCCATAGATGAGTAGAGTATATTTGAGTCTTATGTTTTAGTACATTGCATGAGCAGTTTTGAATCTACAGTTAATTTCTACAATAATGTCCTTTTTAAAGGCTTAACTGCTTGAAGGAAAATCCACAACATTATGAGAATATTGTATGATGCCTACTGATTTGAAAGAGGATGTCGATTCCCTCAAGGAACAACTTTAAGTAATGACATTTGACAGGTAAAACCACAATAACGTACTACAGTCTTTATAGGGAACATGAAGACTTGAAGGCTAAAAATATGAAGTATTACGATAGTTGGAGTTTTTCCTTAGCTTATATCATGTGGCTTGAAGTTCAAATTAAAAATATACAAACATCAAAAAAGGGTCAAGAACTTGATGAAGGGAAGAAGGAAGTAGAGCATCTCAAAAGCATGTTGGATGAGGCAAACAAGGGAGAAAGCATATTGAAAAACTAACTCAAAGAAAAGGAAAAGGAATGGAAAAATAATTGGAACAAGCATGATAAAGGGAAGAATATCACCTCCTCGAAGAGGTAACTTGAAGAAACTCGGATATCTTAAGAAGACAAATGAAGTTGAAGGAAGAATACTACATAAATCATGAGCAGGAAATTGTCACATCGAGAGCAGAAGTGAATAATATAAAACATAAATTGAGGATTTCACAAGTATTGGATGACATTATGAATTGCGAAAGATCACCACTTATCAATACAGGCCTTGGATATGTCGGTGAGTCTTCATGATCCAATCATAAAGAGCAACCACATGTAGAAGAGAAGCCTCATTATAATGATTAAGAGCAACCACGTGAAGAGAAATATCATCCTAAATATAAAGGATAATGACATCTCAAGCAAGAGAAGAAGTCTCATGAAATGAAGTCTCATGCTAAAAACGGAGAGAATCCAAAGTCAAAGAGTTGAAAAAATCAACCAACATAGAAAGCTTGAATACCTATGCCATGAGAAATCACGATGATGCATTCAAGACACCAATTCATAATATAGCATTCAAAAGTGGAGAGCAACAAAAATACTCTCAAGAGAGAGACACCTTCAATAGGTCTTCAACCTATACACCTAAGTATACATGTGCATTTTATGGTTATTGTTATACATGTTTTAACTATGGACAGAGAGCTGCAGATTACAGGAGATATAATAGAAGTATTGACAGAGGGTTTCATCAAAGCCCTAGATGCAGATTTTCTTGAAGGCAAGAAAAATTCCCTTATACCTATGAAAACAAAAATCACAACAACTTTTCTCCATTATTGAAGGCAGATGTAGAGTATTATTTATGCCATAATCTTTTCCCTTTTTCCTGAGATTTCATAAGTGGCTTGACGTGGACCCTACATAATTAGAAATGAAAGACCTTCACCAAGAATGAAGATTAGAACACCATGGTCTGGAAAATAAAACATGTTTCTCAATGATCTCTCACATTTTTGGTAGATGCACATAGAGAGGAGGAGTTTTTAGGAGAAGCATATTGTTCGAGGGGAGCATGAGCAGAGGATCTGATGATGTTACAGGATGCATCAAGAAATCATGATGGTAGGGGGAGTTATATCATAGGTCCATAGGGAGTCACCCTTTTCCATTGATGTCAAAGGGGAAGATAAACTAGGAAGGATCAAGGGAGAAACAAATATGCATGATGCAACATACCTCGTATTGCCACGTGTGTTAACATCAACAACAAAGGGGGATATTGTTGAGAATGTTGTCATTAATGTCAAAACAGGAGCAGGTGCAATACATATATGCTATTTTAGGGAAATAAATGAGTAAATATACCATTATGGGTTCACGGGATGATGCAGTCTGACCATGAAACCTTAGTTTCAATAGAAACCCTAACCCTAGGGTTTGGAACCCTTGTGCAAATATTGATGGTACAACTTGATGAGGCAATGTTTTGAGGTAATGATGGATGATGGAAGTTGTTGCAACACTAGCTAATGGATTTAGAGTTTGGGTTCCTTGGACAATAAGGATACCCCATATTTATTGAATTTTTTCAGGTAGAAGATTATGGAATTTGGCTTGGAACCTTTTGCAGATGGATTATCCTCATCTTGCTAATTTCAGTGGTATGTGGAACATTTCATAGTCCCTCATGGTTTGTGAGATATGCCTAGTAAAATTCAAAGCCCCATTTTATGGTCCTAAAGCCCAAAGGGGTTTTTGAGGTGGAGACATATGATTAGTTGATGATGTGGCAATCTCTTCAGGTTGGAATCCATAGCATAAAATTGAAAACCCTAATTCAACTAGGGTCTAGACTAGAAATCATGAGTCAAAATTTAAATTATTTCTAGGCTCCAAAATAATTAAAAAATTCAAATAATAGTTTGGGCCAGATCATAGAAGAGTTTGGGAAAATTAATTTTGGTACAAAGTCAAATGATCAAAATAAAATAAAATTTAAAAGGGCTGAAATATTCACACAATTATTTCCCATGGTTAAAAAATAAATTTGGGAATTGTATCATTTGGAAAAAATTAAAAACTTATTTTGAATTCTTTCCTCCTAATTGAGGGTTGAATAATCTACAAGGCTCTATGGCTTCCATATAAAAAAAAAAATTTCCCTTAAAGTGCATGAATTTAGCTCATTGTCTCAAGTGGAATCTAAAAGGATTATTTTGACAAGGGTTTTGGACAATTTATTTTGGGTTTCAAGGGTTTCGATTGGTGCCACATGTTGTATTTATTTCTTGAAGGTAGTTATTGGCTGCGAAAGTGTGTCATGAAACCAGTTCGACCAAACTTTAGGTTAAAGCTAGCCCTCGAACCAAAGGGGGATCCTTCAAGTGTTATGAGGATTTTTTTAACGTTGTTCATTGTCACTAGACAACATCATATGAAGCACAATGGCCAGATCTATGATTTGTATAAGTGGTTGCTAATGAGTATCCAATCTCTGCTAAGAAATAAAGTCCTCTCTTGCTGAGCTTTTATCAAAGTGCAAAAATCCAATTCCAATAGAATAACATAGCTTTAAACAATATCATGGAGGAATAAAAGAGAAATTAGATAATTAAGTATTCATATTCAATAGTAAATTAATCAGATTTAGTAGATGCGTATAGATAACTTCTACAACCAAACAAATATACATTCAAGAGATGATAGAAGGAAAAAATTAAATGTTGCAGAGGAGTTGTTTGAAACAGATTGTTCAATTAGGTAGTCTCCATAATGATGATAACTTTGCAGTGGGCTGACAGGGAGGTTTATACTCAAACCTAGCCTTGCCCTAGCTCCTATGTTACCTTGAACATATGAAATTATGAAATCACACGGAGAGGCATACATGAAAAACAAATTATGTCATGAAACTAAAGTGAGAATACTTCAATTAAAAAATTTCAATATAATTCTTTACAAAAATGGCAGGGTTTTGACATCAAAATCCAACCCTTGCTCATTACAATTGAACAAATATATAGAAAAATACATCCTATCAGTTATTTTTATCTGTTACAAACTTTTTTGAAACAAAATAAAATGATGAAAATCTCAAAAAGCTGGAAAGAATCTGTAAATGTTGGAGATGTTGGAATCAAATGTCCAACAAGGTTTACACTTTGCTCTTAACAAATAATATTTTGTGTGAAAATCTTTATTTGTTGATTTAGATATCTAATTCAATCCTTGAATTTTCTACTCATTGACTAACAAGAAATTTGGAGATGATCTTTGCCCAAAATGTGTGAAGTGTCGCCAGGTGTTGACTTTTTGACTGTTAATTCTCCTTCAAACCCGGAATCGATGGCTTGTTGATATCATGCATGGAGATTCGAAGTTGTTGAAATTGCTCCTAAATATATGTTCACTTCCCTTTAAACTTGGTTGACTTGATAGCTTCCCATGGTAATGTTTTGTAACATATTGATAATGAGATTGAGTTCATTTAAAACTTTTACTCGTTTAATAAATTATTTTTGCACCGGATATTTTTTCATAGCCAGTAAACACATTTTTCATGTCTAGAAAGCCCTGATCATAAGTCCATCCATGGCCAATAATAAATTTATGAAAACACAACAATTCCATAAAAAAAACATTATTGCCACCTTCAATACATAACTTTTTAGGTTGTGCATATCCATGTGATACAAGGAATTCAACAATAGATATTAAGTCATCAAAACATTTTTGTTTTCTTGCAAGAGAGCCTGCTTTTTGTAATTCTTCTCCATCTCTTTTTCTCGAGTGTAACTTTCCTGCATTATTTCAAATTTTCTGTAATATTTAAGCATTCCTTTCTTGATTTCCTTAGCACTTGGGTAAAAAAACAATATTGTCAAGAAATAGTTGTAGATGAAATTCATCCGGCACTACTTCTGCTTTTGTTGCTAGACCAAGTAGTAGAAGTAAATAGCCACCAAAAGTGTCCCATATGTACACCCATTCATTATCAATGGCTTCTTCCAAAGCCAAAATGCGAGCATGAGCACGCATTTTTCTTATGTACCCAACCTCTGAAGATTCATAGAGGTAAGTCAGCCTAGATTTTTGCCTCCAAACCATACCCCTACAACAACTTCTTCTTTCCTTAAACATTCATGAAACTTCATACCATTAGCCATTGGAAGTACAAAATTGTTATCTCTGTCTCTAGTGATAGTTGGAACACCAACCAATAGGGCAGCAGAGCTCAGAGACCTTTGCAGAGCTGAATATGTCCTTGACAAAGCATTTCTAGTCTTTGTGGAAGTTCGAGAAATAGCCTAAACCATTTTTTATTTACTAAGATAATTCATAGAATCTTTCATCATCTTCAGTGTTAAGCATGGGTTTGAAACATAAAATCCAAATGCCACAACTTAGTGAGAGTAGAACTAGAATACACACCAATGCGGACAATGCAGCGAAAAATATGCCTTTATGGAACTTTCCCCTCACAAGATTTTACAACTTCCAAGAAAGATGCTCCACAAAAGGTCACTAGAACAATTATGAAAATGTCCACACATGTAGTTGACGAAAGGAAAAATTGGTAAGTTGTAAACCACGAAACAATAGAGAGAATATAAGTGATGGTTAGAGAAAAAGTGAATGCAATAGCCCAACCTAAGTAAAAATATGATGCATGTGGAGAACTTAAAATATCTTGGTCACCCTTTCAACCATGGTAGCCCAGATCATCTAAAGGTTTAAAAAATATGATAATACCTAATGTTATAACAAAAAATGTGAATATGGTTACATATATCACCATGGAAAATCCCTTTTTCAACCTATGAAAACATCCATGCATATTTCTTGTTTGATTTGCAGGAGGTATGCAAAAAAGATATCCATTGTTTATCCAAATTGGAATTGCTACAGAAAAGCATGCCACCATAAGAGACACTGTCAATGCCAAGTTAAGGATAATATAAGATTTAATTCTTATGAGTCATTTTCTCTTTTATGAGATAGTGAATAGGGACATGTTCATATCCTTTGGTAATTATTGATTTTGTAAGTTGCCTCTATTGGTTTAATCAAAACTTCTCTTTGAAGTGTTTCTGTATACTTTTGTTTCTTAGTTTAATTCAATATTCTCTTGCCAGATCAGATTAAAAAACTTAGCGCCACATTCTTCCTTCTATGTCGATGTATCCATGCATGTAATAGTGCAATGGCCACTTAGCAACTTTGTTTCCACGTTTATCCCTGTGTTTTCGCTAAAACCAGAACCGGCTTGCGAGGAGGGTGGGGGGGGGGGGCGCTATAACAGTAAATGGTTTTTATCTAGGGGTTCCGCAATCCATCATAGGTTGCCATGCCATAAAAAATGGTTTTTTGAAACATCCATTTCGGACCCCCCTCCAAGCTAAACATCGAACACACCTAGGGCTTTGTAATAATTGGCGACTGGCAATTTGCCTTGGATGCATTACCTACCGTTGAAAACTACAAGCAATTTAAGTGTGTGTTGCTTGGATAATTCTTGGGAAATTTATCCCACATCGAACAAGAAAGTGTCTTCATTGGTGTTTATATGCACCAACGACCTTCACAAAATTCAATGCTTTGTGATATGTAGTTGGTCATATTTTTTTTTGGATTCAAACATTTATAAAAGCATTATAATACTCTTTGAAGCTGGCATAAAAATGAGCCAATGTTGAGATTTAATAGATGATGAAGCTTAGTGAAAATCAATCACCTTCACAAGTGGGCCCACAGGCTATTTTTAGGTGCAAGTCTATTTTTAGACTATGTCTATTTTTAGACATGGTAATCATATTTCAAAATTTGCAGGATGCTATTTGTGGATGGTTGGTCAAGTTGGAAAAATAGATGAAATTCTATTTTTAGAATATTGGACAAAGTCTATTTATAGATCGTCGATCTAAAAATAGATGTGTTGATTATTATTAGCCCTTAATAATAATCAGACTATAAATATCAACTTATTATCTTGGAGCACTTTATTTTAGTGAACAGATTTGGAAAATCAGTGGGCTGAATGAATTACGCAATTCCTACGGTTTACTAGTGGTTCATGCATGGAGGACTCAGTTAGAACTGAAGTGGCAAAGTTATGACAGAGTTGGAAGAGTAGTTCATGGAGTTGTTATTCAGTTTAACTCAGTTAATGGAGTTAAACTCAGTTGAGTTAGTTGTATCTAGTCTAACTGAATGACACACTAGTGAGAGTGGAGTGAATTAATTAGTTAATTAATTCACAAATTATAACTCACTAATCAACTGAATAGAAACAACAGTTAACTACAGTGCATGTCAGTTCCAGTGAAGACGCAGTGGAGAGATAGGTGAAAGGGTGAGATGGACTATCTGTTGTGACTATAGTGATGCATTGATTGAATCACACACACATTGGAGATGCCAATGAGGATTGTGCAGTCAAGGCAAGGCCAATTTGAATTCATTCAGGGGTCTTCTTCAACAGGGATTGCGCAGTGGAGGCAGGCTATCAGGTAGCAAGAAATCATTGCATGGATTTGTAGATTTCTTCATGTTAGTGTGTGACGATTGATTGTACTGAGAGCTTGATGTATTAAGATTTGTATGAGATTGTTACATGATCTCCATGATACATAATATATGATAGTTGGGGTTTTTAGCTTCAGGCTTTCCCGTTAAACAACTATGTTATGTGCGATTGTTTTTATTGCTTCATGTGTTTGCAATTGAGTTTAAATTTCCGCAAAATATTAACAGTGGAAGGATTCTGTATTTAGCAAGAAGATAAATATTGTTAGATCAGGATAATCTGGATATATACATGCATATGTTATATAATTTCTACATGGTATCAGAGGAGTGTTAATTCTTGAAGATTGAAATTGTGAAGAATTGTTTAGTTTGTGCTAGTGGACAATTCGAATTTGCTTCATAAAATTCTCCTGAGTTTGCCTTAACGGATTTGTATATGCTCTAGAATTTAGCCACAAAACTAATTTACAAATTTCCAACAAGAAAAGCTACAACATCACGATTTCATTTTCAAAGGCTACTTTGTGAATTCGTTGTAGCAACTTGGCCAAGTGCAAATTGAATAATACTTGTGCATAAAAGGGTCGAAGTCTCTAGGATTGGAGGAATTGGGAGGAATGGACAAAAATATCTTTTTTGTCTTCACTGGAGATTCGTTCGTTGGGTTCTTTGTTGTAGGAGGGTTATCATTAATTTTCTTTTCAGGTGGCTTATGTTGAATACTTCAAAGTATATGAAGTTGGTCACATATTCCTTTTGGGTTCAAACATTTATAAAAGCACTATAATACCCTTTACATCTTGCATAAAAATTAGCCAATGTTGAGATTCAACAAGATGATGAAGCTTAATGAAAATTAGTCACCTTCACTAAGTGGGCCCGCAGGCTATTTTTAGGTGCAAGTCTATTTTTAGACTATGCCTATTTTTAGACATGGTGATCATATTTCAGTTTTTGCAGGATGCTATTTGTGGATGGTTGGTCAAGTTTGAAAAATAGATGAAATTCTTTTTTTATAATATTGGACGAAGTCTATTTATAGATCGTCGATCTAAAAATAGATGTGTCGATTATTATTAGCCCTTAATAATAATCAGACACTAAATATCAACTTATTCTCTTGGAGCACTTTATTTCAGTGAACAGATTTTTCAAATCAATGAGCTGAAGGAATTACGCAATTCCTACGGTTTACTGGTGGTTCATGCATGGAGGACTCAGTTAGAACTGAAGTGGCAAAGTTATGACAAAGTTGGAAGAGTAGTTCATGGAGTTGTTATTCAGTTTAACTCAGTTAATGGAGTTAAACTTAGTTGAGTTAGTTGTATCTAGTCTAACTGAATGATACACTAGTGAGAGTGGAGTGAATTAATTAGTTAATTAATTCACAAATAATAACTCACTAATCAACTGAATAGAAACAACAGTTAACTACAGTGCATGTCAGTTCCAGTGGAGACCCAGTGGAGAGATAGGTGAAAGAGTGAGATGGACTATTTGTTGTGACTATAGTGATGCATTGATTGCATCACACACACATTGGAGATGCTAATGAGGATTGCGTAGTCAAGGCAAGGCCAATTCGAATTCATTCAGGGGTCTTCTTCAGCAGGGATTGCACAGTGGAGGCAGGCTGTTAGGTGGCAAGAAATCAATGCATGGATTTGCAAATTTCTTCATGTTAGTGTGTGACGATTAATTGTAATGAGAGCTTGATGTACTAAGATTTGTATGAGATTGTTACATGATATCCATGATACATAATATATGATAGTTGGGGTTTTTAGCTTCAGGATTTCCCGTTAAACAACTATGCTATGTGCGATTGTTTTTATTGCTTCATGTGTTTGCAATTGAGTTCAAATTTCCGCAAATTATAAACAATGGAAGGATTCTGTATTTAGAAAGAAGATAAATATTTTTAGATCAGGAGAATCTGGATATATACATGCATATGTTATATAATTTCTACATGGCATCATAGGAGTGTTAATTCTTGAAGATTGCAATTGTGAAGAATTGTTGAGTTTGTGCTAGTGGACAATTCAAATTCTCTTCATAAAATTCTCCTAAGTTTTCCTTAACAGATTTGTATATGCTCCAGAATTTAGCCACAAAACTAATTTGAAAATTTCCAATAAGAAAAGCTACAACACCACGATTTCATTTTCAAAGGCTACTTTGTGAATTCGTTGTAGCAACTTGGCCAAGTGCAAATTGAATAATACTTGTGCATAAAAGGGTGAAAGTCTCTGGGATTGGAGGAATGGACAAAAATATATTTTTGTCTTCACTGAAGCTTCGTTGGTTTCTTTGTTGTAGGAGGGTTATCATTAATTTTCTTTTTAGGTGGCTTTTGTTGAATACTTCAAATTATATGCAGTTGATCACATTTTTTTTTTGGGTTCAAACATTTATAAAAGCACTATAATACTCTTTGCAGCTTGCATAAAAATTAGCCAATGTTGAGATTCAACAAGATGATGAAGCTTAGTGAAAATCAATCACCTTCACTAAGTGGGCCTGCAGGGCATTTTTAGGTGCAAATATATTTTTAGACTATGTCTATTTTTAGACATGGTAATCATATTTCAAAAGTTGCAGGATGCTATTTGTGGATAGTTGGTAAAGTTGGAAAAATAGATGAAATTATATTTTTAGAATATTGGACGAAGTCTATTTATAAATCGTCGATCTAAAAGTAAATGTATCGATTATTATTAGCCCTTAATAATAATCCGACTCTAAATATCAAATTATTCTCTTGGAGCACTTTATTTTAGTGAACAGATTTGGCAAATTAGTGGGCTGAATGAATTACGCAATTCCTAGGGTTTACTGGTGGTTCATGCATGGAGGACTCAGTTAGAACTGAAGTGGGAAAGTTATGACAGAGTTGGAAGAGTAGTTCATGGATTTGTTATTCAATTTAACTCAGTTGAGCTAGTTGTATCTATTCTAACTGAATGATACACTAGTGAGAGTGGAGAGAATTAATTAATTAATTAATTCACAAATAATAACTCACTAATCAACTGAACAGAAATAGCAGTTAACTACAGTGCATGTCAGTTCCAGTGGAGACCCAGTGAAGAGATAGGTGAAAGGGTGAGATGGACTATCTGTTGTGACTATAATGATGCATTGATTGCATCACACACACATTGGAGTTGCCAAAGAGGATTGCGTAGTCAAGGCAAGGCCAATTCAAATTCATTCAGTGGTCTTCTTCAGCAGGGCTTGCACAGTGGAGGCAGGCTATCAGGTGGCAAGAAATCAGTGCATGGATTTGCAGATTTCTTCATGTTAGTGTGTGACGATTGATTGCACAGAGGGCTTGATGTACTAAGCTTTGCATGAGATTGTTACATGATCTCCATGATACATATATGATATTTGGGGTTTTTAGCTTCAGGATTTCCTGTTAAACAACTGTGTTATGTGTGATTGTTTTTATTGATTCATGTGTTTGCAATTGAGTTTAAATTTCCGCAAAATATTAATAGTGGAAGACTTTGTCAATGGACAGGAGAAACTACCGAGTTGGGAGCGACTTTGGTCGGATCTTGTGCAGGAGGAGATAAGGTGAAGTACCAGGGATGGCTCTTCATCGAAGAATGATGATGAAGAGAATTGCGCTTTGGCTGCCAAAGCAAGGAAAGGGAAGGGGAAGAAATTCCCTCCAAAATCCAAGGCTAAAGGAAAGAAGCAGGCTTTGTCCAAGGTGTAGTGTTTTCACTATCACGAACATGGGCATTTCACCACTAACTGCCCATAGAAGAAGAAGAACAAGAAGGATGTTGGAGCTGCAGTGGGTGAGGCCTTAGCCTCACAATTTGAACTTGATTTCTCCTTGATCGCATGCTTGGTTTCAAGCGCAATGGGATTGGTGTGGTATCTTGATAGTGGTGCGTCTTTCCATATGACGGGAGACAAGGAGTTGTTTAGTGACTTGGAGGAGAAGGACCTCCAAATGCATATAGAGATGGGCGACGATGGTTGATACAATTCAACTGGCATTGGGACCATTTCCTTTGAGAGGGAGTCAGGTAATCCATTTCTGTTGAAATATGTTATGCATGTTCCAGGTCTGAAGAAGAACTTGGTCTCGGTTGCAATGTTGGAAGACAGAGGTTATGACATTGTTTTCAACGAGGGAAAATCTTTCCTATGACATAAAACAATGGGGCAAACCAAGAGGATATGGATTCGAGTTAAGAATCTCTACAAGCTAGAGGTAGATGGATGTGCTGCAATGATGGGCAAAGAAGAAGAAGTGGTGAGCTGGGATGAAGGAAAAGTATGGCACAGAAGATTAGGCCATCTTCACCATGGCGCCTTGAAGATTTTGCAGCAAATTTCTTCTAGACTTCCCAAGGGCACTCTTGCGCAGTCAGATCATTGCAAGGGATTTACTATGGGTAAGTTTGTGAAGATCACCTTTCATGAGAAGGAGAACCGTGCTTCGGTGATCCTGGAGAGAATTCACACAGACGTGTGTGGACCTTTCTCAGTTGCTTCAACAACAAAACATAGGTATTATGTTATATTTGTTGATGACTATTCTCGTAGATGCTGGATCTTCTTCATGCAGAAGAAGAGTGAAACATTCTCAAAAAAATGTGAGTTTAAAGCATTGGTGGAGAGGGAGTTGGGAAGCAAGTGAAGGCTCTACGGAGCGATAATGGTGGTGAATATATCTCGAACGAATCCAAAGACTTCTGTAGCAAAGAAGGAATTTGAAGACAACTCATAGCGCCTCATAACCCACTGCAGAATGGAGTCGCGGAGAGGAAGAACAGAACAATTGTGGGTGTTTCACGAGCTATGCTGCATGACCAGGGCCTACCATTGCACTTGTGGGCGGAAGCATGCAACACTGCGGTTTATGTGCAAAACTGTTGTCCTCATAGAGTACTTGGCATGAGTACACTTGAAGAATATTTTACTGGTAAGAAGCCTGATATTTCTCATTTGAAGATTTTTGGCTCATATGTTTACATTCATGTGACAAAGGATGCAAGGAAGAAGCTAGAGCTGACTGCAGAAGTTGGGATTTTGTGGGGTACTCAGAAACACCCCATAATTATTGTGTGTATTTTCCAGACAATCAGATGAATGTGGTGCGTCGGGATATAAAATTCAATGAGGTGAAAGCCATGAAGTTGTCGCTTGAGAGGGAGCTACACTTGCATGTGGAGGATAAACTTCTTGTTCCCAAAGATGAGCGTCTAGATGTGGATCAGCCATGGGGGGAGGATCATGGAGTGGAGGAGTCCACTCATGCAGAACCAAACATTAGAACTAGTAGAAAGTGTACCACAGAATCTGAGAGACTGAAGCTTGATGTGGCACAGAATGTATGAGTCCCTACATCACAGCTTAGACAGAGACAGGCACCTGACTGATTTACTGGATACATGGCTCTTATGAGAAAGTGTGTCGTGACAGAGCCATCTTCTTTTGAAGAAGCAGTGCAGGAGCCCACATGGGTAGATGCCATGGTGGAGGAGTATGACTCCATTTTCAGAAATAGTGCTTGGGAGATTGTTCCAAGGCTGGTGGGTAAATCAGTTGTAGGATCAAGATGGATATACAAGGTAAAGCAAGACGTTGATGGGAGCGTCGAGAAGTATAAGGCAATATTTGTTTCCTGGGGCTTCTCACAGATCGAGGGGATTGATTATGAAGAAAACTTTGCACCTTTCGCATGTTATTCTTCCATAAGGACCATCCTTGCTCTCTCAGCGCAGATGGGTTGGCACATTCATCAGATGGATGTGAAGATTGTGTTCCTTAATGAGACCATTGAAGAAGAGGTGTACATTGAGCAGGCTGAAGGATTTTAGATCTTTAACAGCGAGTCGCATGTGTGTAGGCTCAAAAGAGTGTTGTATGGGCTGAAACAAGCACCTCATGCTTGGTACACTCGGATCGACAACTATTTCACTGGACTTGGCTTCACCAAGAGTGAGGCGGATGCAAACTTGTACCAAATTGTGGTGGAGGTTAAGATTTTAATCATTCTTCTTTATGTTGATGATTTAATACTAACGGGTGATGAGCAGTTGATGCACTCATGTAAGGCAGATCTTGCAAAGGAGTTTGAGATGAAGGATTTGGGCCTCCTTCATTATTTCCTTGGATTGGAAATATGGCAGCGAGAAGGTGAATTGTTTGTGTCTCAAGGCAAGTATGCCTAGAATATACTGGAGGAGTTTCACATGCAAGGCTGCAAGCCTATCGACACTCCTCTTCCAGTAAATTGGAGGAAAGAGGATGCTACATCAACAGAGGTAGTGGATGCCATTGTTTATTGACAGTTGGTGGGTTCGCTCGTGTATTTAGTTAATACAAGACTGGACATATGCTATGCGGTGAACCAGCTTTCACAAGCGATGGTTAAGCCTACCAAGCTCTTTTGGAAGGCAGGCAAGCATGTCCTGAGGTATCTCAAGGGCACATCTGAGTATGGATTATGGTACAAACAGACGAATGAGGTGAATTTGCATGGCTTCACGGATGCAGATTGGGCATGTAGTCCAACAGACAGAAAGAGCACATCAGGAGGGGTTTTGAGTATCGGATCTACAACAGTTTCTTGGTACATCAGGAAACAAAGATCTGTGTCACTCAATTCAGTGGAAGCAGAATACATGGCAACAAGTCAAGCTGCATGTGAGGCTAATTGGATGAGGAAGATCCTGGTTGGTTTGTTCGGTTCACATTTAGATCCTACAGTGATACATTGTGATAATCAGAGTTGCATTAAACTCTCGATTAATCCTGTGTTTCATGATATATCTAAACATATTGATATCTGGTATCATCATATTAGAGATTGTGTGCATTGGAAGATCATGTTTCTTCAGTACATTCCTACGGAAGATCAGGATGCAAACATTTTGACGAAGGCGCTCACCAGGAGCCAATTCGAATACCATAAAGGCAGGATAGGGGTGAAGGATAATCCCTATCTTGTTGAGAGGGAGTATTGAGATTCAACAAGATGATGAAGCTTAGTGAAAATCAGTCACCTTCACTAAGTTGGCCCGTAGGCTATTTTTAGGTGCAAGTCTAGTTTTAGACTATGTCTATTTTTAGACATGGTGATCATATTTCAGAAGTTGCAGGATGTTATTTGTGGATGGTTGGTCAAGTTGGAAAAATATATGAAATTATATTTTTATAATATTGGATGAATTCTATTTATAGATCGTCGAACTAAAAATAGATGTATTGATTATTATTAGCCCTTAATAATAATCAAACTCTAAATATCAACTTATTCTCTTGGAGCACTTTATTTCAGTGAAAAGATTTGGCAAATTAGTGGGCTGAAGGAATTATGCAATTCCTAGGGTGTACTGGTGGTTCATGCATGGAGGACTTAGTTATAACTTAAGTGGCAAAGTTATGACAGACTTGGAAGAGTAGTTCATGGAGTTGTTATTTAGTTTAACTTGGTTAATGGAGTTAAACTCAGTTGAGCGAGTTGTATCTAGTCTAACTGAATGATACGCTAGTGAGAGTGGAATGAATTAATTAGCTAATTAATTCAGAAATAATAACTCACTAATCAACTAAACAAAAACAACAGTTAACTACAGTGCATGTCAGTTCCAGTGGAGACCTAGTGGACAGATAGGTGAAAGGGTGAGATTGACTATCTGTTGCGACTATAGTGATGCATTGATTGCATCACACACACATTGGAGTTGCCAATGAGGATTGCGTAGTCAAGGAAAGGCCAATTTGAATTCATTTAGGGGTCTTATTCAGCAGGGATTGCGTAGTGGAGGCAGGCTATCGGGTGGCAAGAAATTAGTGCATGGATTTGCAGATTTCTTCATGTTAGTATGTGACAATTGATTGTACTGAGAGCTTGATGTACTAAGCTTTGTATGAGATTGTTACATGATCTCCATGATACATAATATATGATATTTGGGGTTTTTAGCTTCAAGCTTTCTTGTTAAACAACTGTGTTATGTGTGATTGTTTTTATTACTTCATGTGTTTGCAATTGAGTTTAAATTTTCACAAAAGATTAACAAAGGAAGGATTCTGTATTTAGCAAGAAGATAAATATTGTTAGATCAGGAGAATCTGGATATATACATGCATATGTTATATAATTTCTACAGCCAAAGGGTTTTCTTTTGTGTTATGACCCAATCTTTCACTTGGGCATAAGAAATTCACCTTGTGATTCACAGGTGAATGAGGAGTTGTATCGTTAGCAAGGAGGACATTTAAAGACTCCGATCTGTCAAGAAAATCCAAATAATTTAGATTCTATTTCCTGCAAAGCATATCTCATACTTATTGAAAATTGAAATTCTTCTTTGCAACATTGTTTTTGCATTTAGAAGGACGAATTTGTGTGGGATAATTTTCATCCTAAGCTTTCTGCAATTGTTATAACATGTTGTAGCATCAAAATATGGTCTTTCGTAGCAGACTGTAGTCTAGACACTTCTCATTTTTTTCAATTTTTGAAGGCATTTGCATAAGGATTCATCTTTTGTACTAAGTATCAATCCTTGAAAGCCCTAAAACACTAGTCTTCTTAGATAACCTTCTAGAGTTCAGTCTGTTAAAATTAATGGAATAATTGTCATTTCTTTGAACCAAAACATACTGAAGCTCTATTGGTGAGACGAGATAAGCCCTGTCTAACCTGCAGACTTTAAGTATTGAGTGATAATCATGATGGAATTCTGATGTGCAAATATGTGATCACAAAAGGATACTCTAACGCAAGAATTTTGACATTATTGTGAACATTGATATACACTTGTTTGTGTTACTGCCAAAAGAAATATAATTTTACCTATGCAAGTCATATGATACAAGAAGTGCATATATGATCTTCACACCAGCGAAGAGATTAAATTAATATTTGCAGGCCTGAAGTGGCATGCTGTGAAATTTGAATCTTGGCCTTTGTTCCATAACTTAAATATCTACCTAATATTGCAGTAAGGCTTGTTGATTTTTGAAGCCATGTAAAGTCTAAGAACTCAGTTAGTCATCTGGGCATCATTTTATCTTCACTTATGGAGACTTCACTGAAACTAGTGACAATATTTTTTATGCTTGAAAAGAAAATCTCTGTATGGAAATGAAAAAACATGACATTCAATTTTGTGACACGTTTAATTAACAATAATGGCTTGACATTACAATTCATTTGGGTTCTTCCTAATGAAATTAGAGATAAGAATTGGAGAATGGTATGCACAATAGTCATCTTAGCTTGACAGATTGTTATGCAGAATTGTGATCTACAGATAAATCAAATTCCCTAACTATGGTGCTAGGCACTTGGAACAAAAAATGAAAGACTTTGCTATCACTTTCTCTAAAATAAGCAGACACGCAGAATAATAGAAGATCCTACTTGTAATCTAAGCACTTCTCCTTCTCCTTCTGCCCCTTTTTTTGTCGCCTTCAATCCAACTTAGATCACTAGATTGATTCTTGCAAGCATAAACAAAGGAAAAAAAGCAGATTGCAATATACAGATGTCTACTTATCTTAATCACTCAAATCAATTAGATATGAAACATATATATCATTCAAGAATCCATTGCATGAGAAATAGATACATATATGGGAAAATGAACAACAATATTTATTAAAGAGTAGAAGGGGGAGTTTATAACCAATGATATATTTGATGCCACCAACTCCAGCTTCATCCCAGCCTCATCACATCCAACATCACACCAGCAGCATATCAGTACTTCCACTCTCTCAAATGAGAATCCAGCAACATTTCTTTACCAAAAATTTTCCTTCCCTAGCACTAGGATCTGTGCTCAATTTATAGGGAAATTGATGGTAGTTTCTCAATGAATGACTTTCTAATAATAGGAAATACATGTTCCCAAGTTCAGAGGTGTTAGATGGACACTTGGATTCGAAGTATGACACGTATGGACTCTTATATAAGGCACTGGCCATGTGGATATTCTCGGAACAATGATAATTCTGCTCCCAGGTGACCAACACACTCTTGAATGTCGGGAAGTGCATTGCAGTGCGCCCTTGAATGGAGGATGTTGCATATACAAAACAGTTAGTCCCTTTAGAGGCAACATTGGTGAGTTCATAAGTGATATAACATATACTTCAAACCTTATAAATATCACAATAGAAGCCATGAATGATTTGTGCTTCTCTTAGGGCATATAGCAACTGAAATGTAAGGGGATGATAGACCCTATTTCATTGGTCCTTTGGATGATGTCCAGTTTGAACAGGTCATGGGGGACGATGCCCAAATTGACCTATAACAGTTTCCCCCTAAAGCATGAAGCTGAATTAATAATAATATTTTTGAATGAGATGCTTTACGATGTGATGAGATGGAACTGGAGCGGAGTGGTGACCTGCATCAATCTTACAATACATTACATCATGATATTTTCATCTTGATCACGAATTTTTTAGGGAGGCATTCCCATGCTCAACACATAAACTATCTAATAATATGTACATAGTGCATAAAGTCGTTTACATTGGAATGTTGCCAATACAGACATGCCTACTTATATAGGCCCATGTTCGGATGATGATCTATAAGAAAGGTCTCTGTACAGATGATGTGTACAAAAATCCTGAAATCGCAGCCTGGCTAGATGAAACTAGATCCGCAGTCTTCTTATCTCATTGACTCGATTGTTTGGGTACAAGTCTAGCCATGTGAATATATGATTTGTAGTCAAACATGGTAAGACATCATTTGATTCATAGCCAATGATATGAGCTATTAACAAACGTGAGAGAACCACCATTGATGTTGATGGCTCTCAAGGTACTACAATTTTTCAAGGCGTGAATAGATGATTTGATGTCGAATGCCAAACAAAAGCTTTTGGTCAAAGTTCTGGAAGCGAGGATATTGTCGATGTTGTAACAAGCCTCATGGTACTGGAAGATGATGTTTCTAAGTAAACTTCCTAGATGATGATTTGATGTCGACAGAAAGCCACTTTTTCACAAAACGGGAGTTACTGATTTCAGAGACAAAATGTGAATTGATATAGGAATGTTCAGGGATGACTGTCATGAAAATGAAGGTTTATGAGTATTGCAGAAGGATGAGTATTCACTGGATGACTTCTCTCAATCATATCGGCGACACTGAAATGAGTTGGCAGCATTGACCCAAAACCAAAGCGAAAGTATGATGAACCATATGTATGAATGAACTGTCAAGAAGATTACCCAACCCAAAAAATCACGATGATGGAGTGAAGTGTCATGTTCAAGAGCGACCTGCTACCATAAAATTTCTGTTCCCTTTCCCAAATTTTTCCCGGTCATTTGTCAACCAATACCTCTTTTGTTTTTAACAAGCTTGAGGAGGATAACATATGCTTAATCTATAATTCAACCTTTCAGGTGAATATGCATCGTTATTTAATAATTTAACGAGTCTAGCGATAAATGAAACTCGATTCTTGCCATGATCAACAAGCCTGTCGCTATTTTATGTTTTAACGAGCCTAACGACAATGACAACCCGGTCCTTTTTCATATTTAGAGAGTTTGAAAAAGAGGACAAAAGGAAACTCCATGAGTCCTTTTTCGTAAATTTGTTTCTCAGATCCGAAAAAGTGTAAAATGATATCTGAGAGAACCTTGTAGCCATGTTCGACTAAGGTTTTCCTTTTTCGTAAATAATCTATCTCAGTCCGGAAAAGGGTTAAACTTATACTGAGTAGATGTCATTTCATTTAATTTTACGAGCTTGAAAATACAAGTGCTCAAAAATATTTTCACATTATCAGAGTCTGAAAAGAGCTAAAAGAAGACTCCAGGGGTTCCTTTTTCGTCAGTATCAAAACTAGAAAAAGAGATAAAAGTGCACTTCAAGTCCTTTTTCATTTTTATCAAAGCTCGAAAATAAGGATAAAAATACGCTTTATGGTCAAATCAGTCTTGAAATAAGTGTTCACAACTAATCTTCTATGTTAGTTGTAAACATGTTCTGAACAACATCAAATGGATTAAAAATACCTACTTCATGATAAAAAAATGAATTAAACTATAGTCACAACAATAAATATGATTTGCAAGTAATCAAATGACTCATTAAAAGAGTTTTATTGTTCATTTTTACCATTTGAAAGTTACCATTTTCATTTTGGAGCTCTGAACCTGTTTTTGCCCCCGAAATTTAGCTGTTGATTGTGATCGATTCTGTGGACGGTTTTCCTCATCGTTCAATCCAGGTTGGTGCCATCAACCTCCTCTTTCCTTCAGTAGTATTTTTGTTTCATTTCATTGCAATTTTTTAGAGATTTTGGCCCCTTAGGGTAAATTTATTTTGCAAACAGGGAAACACACCCTTGAATGCCGAAAGGTGTGTTGCAGTGCACTAGAATTGAAGGCCAGATGCACTTGCAACGCATTGTCCCTTGACCAAGGTGCGTTGGGTGCAATTCATATTTTTTTTCTTTGTAGTGTGCCCAAATTTTGCCTGATTTTTTTTTGCATGAAATGGGTCCTTATGAGTCTTATGGTTGTGTTTCAGGGATTCAACAGACCAAAATGACAATTACTTGGAGGGAAAGATAACATGAGGAACAAAACATGATTTCCGTAAATGCTCCAAGTAGTATAAGATCCCTCAGAGATTGTGGGTTGCCGAAGTACTTCATACTATCAGGTATGAGGCAACAGATGGAATTATTGGAGTTCCTTGTTCATTCATGGGATCTGACGATTGAGGCATTTCATATTGGGGAAAAAGTGGTCCCAATTTTAGTGGAGGATATCTATTTTCTCACAGGTTTTTCGAGGAGAGGCCTACCCATTTATCTCTCAGGGTCTGCTCCAAGAGGAGATACGGTGAGATATTATATATTGCAGTATTGCAATCCAGGGGCAGAACCTAGCAAGAATGGGAAAATAAACATCCAGGATGTTCGTGATTTTCCATTGAGAACCATATTATTCACGATAGCAAAGCTTGTTGGTACCGCTACACTACACGTATGCACTAGAGTGCCTAGAACCTTGCAAACAGATCTTACATGTAGTATGCACTAGAGTGCCTAGAACCAACAATTTGAAACTAGGTTGAAGCTTTACTCTCTCAAATGAAAGAACAACTAAGCAAGGAAAAGGGAGGAAGGAAGAAAATTTTCAACTATGGTTCGATCCTCATCTCTTTTTCCTTAGATCAGATTCCACTGATGCAGCCTCAGCATGTGATGTTGGGTATATCTAACCCTTGAGATCCAGGGATGCAGAGATGGGTAGAAATGATGGCTAGACATGCTGGTCAATCGACCATCGTGTTCTCAACTACATTCTTCACCTGGTTCAAGTGACAGATTATCACCATCGATGACTATGCATATGCAGGCGTCGACTTTCGAGGAGATCCATATTTAGTTTTACCAGAAAGCGCTCAATGGGGTGCAATTAGTAAGAATGTTTTGACCATATTTTTTTATTTTTCTAAGGTTTATACATGTTTTTTATTTTAATTTTTTCCTAAGATTAGACTAAAGTTTTGATGTATGTAGATGTAGTTTGATTTTGACCAGTGGGACAGCCAGTGCAGGGAGCAGATGAGCCAGCAGAGAAGGCTGTCGGGAGAGAAGTTCTTCAGGATTTGGATATGGCTGAGACTCTTGCTAAGCTTCAACATCACATACAGGGGTTGACCTTCAGGATTTCGAATCGCTGGATTGAAGAGTTACCCATGTGACGCAGTGCCATACTATTGGCATTCCTAACTGCTGGATGCGGTTATTGCGTAGGATAGCTAGATTAGTAGCATGTTATCATGAGCACCACTAGTTTACTTTTGACATGTTGCATACATTTTGAGGTCATATGACCAATGTGTCTTGGGCACAAATTTTGTAAAAACATATAACTATCTATATATTTGTTTTGAGTGTTTTCCTATGTTTATTGCACAACCCTATTCAATTATGTGAATGTATCTTTACATGTGTTGCAAATGTATTTTTATAAAATAATTCGCCAAAGAATCATTTAATGTGTTCAAATTTCTAGAAATATGTTGATGTTGAATGAAATCAAAATGTCTTTCCAAAATTCAAACTCTTAGGAACATACGATGCAGTGTTGGATTTTTAATAGTATAAACACTAGTAAATTGTTGTACCACAAGTTCTGAGTCTAACCTAATGACGATGTGGTTAATACCAAACGAAATGGAATCAGAGAGAAGTTCGATCAACATGATATACCCGGCGATATTGTTTGTAGATCGATCGATACAAATCCCTTGAAAACTCACTAACTCGAAGTTCGAAGTGAAAATGGCCCACGTTGCAGAGGATAGATTATGCGTACTATGACTAGCACCATCAACATACCCAATGAAGGGTTCCAAAGAATCAAACATCTGCGATGAAATGTAAAGCGGATTACTAACTTCAAGAAAACTCTAAGAAAACAAAATAAGACAATAAATGCAAATCAACAACATATATATAATATAATACAACAGTTTACTATGCTCATGTTTAAGCATAGTAACGTTTCAGATACAACCCATTTCGGAGTTGCGCCAACGAAATTCCATCGTAATCTACCGACTCGTAGGCACCCTTAGCAAGAACTCTTTTTACAATATAGGGGCCATGCCATAATGGCTCAAATTTCCTTGTACCTATTACATCAGCTTCCTGATCATAAAGAAGGACCAGTCACCCTCTAAGAAGATAAGAGGTTGGACATGCTTTTCATATTGTGCCTTTATATGTCTCTTATGTGCTTCATTGGCTAATTGGGCTAAAACGACACGTTTCATCAAGATGGATGAGGTTAAAAAGACGCACTTCTTCAGCAGAGGTGTCAGGTAACAAGTCGATTGCGAGTTTTAACAACAATATTTCACATTGGATTGGTAAGATAGCTTCCAGACCATACACCAATTGAAAGGGGGTAAATTCGGTTGAGTTTCTCACTGAGTTTCGGTACACCCATAAAGCCAAGTACATGATCAAATGCCAATTTCGTTTATGCACTCCCATCGTTCATTGAAGCATTTGTTTAAGAATCTTGTTAATAGCCTCAACTTATCCATTTGATTGTGGATAATAAAGAGTAGAAATATCATGGGACAGTCCTAATTTGGAAGTCAACTCATTCATCATATGATTGCGAAAATGTGAACCATGATTTGTGACTATAGCCTGTGGAACACCAAACCGTGAAATGACAATGCAGTTGTTTGTCATGTGTTGTTGAATGTAGGCATTGCTTCGGCCCACTTGGTAAAGTAGTCTACTGTGACAATAATATAACCATGCCCCTAGATGAATGAGGGTTATAGGTCATGAAGTCAATTCCCCATTTTAAAAATGGTCCCACGGAGAAAACATGATGCATTGGCGATGGCGGTTTGCGGATTTTACGATCAAATATCTGGCACACATGACAACTTCTGACCGCGAGGATGCAGTCGCGAAATATGGTAGGAAAAAATTAACTGGTGCGGAATATCTTCTGCGCGATAGCGTATCTAGACAAGTGTCCACCACAAGCCCCAACATGACAATCATTTAAAACCTTTTCAGCCTCCTCATGAGTGAGGCACCTTCTTAAAATTGTATCGACACCACGGCGCTAAAGTGTATCGTCAACGATCATATATTATTTGGCTTGGCATCAAATACGTCTCTGGTTAGAGTGAGAGGCATCAGGTTGAAAAGTCTGGTTATAGAGATAAATGATAAAATCCCCATACCAAGGATCATATGATTTGATCAGAAATAGAGACTCATCAGGAATAGATGGTTCCGATGTAGTAGCAGTACTGTCAGAGGGAAGGTCACAGAGAAGCTCAGCCAAAACTAAAGACTTATTTGACTTGGATTTTATGAATTCCAAATCAAACTCCTACAAAATGGCAAGCCATTTTGAATAATTTCCCCCCAGAAATTGACGTGATAAGATGTAATTCATGGGGTTGCAATCCGAAATGAAAATGGTCTTCCGAAACAAGATATAGTGACGAAATCTTTGGACGGATTGAACAGCTGCTAAGGTAAGCTTTTCTATGTATGAATACTTCACTTCTGTATCATTGAGATTACAACTCCAAATAATAGATTGGATGTTCTATCCCATTTTCTACTTTTACCAATACCATAGCAATGATCGTATCATCCACGACGATATATAAGAAATAATCACTCTGATAATTTGGGGGATACATTAATGACGCCCAGATAAGTGTATCATTGACAGCATCAAAACAAACTTGCGCAACCTTATTCCAATGGAAGGGAATCCCTTTTTTCGAGGGCCAAGTAAATCCTTTATCCATTTCGACGTAGTTGTGTGTGAACCTCCTTAGGAAGTTAGCCTTTCCCTGAAGTTTCTATAACTGAAGAAAATTTTATGGTGCAAGCAAATCAAGAATGGCCTGGACCTTTAGTGGGTCGATTCAAATTCCTTCTTTTGAGACGACGAATCCTAGCAAACGACCAGAACCAACACAAAACACACATTTATGTGGATTGAGGCGTATTTTGTAATGTCGACAGCGTAAAAAGATAGCTCTCAAATTCATCGGGTGATCAGTCTGGTTTCGTGAATGCGCAGGTAAATCGTCTAGATAGGGTTGAAAAATGTTCTTGATGTCATTGAAAGAATAATCCATTGCTCTATGAAAAGTTGCCCCAACGTTCTTTAAACTAAACGAGAGTTTTAGATAAGAGAATGTGCCTCAGGGACATATTAATGTTGTCTTATATTGGTCCTCTAGGCGGATATTTATTTTATTGTAGCCAGAAAATCCATCCATAAATGAAAAGATTTTGCATCCAACACGATCGTCAATAATCTGGTTGATAAAGGCAGTAGGATAGTTGTCTTTTGGACAAGCAATATTGACACACACTCTGATGGTTCCTTGTTTTTTCATAACAAGGAACAATGTTAGAAAACCCACTCAATCGACATAGTTGTGTGGCGATTATCCTGATAATCGACACACACTCTGATGGTTCCTTGTTTTTTCATAATACGAACAATGTTAGAAACCCACTCAGTTAGCAAAACAGGGTATATGAAACCAGCATGCTAAATTTTTTCAACTTCTACTTTAATGGTAGCAGCCTTCTTTGGATGAATAGGACGAAGGCGTTAACGTACAAGTTAGACATCAGGGTACATATTAATAGTGTTTTCAATGATACTAGTATGTATGCGTAGAATTTCCTCGTAAGACCAAGCAAACACATCACAAAATTCACGAAAGAGAGAGTGGTATGTTTCAATTTCTGATGAAGAACAAGACACACTGACATGAATGTTTTCTACAACGTCGGGTTTGGTCAAAATATCGATAGAAATGTTTTCTTCAATATTTTATAAATTTCTCTTGTATTCGATTGCATTAATAGGAAAAGAATTCGAAAAGAATGTTTTGATCGATGGGTGATATAGTTCAATAAGATTATATTCTTCGTAATCTTAAAGATGGGAATGATAATGATGATCTTCCCATGGTTCTCCTTATTGCATCATGGATTCAAAAATATTCTCATCTGTCAAGAAAGCTGAGGAAAAAGGATCAGATGGAGTACCAAAATCTAATAAACGATCAACCCAAATGACCGGTGACGATGATTTTAGATTCGCCGCCCAAGCCATGTAGATTGATTTCTATGCCAGCTCAATTGGGCTGGGTGGCAGAAATTCATCCAACGTAACAACTTCAAAATCACCCGTAATATTCCTTAAGCTAGATTGAGTGGAAGGTATCATGTAGCAGGTCTCTATGTTTGCAATTTCGGCTGACGTCACAGGCAGCAGTAATGCAAAGATTCGCATGAGGGTGGAATCCTTTAAGAGTCCTACACCAATGTTCTGAAGTGCGATTTTAGGTGCGTGAAGAAATGGAACACTTCCAATTACCTGGGAACTGGAGGCAAAGAAGGATAGTTGATTAATGAATATGATGACACCTTTATGTGGAAAGGAAATCATTCTCAAATATGTAGAGACAATCACAATCATAGCATATACCCATGGCCTTCCGAGTAAAATGTTGTATTCAAGGGGTCCGTCAACGACCTCAACTTCAACATTCAGTGTTTCCCCCCTAGTTCAACATGTAGGTTCTTAATAATACTGCAAGGCTTATATGTACGTCCTTCGAAATATTTCAACGTCATAGGCAATTGAGATAATCGCGGCAAGCCAAGTGACTTCCAATAGTTTATAGACATAATGCACATAGATTCTCCCTCATCAATAATAGTACGATGAACAAGGTGATTGAGAACATTTACTTGGATGGAGAAGGCCAATTCTACTGGTAATTGCGACACATAACCCGTATGATTAAAGACTACGAGATTGGAATCTGTTGGATCAATTCCACCAATTTCCGAAAACAAAGCCTACTTCTGGGAGGGAAAATTTTGAAGCACCTCAAGCGCTGATGTAGCTGAAGGGGGTTGAGCCAAATCTTCAACTATATTATAATTTTGAGCAGCTTAAGCTCAAGGATTAAATGTCGATTTATGAACAACTCCCTCTGGCAGCTTGATTGTCAATTCAGGAATTGCAGTTGGCGGTATCAATTCCATAGACAGTGTTATCACTCTAGTAATTTTTCTATCAGAAATATTTAAAACTTTGTAACTTACTAGAGGTAATCACAGACCTACTTTTGAAATCAAGGATCTAGCCCTCCTAAATTTCAGAGAGGGATCTCCCTTTATGATTTAAATTTGTTTTGAATTGATATTTTAGGCCAGGTATGATTGGGCACTTGTTTTTTTGTTTGGAAATTTTGGTGGGAAATAATATTACTCAGAGACAAATTAAAGAGGGATCTACTGATCCATTGGGCTATGGGGTCAAGATGAAGCAAGCAAGACTAAAAGGCAAGGCCAAAAGGATGCTAATGTACTCAGGGCAAGGTAGATAACCCTAAGATATTTGAATAGTTTTATTTGATGGGATGGCTTGCTTTCGGGATAAAGGGCAGTGAAGGATCCTTTGATCCAAAAATAAGGGGAAGGAGGCAGAGGTTAAACGGGACTAGGAGCAATTAAGGATTCCTAAGTCCAGAAATCAGCAGAAAATATTGATATGATCAAGTAGTTAAGACAGGGAGTTTTTACACTTATCTTGAAATAATATTCCTAATTAATCATTTGGATTGAATAACATATATGAAATTGAATGAAACATCAAAAGAGGAAACAATGACAGTAAAAAATCACTTTACTCATTAGCTTATCACAAGAATCCTAAGTTATGAAGTCCAATTGGCTGTTGTCCAATCTACTGCTATGAAATCAACACATGAGCCTCCAAAGTACCAGAAAAATTGTTAATAATCTTAGCAAATTTATTCCACTCAAAATCCTTCAAAGAGTGAAGTATTTATACAAATTCTAAACTAAAATATCTTGAAAAATATCAAGATTGGTTTACAAAATATCTCAAACTATTTTACATAAATAGAACTTAATAAAAGGACACTCAAAACTAATGAACCTATTTGGCACTATACTCATGGATATATGATGACTAAGAAGAGAATTCGAATTTGATCTCAACTCTTAGTTGATGATGAGGCATCCAAGTCACTAATTGTTTCCTTTCTTTGTGCATTCTGCTCCAGCAATTACACAAAATTGGGGTCCAATGCTACCTTTTTATTTCTCAATCAAAAATATAAATGTAAAAAGTGAAAGAGGTTATTGTATATTAACATTTTTTTGACATAAACCTCTCTCATTTTCCTATATTTTTGCTCCAGCTGTTCATAATATTCTCTGCAAAAAGATGTGTAAAACAAAGTTTTACAGAGTCTGAAAAATAGGCTGTAAATATGCGCATGTATCTCTAACTCTGTAATAGATGTGGACAATGTGAGATATTTTTTTTATATGAGGCTTTTAGGAACAAAAACCTCCTTTAGTTTTGTAAGATGTATTTCTGATTGGCCACAATATTCTCTGCCAAATGATGACTTAACAGGAATTTTCTGCAAAATGTGCTTTCCAATATTGTTTAATATTTCCCAACCCATAATAGCTGTTAGAAACGTGAGAGAGGTTTTTGTAGTTGGACATCTTAAGAACATAAAATTCCTACATTTTTTCAAAATTCATCTTGGATTGGTCACAATAGTTTCTACAAAATAATGACTTAAACATGAAATTTTTGCAAAATGTTCCTTCTTGTTATGTTTTCATCTTTTCACCTTTTTGTTCTTTTAACTATTTTACTTTCAATTTAGATAAACTTAATTGTTGGTGAAAGTATTTTCATCTCTTTTTACCTTTACTTCCTCTATTTTTTACTTTTATTGTTTTACTTTGATTGCTCCGTAACTTTGTTTTAACTTTCACTCTGACTTTTACCTAATACACTTTAACTCTGATGGTCTTTGACTGTTTTGTTTTCACTGTCATTATGAATTATGATTTCACTTTTACCATTAACTGTGCACATTTCATCATTCTGATCTCTCCCTGACTTGATTTTATTCTTTATTTGTATACAAACTATTTGTTGAATGAAGCTTTTGAATTAAAATCCGAGAATTTGAAGCAAACAATTTTGTCAACTATTATTGAAACTGTTGGTCCAAGTCCATATTCTGATAACAACCTGCAAAGATCAAACTATTTCTTAATAAAATCCAAGTTTGCAGGGAGGTGATTGAAGGTTTTTTGAAAGACCTGTGGAATGAGATCTGTCTGTGGAGGTTTAACTCTGTTTTTTAGGCATTTTTGGTAACTACTGCAAGACGAAACTGTTTGCAAGAGTATTTTACTTCAACAGAGATAGAACTGAGCAATTTAGGCTAAAGATATTTTATTTTGGGCTTTTTTCTCAATTAGGTTTATCTGAGGTTTGATACTGGGATAAGACAGGAAACAGGGTTTCCTGAATAGTTTAAATTGTAAAAGGGAGATTTTTAATAGATCTGTAGACTTTAAACTCCTTTTGTGTTTCAAAATTGATCTTCAGAGGTCGTAAGCGGATGATTGGCTTTAAAAGGCACACAGAGGAAATTAGGTTTCCTGGAAAAAATTGGCTAGGGTTTGGCCTGTTTTTGGGCAATTTACACAGTTAATTCTCCTATTTAATAGTTTGTCTTCTAATGGAAGGTTTCGAATTGACTGTGCAGGATGGTAATTTAATAAAAGATACCTCAGATTGTAGGTATTTTGATGCTTTTAAAAGGGTTTCTGAATCTTCTGGTTATTCCTGTGGAAGGATCTGGATCGTTGATGCAGAGAATGGCTTTAATGATCTTCAAATAAGGAAAATTGTGGTCAAATTCGGCTTTGGGACAAGAGATTAACAAATAGGGGCTTAGGGCTCTTTACACAATCGGGCGAAGTTTTCTTACCAGTAGGGAATGCAAATAACGCATAAAACAATGATTTATCAAAGTTTAACCTTTCAATATAAACCATCATATTTAGCATTTATCACAGGTCTATTCAAAGGCGGGAGGCGAATTTGTTTTCAAATGAAAAAACAACCGGTGGGTTTCGCGTTGGGTTGGCATGGTAAGTGGTTTTTTTAAAATGAACGCGATCGTATCAGAATATGACACATCGCATCGGGCGGTTTGGAAATACAACTTTTATCGCGTGATTTTAAACAAAATTTCATCGATCAGTTTCGGAGCGCGAAACTGAATGCGCACCCTTGGATTTGTTTTGATGATGCGAACGATCAAGATCTTTTTAAAGATTTGCAATGAAAGATGGGTGGGGCCTGGGTGCTTTATATGAGTCGGGTGATGATAGGGATATAAAACCTTTGTATTAGACAGATTTATAGTCAAAGTTTTATAATGGAAAGGTCATATGGATGTGAGGGTAATGGTTCAATAGACGTATACCTATGTATAGTCCAAAAGGGGTTTTATCGGGCAAATTTATATATATATATATAAAGTGAGTTTATATATATGGTAAATGGTGTGTGGGGCGAGTTAATAAGGGGTTAACCTTGGGTTTGGATATGAATAAAGGGAGGCTAAAAGAAGACTATGGTTAAGTTGTGAGGGAGGCAAATGTATTTTGCGAAGGCGTGAGATATTTACAATAGAATGTAATAGGGTAATGGGTAATGTAAATAAACCGCGCTTTTTCATATATTTTTTAGTTTTATTATATAGTTATTAGACTTTTTTTGAATGGTCTAAAACTATAGGGGAGACAGATAGTTGAATATAGATAGTTTTATGCCAAAGGGATATCTTTGGGATTTATTTTCAACATGTGGGGTAATTACTTTAGCATAAAAACTTATAATAGTGGATTTTTAGGGATAATAAAATAAAAGGATTTATAATAATAGAACAATGACTCTTATAGGGAATTAATAGATAAATTAGGAGTTAATATGAAATAGAGACAATGAAAACACCAAAATGTAATTACATAACTTAAGCAAAGTTATAATATAATAAGCAAAAAGCTTAACCATTTACAATTTAATCACTTTAACTTAGAATATAATACTTTTGGAGGGTTTTTATGTTTTTATAAATGAAGGAGATTATTCAAAGGGGAATGATGAATGCATGAAGGGTAAATGATGGAAATTAGGGATTAATATAGGAATTCAACACTTTTAACGTAACAGTCATTGTGCCTTGGGTCCGGTCCCAACAGAAGTCAAAGAAATGCTCTGACCCTCTTTGACTGAAAGTCTAGAATGTAGAATAACTATAGGGGAGGGGAAATCAGTGATAGTTACCCGGTGATAAGTATTTACATGCTTCTCCAACTTCTTTCTACTTACCCAATCCTTTACTCTAACAATTTTTCTCTTCCATTTTGCAGGTGCATTTGAGCTAGCAACCTTGAACATTTTATTCTTTTAAAGCAATAAAAACTATCTAAATCTACCTTATATCATCTGAGGGCTCAGATTAAACTGATGAGCACCTCTTTATTTTCTACCCATCTATTAATTAGTCAGGATTAAACTGTCTAACTAATCTTTATTCACTATTCAACAACAATAAAATTGAAATCATGACAAGTCAACAGTTCAATTCATCATGGATTATGGTGTTTATTGACACACTGCCATAATCATCGGTAAGAAAGTAAAAAGTAGTGGCATTTGGACTTGTACACTTTCATATTTTATTTCTTTTTCTTTCGGGGTCTATATTTTTCTAAGTCCTTTGATCTTTCTTTTTAGGACTTTTACCCTTCTTTTGCTTTTCTATTTTTTATTTTTTTACAAAATATGGGAAAACAACTTGCACAAAGCAAGGTATGTACATATTTCACAAGACTATCAAAATTCAGTTCAAAATTATGAATCCTATATTTATAGGACCCTAACAACGGCTTCACATGGGGATGGCATCTCCCTGTGAGATGTCAAAAACACCGTCGACTAGTAGCCTAATCCATTGGGCCAATCCCAAACATGCATATGATGTGACTGAAAACTCTTGAACTGAATTTACACCTTTTTCTACAAACTAAAATCTGATCTGAGACTAAAAGGAGTTGGAACCTTCAAACTAAACTACTAAATCAACAAGACCTTAGGGCCTTTTCCTTGGCTTCAAACCTTAATGAATTATTTCAAACTAGCTAAAAACTAAAAAGTGAAATAAGCTAAAATCCTACCTACTTACTCTAATCAGCTGTCCAACTACTGGTTAGGTAAAATGAAACATCCAATGCAACCATTCAAGCATTATGTACTTTGATAGATTTTGTTGCATTTTCTTGTTGATTATCAAAACTGTAATTCTGCAACCTATTAGAAACTTGTCAACAAATGAGAGGATAAAGAAATACTTGATTTCCGTTGTTGACTCTAGAAACTGTACAAAAGTATCTTCCAAAATATATACACTGTTGTTTAACTAATCTAAACAATTGTACATCTGTTCTAGATGGCCTCCATGCCATGAATCTGAAATGTTATTTTCATCTTTATCTCCCTTCAAACTTCCAGATAAGATTTGTGATGATATTCTTACTGATTGTAATGTTTGATTGTTGAAACCTTTATCATCTTGATTATGAAATTCATAGTTAGTTAATAGAGGAATGCTTTGAATGCATTCAATATCCTACATATCAGCTATTGGATCATGAAAAACTTGGGAAAATTGCTGCAACCTATGGCATATAGGATTCCATGGGACTTCATAAACTTCAACAAGTTTCTCATCCTTTTCTTTAAATATGTTATATCATATTTCCTTTAAACGCTGAAATGATTCAAAAAATAGTGGTATGGAACTTTCTTGTGTCATTTGATCATTTATTTCAATGGGAACTAATAACTGCAATTGTGAAACTGAAAAATCTTGATCAATAGTTTCATTATCTTCTTTGTTGTCAATCACAATTCCTAAAGATTTCTGATTATTGATGGCATGATAGTTTTCTCTAATGAACTGAAATGAAGCAAAACAAAGAGGTAAAGAATCTTCACTTATTTCCACATTTTCTGCTCTTCCTTCCTCACTCTCATGGTTGATCTGTATTGGCTGATCACTGTCTTCAATCTGCTGAAACTGCATTTCTTCATCCTCCAAACTAGCTTCTGATATCTCTGTAAAGTTAGCTTGACTTTGGAGAACATAACTATCATCATAATGATCATACTTAGGAAAATCATCAAAATAAGGAATGCCATCAAACATACACATTAGAACAACAGATTCCTCTTCCTCATATTGATTTGTAAATTCATTTTCTGATTTATGATAATTTGAATTAAGAGGAATTTTTTCATGGCTATCAAACTCTTCTATTTCTTCATGGTGATTTTGAATAAAAAATTCTTCTTTCATAGTGATCTCCTGTGTTATTTCATCTAGTTTTCTTACCAAAAGGTTGAGTTTTACCTCTGCAATGTTTTTCTTTTCCTCTTCTTCTGCTTTCAACTTTTCCTGTTTGATTAGGAGATTAACTTCTACATCAACTGCAATGTTCTGCATCTGTACAAGTGTTTTTGGATCTCTTTCTCTTAATCGAAATTCTATTTCTGGATCAAAGGCACTTGGATAATGCAAGAGAGCTGAATCATGAGGAGGTCTAATATTTTCTGGCATTGAATAATAAACTTGATTAAATCTGTCAGAAAATTGTTGTATTGTTTCATTTGGATGTATTTTTAACTAATTATATTCTTCCATGATCACAAAAGGATTAACTTTGATTATCCATCTATCAAGGAAAAGTTTGATAAACTGTTGGAAATTTGAGATGCTAGCATTAGGCAGATTTTTGAACCAACTCTTTATTCTATTTTGCAAAGAAAGAGCAAAAAGTATGATTTTAACATCATCTTCATCAATCTCAAATAAATCCAAATAATTCTCAAAACCTTGAATACGTTTTTGGGCAGTGATACCATTCTCTCCATCAAATCTAGGAAGATATTTGTAGTAGTTTTTAGGAAAATCATGGAGTATAGGAGGTAAAATAAGGGGCTTATACCTATCTGGAACTTTATATGGTACAGAAATATGTACAGGGATTGTAAAACTAGTCTTGATTATTTGACGCTTCTTAATTGGAAAATGATCATCATTAGATTCACAAGAAAGCTGCTCAAAGAGATTAGGAGAATTATTACTTACAATCTTTAAAGGAAAATAATTAAAAACTAATCTAAGATCTTCTATAAAATACAATATACATTGAAAAAATTTCTTAATGAGAAAGAACATAATGTCTTGGATTAAGATCCAAGTTGAAAGCCTGATCTTTCCATATTGTTCTTTGAGGTTCATTCCTCCAGTGGAGTCTTGATTGTGAAATTGATTTGGAGTCGCCAGGTGGAGGATTTTAACCTTTGTCTGTCTGATCGTTGTCCACCATCATAGATCAGATCTGAACCTATAAAATATTCCTGAAGAAAATGTTAGTTTCCCCAGTATGGTCACCATTATGTTATCACTCAGTAATTTCTCCAGGTTCAAGAGAAATAGTCCGAGGTAACCACAAACCTACTTTGGAAATTTAGGATCTAGCCTTCCTAAATTTCAGAGAAGACTCTCTCTTTATGATTTAACTTTGTTTTTATTTGATATTTTAGGCTATTTATTATAGTTCAATTGGCTTTGATTTTAAGATTTTTGGTGGGAAATAAGATTACTTGGAGAAAAATTAAAGAGGGATCTACTAGAACATTGGGCTATGGAGTCAAGATGTAGCAAGAAAAATTGGAAGGCAAGGCCAAAAGGATGCTAATGTACTTAGGGCAAGGTAGATAACCCTAAGAGATTTGAATAGTTTGATTTGATTAAATGGCTTGCTTTTGGGATAAAGGGCAGTGAAGGATCCTTTGATCCAGAAAAATGGGAAGGAGGCAGAGTCAAATGGGACTAGGAGCAATTAAGAATTCCTAAGTCCGGAAATCAGCAGAAAATATTGAAATGATCAAGTAGTTAAGACAGGGAGTTTTTTACACTTATCCTGAAATAATATTACTAATTAATCATTTGGATTGAATAACATATATGAAATTGAATAGAACTTCAAAAGAGGAAACAATGACAGTAAGAAATCACTTTACTCATTAGCTTAACGCAAGAATCCTGAGTTATGAAGTCCTGTTGGTTGTTGTCCAGTCTGCTGCTATGAAATCAATAGATGAGCCTCCAAAGTACTAGAAAATTTGTCTATAATAATATCAACAAATTTATTCCACACAAAATACTTCAAAGATTGAAGTATTTATACAAATTATAAACTAAAATATCTTGAGAAATATCAAGATTGGTTTACAAAATATCTCAAACTGTTTTACATAAATAGAACTTAATAAAAGGACACTCAAAACTAATGAACCTATTTGGCACTATACTCATGGATATATGATGACTAAGAAGATAATTTGAATTTGATCTCAACTCTTAGTTGATGATGAGGCATCCAAGTCACTAACTGTTTCCTTTCTTTGTGCATTCTGCTCCAGCAATTCCGCAAACTTGGGGTCCAATGATACCTTCGTATTTCTCAATATAAAATAGATATGTAAACAGTGAAAGAGGTTATTGTATACTAACATGTTGGTGAGATAAACCTCTCTCCGTTTCCTAAATTTGTGCTCCAGCTGTTCATAATAGGCTCTACAAAAAGATGTGTAAAACAGAGTTTTACAGAGTCTGAAAAATAGGTTGTAAATATGCGCATTTATATATCATTATGTAATATATGTGCACAAAGTGAGATAGGTTTTTTTATATGAGTCTCTTAGGAACAAAAACCTCATTCAGTTTTTTAAGATGTATTTCTGGTTGGCCACAATATTCTCTGCCAAATGATGACTTAACAGGAATTTTCTGCAAAATGTGGTTTCCAATATTGTTTAAAATTTCCCAACCCATAATATATGTTAGAAACGTGAGAGAGGTTTTTGTAGTTGTACATCTTAATAACATAAACCTCTTTCAGTTTTTCAAAATTAATCTTGGATTGGTCACAATAGTTTCTGCAAAATAATGACTTAAACATGAATTTTTTGCAAAAATGTTCCTTCTTGTTATGTTTTCATCTTTTCACCTTTTTGTTCTTCTAACTCTTTTACTTTCGCTTTAGATAAAATTAATTGTTGGTGAAAGTATTTTCATCTCTTTTTACCATTACTTCCTCTGTTTTTACTTTTACTGTTTTACCTTGATTGCTTTGTAACTTTGTTTTAACTTTCACTCTGACTTTTACCTAATACACTTTAACTCTGATGATCTTTGACTGTTCTGTTTTCATTATCATTGTGAATTCTGATTTCACTTTTACCATTCACTATGCACATTTCATCATTCTGATCTCTCCCTGACTTGATTTTATTCTTTCTTTGTATACAAATTGTCTGTTGAATGGAGCTTTTGAATTAAAATCTAAGAATTTGAAGCAAACAATTTTGTCAACTATTATTGAAACTGTTGGTCCAAATCCATATTCTGATAACAACCTGCAAAAATCAAATAATTTCTTAGTGAAATCTAGGTCTGCAGGGAGGTGATTGAAGGTTTTTTGAAAGACCTGTGGAATGAGATCTATCTGTGGAGGTTTAACTCTGTTTTTTAGGCATTTTGGGTAACTACTGCAAGATTAAACTGTTTGCAGGAGTATTTTACTTCAACAGAGATAAAACTGAGCAATTCAGGCTAAAGATATTTTCTTTTGGGCTTTTTGCTCAATTAGGTTTATCTGAGGATTGATACTGGGATAAGACAGGAAACAGGGTTTCCTGAATAATTTAAATTGTAAAAAGGATATTTTTAATAGATCTATAGGCTTTAAACTCCTTTTGCGTTTCAGAATTGATCTTCAGAGGTCGTAAGCGGATGATTGGCTTTAAAAGGCACACAGAGGAAATTAGGTTTCCTGGAAAAAATTGGCTAGGGTTTGGCCTGTTTTTGGGCAATTTATACAGTTAATTCTCCTACTTAACAATTTTTCTTCTAATGGAAGGTTTCGAATTGACTGTGCAGGATGGTAATTTAATAAAAACTACCTCAGATTGTACGTATTTTGATGCCTTTAAAAGGGTTTCTGAATCATCTGGTTATTCCTGCAGATGGATCTGGATTGCTGATGCAGAGAATGGCTTTAATGATCTTCAAATAAGGAAAATTGTGGTTGAATTCAGCTTTGGGACAAGAGATTAACAAATAGGGGCTTAGGGCTCTTTACACAGTCAGGCGGAGTTTTCTTACTATTCAGGAATGCAAATAACGCATAAAACAATTATTTATCAAAGTTTAACCTTTCAATATTGTTAGCCACCTATAATATTTGTTATAGCAAAAGGTGGCTAAGACTTTTTGAGCCTTTCAAGGAACAAATTTTATTGCTAAAAATTGTTAGCTCTTAAAGTCTCTTTAAGGCCTCATGCCTCTGTCCCAAATCTTCATTTGTTGTTCCATTTTATACTCTGAAAATTCTACTGAAATCATGAGAAGAGACTGCTGCAAAATCATCATTTTTCCCCTTCCCTTCTTTCAAAATTAACCTTCATTTTCTCCCCTTTTCTCCATAAAATTCCTCTATTTTTTCATGTTTTCCTTTCCTTCATTCATGAAAAATCACTTTTCCATGGTTAGAGACTCATTCTTTAACCATACCGAATCCCCCGATTCCTTTGAAAACCATGCCCTTCCTGATCACCTTTTTCCTTTGTCAAATATAAAACCCACTTTTCCAAACTTTTATTATAAAAAGCCAAAACACATGTTTAATATTACAAATGGGTTGATTGAAAGACCTAATCGCGCAATCGCAATCAGAGAAATCAAATGGGTAGATTAAAAAGACCTGCATCAAACTTCCGATGTGATTAGGTCTCATGTATATAAACCCCGCCCCTTTTGCTTTCATTCCATATAACCTTCACCCTGGGACCAAGTGTTGAAGTCCCAAGGCGCTCATCGCATCGCAGTATTCCAATGGGTTGATTGAAAGACCGGGCCCGAAGTTTCGATTGTGATTTGCCCTTCATTATATATAGCCTCGGGCCCATTATATTCCATACATCCAATGGCCCCGCAATTGGGCGCCAGCCACTTCATATATAAATATGCCACTCTGATACATCAAAACCTTTGTTTTATTGAAAATTTGGATTTTTCATAAAGTATAAGGGTTTTCCGCCGTTTCGTTCTAAAACTAATCTCCACCGTTGATCGTAAGCCGATCAAATGGCCAGTGCTCAATCGCGTCGCATTTCTCAATCGCTGCGTTTTTTTGTCCCTTTTAACCTCTTCTTAATGAATCTCCATCGTTGGATGCTTTCATCCAACGGCTACGCTCCTCTCCCGCCTTCTGAAGTAGTCTAACCCAAACGCAGGATTTCTTAATTATTTTTTGTGTTGTGCAGGTGTTTCAAAGGGTTTTTCCTTGTAGTGCCAAGTAATGCCGAGGGCTGGGAATGATGATTCTCATGTCGTCGTTTTATTAAAGAGAAGCCATCCACTGGCTCCATTCCATGTTTCGTCGGTGCTCTATGAGCATTGATGCCGTAAAGCCCAGCGCGGCTCTGCACATCGAAAGGACACTGTTTTGATTAAAAATAACAGTTATAGAGTATCAGTTTTTGAAGACAGAGCGCGACAGAATGAAAATTGAAGACAGATTTGTTGATTACGGCTAAGATTGAATATCAAAATCCTAATCTCCCAAATTAAAACATAATTAAAATAAAATCCAAAAATATCTATCAGGTAAAGAGGCCTCCACTGTTGTATTCGAGGCGAATTGATTCCTCAGCTACCATAAACACCGCCTATGCCTCAAAGAATTCCACACAGAGGCCGAAGTTATTGATTGAAGAAATATCTGCCTCCAGCACAGCCGAAAAGTTACTTCTGCAAGGAACCTCAATGCATAAAATATCTGCAGAGTTACTCCACACAGCACGCAGAGCCTCAAAGTCAAATAAGGCTCCCACCGAGTTTAAATTCATAATTGTAAACATTAATACAGTAGTCCACCTGTAAACTTCTCCATCAAGCCCCTCAAAAGGCTGAGAAGTCTTGAATCTGTATTAATTGTCCTCAGATATCTTTTGTTAGATCTCACCTCCTCATTCTTCTATAAATACCTCAGTAGAAGATGAGAAAATGTTGGTTGCAGAACTTTGAAATACATTTGAGCTTAAACTTCTGATTGTAAATAGTGTTCACTGGCCCTTGGAGCTCTGCTTGTGATAGATTAGTTAGGCTGAATAGTGAAGATGATTTGTTGGGCTGTTGGACTTGGTATGGCTGGTGATGAAGGTAATAACAAGTTGTTTCTTGGGATCTTGGTCTATATCACTGGTGAAGTGCCCCTTTCTTTGTTATTGTTTTCCTTCTATGTATGTCATATTGTTCACTATTCTCTGATAAAGAACAACATTTATGGAGTTAGGATTTACTGTTTACCAGTACCCTTCTCTAACTGATAAGCTTTATCTCAATGTTTTCCTCCAATTTGTTTATTTAAGAATGATTAAATATAGTTTAAGCAGTTAGGAATGTTGGCGTTCCCTCGTCCTACTGTTTTCTTTAAAAAATATTCTTGAAAGTTATTTTCATCATTCGCTTATTAAAGTTAGACTAGAAAAGTGATGGTTTGCCCTGTTTCTAGTTTCTATTCTCCAAAGGCAAATTCTAAAGGTTTCCCTCGGTGTTGGCCGAAAGCAGACTAGGTTTAAAGTACCTTATTTTATCTTAGGTTACACTTTGTTTCCCTTATGTGTTTTCATACTTTCTGAAGGTAATTATGCGGATTACTGGATTTTTTGTCAATTAAGATGCTTTAATACGAACTTGCCCAAGAAGTCTATGGTTAGCCCTGTTCTTGGTTGGTTTTAAATAGTTACTTAAGAGGCTTTTCTTGTTTGGACTGACTATAAATCCCTTGTGAAATTATTATCAGTTTCCACCCCTCCAACACTTTATTGTTTCCATTCCATCATTTTAATCTCAATATCTTGTGATATAGATGACTTGCCCCTTGGATCACTCTTGATGTTGTTGCTCAATTAAAGCCCTGTTATGACTCCATAGCCCAATGGAATAAAAACCAGTGTTATATCTATCTTTTTAGACAAAGTTGTACTATTCAATTGCAACTTCTCACCTTTGAAACTCTTTGCACTTAGAACTTTTCCCTCAAATTGCATTCATGCTCAACCATCCAAAAACAAAATAAACCCTTGGCCTTCATAACTAGCCTAATATTATTACCCAAACTTCAAAGACAAATCCATCTTTGCACTTATTGGAGAGATCCTCGGTTGGGAGGAGCTAAAACCTAGATCCAAAGTTGGTTGAAGCTTGATGTTGTTTTTACGTGATCGGACTTGCACCAATGTTGCACAATTCTGATTCCTAACATTTACGGCGACCATTGGGAAACCCTGAATTGATTAAACGTAGGACATCAGAAATTTGTTTCAAAGAACATTTGTTATATCAGCCAGCTGAACCACCAGCTCCTAACATTTCTGGCGACTCACATTTAGGAAAAGTTTGATTGTAATCTACGGTTTCCTTTAAAGTTCATGAAAACCTTTGTGAGTAAGAAACGACCTTTTTAAAGCACTACCAAACACATGGTAATCATGGTAAAACTTGTTTGAATCAGTGACAATCTAGGCAAACCCTAGGATTCTCATAAGACTTTATCTAACCTTGAAAAATCAGCTGGCTTGGCCATAAGAGTAGACTGTCTTTGTCTCATAACTGTAGCTAAGTTTTGAAATAGATTTAGGACATTCTTAGAAACCACATAATTGAAAATGAATTCAGAAAATACCAAAAATATTTCAGATTGGTAGTAAAACACTTACTCTTACATTTCACTTACCTTTTGTTGTGTTTTACTCTATACTCTTAGACAGAGTCTAGAAAGGGCCAGGTAGCCTCCGGATCTCATCCTCTTTTAGAGGTGACATATCTGGTTAATGCCCTCCTAGTCAATCTCTGGTTAGAGTTTGTTGTGTTTCGGGATATCCTTTAAAAATGACGTTTCACAAACACTATGGTGAACAGTGTACCTCTTTGAAAACACTCTAAACTTTCCACCTGGCGACTCCACAATCCTGAACAGACCTTAAGACTCCATTGGGAAGAACCCTTATCATTATAATATCAGTCAAACTCAGTTAGAGGACTGTAGGATTAAATTTGCGTAAACAGATTAGTTAACCTCTTAAAGATTGCATATTTGGTTGAACTTTTCTTGTTTATTTGGGTCTAAAAACAAAGCATAGTGGCTCCTAGAAAGATTCATACTAGAGCCTATCCTGACCCTGATTCACCTGGAATAGTTGATAATGTAGAAAGCTATCCTTAGAAAGTCTCCTAACACAAAATTATCAACTGTTTTCAGATCACCCTTGAGAGCTAATTCGGTTCCTGAAAATCTTGCAGCTCTACAAGAATCATATGGTGGTGGAACCATAAAACATTTTACCTCCTTAGGAGCTAAAAATTTTCCACCTGAAGACTCCACACTCCATAACTCTCAAATATTCCACTGGAGGAAGAACCTGAAAGATGGCCAGGCCTCATAGAAGGGTAGAACATATGGGTTGGATCTGGTTTAAATAATTCACTGTTTTTTTCTATCACTATGTTCTGTCCTACTTTAAGCCTAATCAAGTGTACAAAGATGAAACCCACATTGAGTATGGGAAAGAACTCAAACCTCAGTCTTCAGATCGTGAGCAGACTTGTACCCCTGTGAAAAATCTGATGGGCCAAGAGCCTCATGTTATATCTCCCACCTCCAAAGAAGTTTCAAAAAACCATGAGCCTCCTGTCACTCTACCCACACCCACAAAGGTTATAGAAAGATATAAGCTTTTGGTTTTACCTCTTATCTTCCAGCCCCTTCCTACAGAACTTATAGACAAGCTGCCCCTTTTTAATGAAGAAAATTCAAAAATCACTGTTGACCAGCATGTCCAAATGCTCGAGGATGTACTTGAATTATATGAAATAGAAGAATATGATGTGCATATTAGAATGTTCACCTTTTCATTACAAGGAAATTCAAATAGTTGGTTTAAAAGCCTTCCAACTGCATGCATATTAAGCTTTCATCAATTTGCTCGAGTTTTCCTTGATAGATGGGCAGTCCCGGTAAATGTCTTCCTCATCCTAGAAGAATATCAGAATTTGAGAAGACAACTGGCAGAGACAGTACAAGAGTTTTCAACCAGGTTCAATAAGGTGTACAAAGTGATACCTTCTGATGTAAAACCACCTTTAGGATGGGCTCTACTGCACTATCCTAGTTCTTTTGAACCCGAGGTGGAATTCTGTATAAAAGAAAGAGAGCCTTCGAGCCTGGAGGAAATGCATAGCATAGCAGTTACTGTCGAATACAACATAAAGTGCAAGGAGGAAGGATTGAAAGCAGCAGATAAAGAACGGACGGAGCAAATAGCATAGATCTCTTTAAAGAACAAGTTGGAAAGATCGATAGAGACTGCCAACACCCTGCTGAACACAGAAGAGGAAGAATATGAGGCTGAAACCAGGGATGATGAGTGGAAAAGACCTACACTTTGTCCTCAAGAACAACAAACCAGATCACTGCAAGACAGAAGCCACATGCAAAGCATGTATGAGGAACCAGAGTTTGAATCAGAAAATGAACTTGCAGAATATTTTGAAGAAAGACTTGGTGAGAGTCCTAAAGACTGGATGGGTGAAAATGCTTATAATTATGATTTCTCTGATGTTGATCTAGCTGATGATAATTTTTTCCAAAGGGAAGCTGAGCCTATCGGGCCACCATCAGCAGATTTAGGGGAGGAATATCACGACCATCAACTTCAAGAAAACGATGAGCCGATGCAGGCCATCTATGATACTGATGAAGAAAGCGTTGAGAGAATGATAGCAGACAGAGATTCATTCAATCTTCACGCTGTTATATATCAGGTCATCAATAATAATTTCAAAGAAGATGGAAGCCAACAACTCTTCAGCGCAGAGGAAAAGGAGGAAAGACATGAAGAAAATCTTGAGCTAGATGCATATCCAGAACCTTCGCCTGAAAGGGTCAAGGTAATCAAAGAAACCCCTGCTCAAGAATATGTTAATTTTTTCACAGAGTTTAGTTCACTCCAGAAAAACCAGTTAAGGTCAGAAGAGGAAAACCCTGCCATATATGATGAGCCCTCCAGTTCAGGCTGCAGTGAAGATGAGGGAGACCTTCTTTCCCATAGACATCTTTGTCTTGATCCAGTGGAAGAAGAGGTTTTCCTGGTTGATGCTCATATGTCAAATACTCCCAACCAGGAAAGAGAGGAGTGTGATTATGAAATCCGCACTGTAGATGCAGTGATTGAAGCTGCCCGGGATACAGACAGCCTACCAGCCATGGCAGGCCTTAAAGAAGAAAGTTTATATCATGTTCTAATTGATCCTGTGGCAGAATACATGAAGGCACTGATTGGCTTAGCCCCTCAAGCATCAATCCTTTGCAGAAGCCAAAAACATCAGAAACGGTCACCACTGCTGGTGGCCTCAGTTTTGAAGATCCACACGCAGAGCACCCTATGGTTGTCTCTGATGAGCAGTCAATTCTTCTCCCCTTTTTTACTATTTCTTGACTGGCTGCAATGGCATTATTGTATCACCTAAAAATGTAAATATTCCGAGTTAGATTAGGTTAGATAGGAATGTCAATAAAGCTCAGTTCTGAGCATGTAGTTAGTTGTTGTTTTCTGCTTTGAAGAAAAATAAAAAATACAAAAATACAAAAACAATGAAAAAGAGAAAAGAGGGCAGATTGTGAAAACAAAAAAGGTATAGCCCCATACCAAAAGGAGAAACAAATCTGAAAGTGTGCAAGCTTAAATGCCACTCCTGCAAAACACACTTCTAGTTAGTCAAACAGCCTAATCTTGACTAATTATCTTTTAAATTTACTGCTGATAGGATAGTGAATTCGATTTGCAAAACTGTTTAATCTTGGCTTATCATTAGGTAGATTAGGATAGAAAATAAAGGTTCAAACAAGCTCAAAATCTGAACCAGAGAACAAGGAAGAAACAGCTCAAACAAGAGTCAAAACAGAGCTGTAAAAAGAGAAAGCAGTACTTTGAATTTTTAGATCTTAATCCTTCCATTTTGATTTAATTTTGTGCAAAATAATGTCTATGTGCAGCTTGTTTTTATGCCATAGATCACAGCAAGTCAAACAGTTTAATCTTGACTTGGTTGTTTTTAAATTTTTGTTGTAGAAATTAGAGAATAAAATCTGTTGGATAGTTTAATCCCAACAGATAGTAGCTTAGGTAGAGAATCATGTGGGCTCAACTGTTTAATCTGAGTCCATGGAGAAATAAGGAGTAGAAATAGATTAGATTTCCTGCTTTCAAAAGAAAAAATGTTAGATCAGTAAGATTGGGTAGGTAGAAAGCTTGTAGATGAAAGTCCATTGTTTTCATGGCTGCTAATATGTTTTCACAGAAGATCATCCCAGCCAAGGGAGGGCAGCCCAATGGATCAGGCATAGATCAGCCTCCCAGAGAACATGATGGATGAGGAAACTGATCAGCCTCCCAGAGAAATCAAGTCTGAAGTTCTTGATGCCTTCAAGAAGACACCATCCCCAAGTGGAGCCACTGTTAGCCACCTATAATATTTTTTATAGCAAAAGGTGGCTAAGACTTTTTGAGCCTTCAAGGAACAAATTTTATTGCTAAAAATTGTTGGCTCTTGAAGTCTCTTTAAGGCCTCATGCCTCTGTCCCAAATCTTCATTTTTTGTTCCATTTTATACTCTGAAAATTTTGTTGAAATCATGAGAAGAGACTGCTGCAAAATCATCATTTTTCCCCTTCCCTTCTTTCAAAATTAACCTTCATTTTCTCCCCTTTTCTCCATAAAATTCCTCTATTTTTTCATGTTTTCCTTTCCTTCATTCATGAAAAATCACTTTTCCATGGTTAGAGACTCATTCTTTAACCATACTGAATCCCCCGATTCCTTTGAAAACCATGCCCTTCCCGATCACCTTTTTCCTTTGTCAAATAAAAAACCCACTTTTCCAAACTTTTATTATAAAAAGCCAAAACACGTGTTTAATATTACAAATGGGTTGATTGAAGACCTGATCGCGCAATCGCAATCGGAGAAATCAAATGGGTAGATTAAAAAGACCCGCATCAAACTTCCGATGCGATTAGGTCTCATGTATATAAACCCCGCCCCTTTTTCTTTCATTCCATATAACCTTCACCCCGGGACCAAGTGTTGAAGTCCCAAGGCGCTCATCGCATCACAGTATTCCAATGGGTTGATTGAAATACCGGGCCCGAAGTTTCGATTGCGATTGGCCCTTCATTATATATAGCCCCGGGCCCATTGTATTCTATACATCCAACGGCCCCGCAATTGGGCGCCAGCCACTTCATATATAAATATGCCGCTTCGATCCATCAAAACCTTTGTTTTATTGAAAATTTGGGTTTTTCATCAAGTATAAGGGTTTTCCGTCAATTCGTTCTAAAACTAATCTCCATCGTTGATCGTAAGCCGATCAAATGGACAGCGCTCAATCGCGTCGCATTTCTCAATCGCTGCATTTGTTTGTCCCTTTTAACCTCTTCTTAATGAATCTCCATCGTTGGATGCTTTCATCCAACGGCTACGCTCCTCTCCCGCCTTCTGAAGCAGTCTAACCCAAACGCAGGATTTCTTAATTATTTTTTGTGTTGTGCAGGTGTTTCAAAGGGTTTTTCCTTATAGTGCGAAGTAATGCCGAGGGCTGGGAATGAAGATTCTCATGCCGTCATTTTATTAAAGAGAAGCCATCCACGGGCTCCATTCCATGTTTCGTCGGTGCTCTATGAGAATTGATGCCATAAAGCCCAGCGCGACTCTGGACATCGACAAGACACTGTTTTGATTAAAAATAACAGTTATAGAGTATCAGTTTTTGAAGACAGAGCACGGCAGAATGAAAGTTGAAGACAGATTTGGGGATTACGGCTAAGATTGAATATCAAAATCCTAATCTCCCAAATTAAAATAGAATTAAAAGAAAATCCAAAAAGATCTATCAGGTAAAGAGGCCTCCACCACTGTATTCGAGGTGAATTGATTCCTCAGCTACCATAAATGCCACCTATGCCTCAAAGAATTCCACACAGAGGCCGAAGTTATTGACTAAAGAAATATCTGCCTCCAGCACAGCCGAAGAGTTACTTCTGCAAGGAACCTCAATGCATAAAATATCTGCAGAGTTATTCCACACAGCACGTAGAGCCTCAAAGTCAAATAAGGCTCCCACCGAGTTTAAATTCCTAATTGTAAACATTAATACAGTAGTCCACCTATAAACTTCTCCATCGAGCCTCTCAAAAGGCCGAGAAGTCTTGAATCTGTATTAATTGTCCTCAGAGATCTTTTGTTAGATCTCACCTCCTCATTCTTCTATAAATACCTCAGTAGAAGATGAGAAACTGTTGGTTGCAGAACTTTGAAATACATTTGAGCTTAAACTTCTGATTGTAAATAGTGTTCACTGGCCCTTGGAGAACTGCTTGAGATAGATTAGTTAGGCTGAATAGTGAAGATGATTGCTGAACTGAAACATTGGACTTGAAGACTGTAATTGGTTTGACATTAATAACAAGTTGTTTCTTGGGATCCTAGTCTATATCATTGGTGAAGTGCCCCTGTCTTTGTTATTGTTTTTCCTTCTATGTATGTCATATTGTTTCACTTTTCTCTTATAAAGAACAGCATGTATAGAGTTAGGACCTACTGTATATCAGTAACCTTCTCTGACTGATAAGCTTTATCTTAATGTTTTCCTCCAATCTGTTTATTTAAGAATGATTTAATACAGTCTAAACAGTCAGGAATGTTGGCGTTCCCTCGTCCTGCTGTTTGCTTTAAACATTGTTCTTGAAAGTTATTTTCATCATTTGCTTATTAAAGTTAGACTAGAAAAGTGATGGTTTTCCCTGCTTCTAGTTTCTATTCTCCAAAGGCAGATTCTGAAGATTTCCCTTGGTGTTGACTGAAAGCAGACTAGGTTTAAAAGTACCTTATTTGATCTTAAGTTACACTCTGTTTCTCTTATGAGTTTTCATACTTTCTGAAAGTAATTATGTGGATTACTAGATTGTTTGTCAATTAACCTGCTTTAATAAAAACTTGCCCAAAAAGTCAATGGTTAGCCCTGCACTTGGTTGGTTTTAAACAGTTACTTAAGAGGCTTTTCTTGTTTGGACTGACTATAAATCCCTTGTGAAATTATTATCAGTTTCCACCCCTCCAACACTTTATTGTTTCCATTCCATCATTTTAATCTCAATAATATTGTGGTATAGATGACTTTCCCCTTGGATCACTCTTGATGTTGTTGCTCAATTAAAGCCCAGATATGACTCCATAGCCCAATGGACTAATAACCAGCATTATATCTATCTTTTAGCCAAATTTGTTCTATTTGCTTGCAACTTCTCACCTTTGAAACTCTTTGCACTTAGAACTTTTCCCTCAAATTGCATTCATTCTCAACCATCCAAAAACAAAAAAAACCCTTGGCCTTCATAACTAGCCTAATATTATTACCCAAACTTCAAAGACAAATCCATCTTTACACTTATTGCAGAGATCCCTCTCCGGATTCAGGAGGGCTAGATCCTAGAATCCCAAAGTTGGTTGAAACGATGTTGTTTCTGTGATCGGACTTTGCCAATTTTGCTGATTACAGATTCCTAACAAATATAAACCATCATATTTAGCATTTATTACAGGTCTATTCAAAGGCGGGAGGCGGATTTGTTTGCAAATGTGAAAACAACCAGTGGGTTTTGCGTTGGGTTGGCATGGTAAGTGGTTTTCTTTAAAATGAATGCGATCGTATCAGAATATGACACGTCGCATCGGGTGGTTTGCAAATACAACTTTTATCGCGTGATTTTAAACAAAATGTCATCGATCAATTTCGTAGCGTGAAACTGAACGCGCACCGATGGATTTGTTTTGATGATGTGAATGGTCAAGATCTTTTTAAAGATTTACAGTGAAAGATGGGTGGGGCCTGGGCGCTTTATATGAGTCGGGTGATGATAGGGATATAAAACCTTTTTATTCGACAGATTTATAATCAAATTTTTGTAATGGAAAGGTTATATGGATGCGAGGGTAATGGTTCAATAGACGTATACCTATGTGTAGTCCAAAAGGGGTTTTATTGGGAAAATTTATATATATATATGTATATATATATATATATAAAGTGAGTTTATGTATATGGTAAATGGTGCGTGGGGCAAGTTAATAAGGGGTTAACCTTGGGTTTAGATATGAATAAAGGGAGGCTAATATAAGACCTTGGTTAAGCTATGAGGGAGGCAAATGTATTTTGCGAAGGCATGAGATATTTAAAATAGAATGTAATAGGGTAATGGGTAATGTTTTTGCGTTATTTTAAATACATTGGATATGTAAATAAAACACGCTTTTTCATATATATTTTAGTTTTATTATATGGTTATTAGACTTTTTTTGAATGGTCTAAAACTACAGGGGAGCGGGATATTTGAATATAGATAGTTTTATGCCAAAGGGATATCTTTGGGATTTATTTTCAACATGTGGGGTAATTACTTTGGCATAAAAACTTATAATAGTGGATTTTTAGGGATAATAAAATAAAAGGATTTATAATAATAGGACAAGGACTCTTATAGGGAATTAATAGATAAATTAGGATTTAATATGAAATAGGGACAATGAAAACACCAAAATGTAATTACATAACTTCAGCAAAGTGATAATATAATAAGCAAAAAGATTTAACCATTTACAATTTAATCACTTTAACTTAGAATATAATACTTTTGGAGGGTTTTTATGTTTTTATAAATGAAGGAGATTAGTCAAAGGGGAATGATGAATGCATGAAGGGTAAATGATGGAAATTAGGGATTAATATAGGGATTCAACACTTTTAACTTAACAGTCATTGAGCCTTGGGTCCGGTCCCAACAGAAGTCAGAGAAATGCTCTGAGCCTCTTTGACTGAAAGTCTAGAATGTAGAATAACTATAGGGGAGGGGAAATCAGTGATATTTACCTGGTGATAAGTATTTACATGCTTCTCCCACTTCTTTCTACTTACCCAATCCTTTACTCAAACATTTTTTCTCTTCCATTTTGCAGGTGCATTTGAGCTAGCAACCTTGAACATTTTATTCTTTTAAAGCAATAAAAATTATATAAATCTACCTTATATCATCCAAGGGCTCCGATTAAACTGATGAGCACCTCTTTATTTTCTACCTATCTACTAATTAGTCAAGATTAAACTGTCTGACTAATCTTTATTCACTATTCTACAACAGTAAAATTGAAATCATGACAAGTCAAGTTTAAGCAGTTCAACTCATCATGGATTATGGCGTTTATTGACACTCTGCCATAATCATCAGTAACAAAGTAAAAAGTAGTGGCATTTGGACTTGCACACTTTCATGTTTTATTTCTTTCTCTTTTGGGGTCTATATTTTTTCTAAGTCCTTTGATCTTTCTTTTTAGGACTTTTACCCTCTTTTTGCTTTTCTATTTTTTATTTTTTACAAAATATGGGAAAACAACTTGCAGAAAGCAAGGTATGTACATATTTCACAAGACTATCAAAATTCAATTCAAAATTATGAATCCTATATTTATAAGACCCTAACAAATGGATTCGTGGTCGAGGTAGTAAGTTGATCAGTAGCTTGACTACCATAATATTTATTACATGTTGACACAAAAAGATTAGTTGATGGCTTCATGACAGACATCATAAGCACTTGGGAACTGGAAGCTGGATCCGTAGCAACCAAATTTGTGTCCGGATTCGCAAATGGATCTGTCAACACAGCGGATGCATGCAAGGTCTAAACCAATTTTGAGACTTCGGCACGATGAGGACAGTCTCGAACAAAATGCTCCTCATTACATATTATACAAGGGTAGTGAGGTTTTCGATTTTCAAGCAATTGACCAGATGATTTTTCTTGTAGGGTACAAGTTTTTTTTTTCTTCGATTTCCCCTTTTACTTACTTCCAAGTTGCTTTTCACTTTTTCCCTTGTCAGATGACACGGAATGGATTTCAGAAGAAGGCGCAGGATCATATGCAATAGAGTGACGTGTGCTTGCAGTACCGATCATACCTTCCTTGCCATGAGATTCCTTAGATGGGGGAGGAACAATAAAATTAGATCATAACGTATTGGGAATTTTCTCGTAGAGCATGCCAGACTGAGTGTAAATCAAGTCAAAATATTGGGCACGAGAAATGACCTGCTATTTAGTGACGATGCCACCCTTAGCCACATCCTCAGTTATAGATGGTAACAGGGACTTAATGAACCACTCAGCAAGGAGCCGATCAGGAAGAAATTTCTTAACCATTCTACAACGACAATGCCACTCATGAATATGATCAGAAATGTGAGTAGCATTAGTCTGATTAAAATTAGTCAAGAGTTCCGTTCTAGTTTCATATCAAATAGTTAATTGGAAATAGGTCAGAAAGACAATAGCTAGGGCAGTGAAATTATCAAATGAAGCTCTTGGCAACTCAATGTACCATTTCACGGCTGGATCAGTGAGCCTAGGATGGAAAAGATGTAGTCGAAAAAAGTCATCATTTAGGGAGTTATATGAAAACCACAAATGATAAGTCATAACATGCGTTAATGGGTCTTCCCCAGGGTTCCCATTGAACTTAGGAATATCCGAGGGTAATTTATGAGGTATCACTGGCCACCAAGGAGAGTAATTGATTGGATCATTGGTGAGTCAGTTTAAATCTGGTAACTCTAAAGTTGCAACAAAAGGAAACTGTCGATTTAAGTCAAGTTGAGCATAGCCAAGGTATGATGGAGTTTCTTGGGCAACATGCCTTTGAGAACCAACATAAGGAATTTGTTTTTGGTAACCCAAATAGGGTTTGTTTTGAAAAGAAAACGCTTGAGGATTTTGTTGATCAAAAGCTGGGTATGCTACTTGTTGAGATGAAGGTTGTGGCATCTACGTTTGTGGCCGCCAAGGGGTCTATCCACCATCATTATAATCCAAACTAAGATAGCTTGGATTCAGTTGTGGATAGGTATAACCTGGTTGTGGCTACAAAATGTCGTAATATGGTAAACCAACTTGCGAATAAATGATTCTTGATACAAGTGGTTATTGTAAACCAGCCGAAGGAGTTGGAGTCTGAGGGCCCAATACTTGAGGGTATTGGGTTGAAGGACCCACCTAAGACGGTTGAGGTACAATAGCTAGGGTTTGTAATAGGGGTAAGGATGTATTAACAAGTGGATTTGATGTGGGTGCAACATGTTGAACTAGTTGATACGAGTGTACAACCATTTTTGGTTAGATGGGTAGAGTGGGTTGCCACTGACAAACATTCATTCCGACATTAGGATAAAAAAATAACAACAGAGTGTTGTCAATATGGGTGACCATATGTTTCCCCCCAGCATGAGGAGTATAATAAGATCAAAAATATTGTTCTCCAAATGCAGGGAGTCCAGTTGAAAGTGTATTGGATGGAATATACACATACGAACCAGCTTGATATTGCCCTGATGATGTAAAGGATCAAGCCGTTTAGTACTCACTATAGATTTACCAGTTAGAATAATAGATGATGACATTGGTGAAGTCCATGGGTTTGAGGATGCACCAGAGAAGGTTCTAGATAAATATTGGTAACCAGGTGGGATGGAAGGGCCACCATATAAATGTGACTCTGGTGATGTTGTGAACATCGACAGGGTAGCAAGAGCAGGCACTGTCGCAATTGGAATAGATGGTCCAGCCGAATATTTTGGCTCAGGCATGGTTATTCAACAAAATGTATACCCTATTGGATCTACGGGAACTCTAATAGACACAGGATCAACAAAATTAGAGGAAGGTGATTGAGGAAAATAATCGTACAGGTAAAGCTCCGCTCCAAAATGAGTTTGAGTTAAAGGTGTTTCGTCTTGTGGTATTTCTTCAATCAAAATTAAACCAGTTGGAAGGATTTCGTCGTCATGCCTAAAGTATATTTCAGGAGGTTGACTGCGCGATATGGGAGACTCAATGGCTACAATATATTGTGGAGCGACTGATATAGGGACAACTTCCGGTTGTTCGACTTCGGGATTCAGATGTTCTGGAAAAAAAGTGACAGGATCTGGATCAACTTCCAGTTGAACAACGTCGGGTTCGGGAGGTATGGTCTCACTGATTGGATGGATAGTGACCATGGGTAGTTGCGAGGACTTTGTCTTGACAACAGTAGATGAACCAGGATTTGTAGAAACAACTTGTGTTGACTCCGGTATATGGGAGGATAATGTCGCACCAGAGGTACTAATAGCACTAGTTTTAGTAGAGTGATGTTGCCTTCGCCAACCAGAAATGGCTTCCATTGGTAAAGGTGGTTTCAGTGCTATTCTACACGAATGACGGGGAAAAGGGTGTTCTTATTCCACGATGACTGATTTATTTTATGACCAAAACAAATAAACAAAGTAAAAGGGTAATTTTAGGCAAAAGGTTTACCAAGTAATTGTGAACCACATAATACCTCCTGGCGAACCAAGAAGTATGAGCATGCAATCTCCCCAAATGTTGTGTATAGTGTATCAAAAGTTACAAGGCGACTGACTCGGTTCACTATGGATGGATAGAAACCTAAAGTTTTCCTCCCAAATATACCCGAAGGTATGTGGAGGCCCAAGTCCGTATTAGCTTTGTCTAATGCGAAACTACATAGTGAGAGCACCCCCTTATACTTTTCATACTAGAACACCGCCCGATATACCCAAAGGTACGTTGATGAGCTCCGATATACTTATGTACGTGGAGTGAGGTATCACACTCGAAATGTATCGCAGACAAGTTAATGATAGCTGCTATGTTTAACAATGTCAGAACACGTCTCTAGCCTAGACCTTCTAAATGTTATCTTTATGGTTCCAATGCTTTCTTAGGTAAAATGATGTAAATTATAAGTTGATCTTGTTTAGAAATTTTGTCTTTGAGGTTCACTGCGTGATGTGATGGAAATTTCTAAAATTGAAAACTAAAATGATAAGCAAACTTTTCAATTTTAGCTTTTTCAATGAAAATCCTAGCTAATAAGGGAAAGAGAAATCAATTTTGGAGCAAACAACAAAGAGCACAAACTACTATGCAGCTTTCCTAACTTGTTCCTATGCAACACACACAATTCACTATATGCACATGCATTATTTTCTTTTCAGCTCCCTTAATGTGAATGTAATAAATGAAACTATATGCATCAAATCAACACAACAAATGTCATCTTCTTTGAGAAATGAGGAATTTAACAACATTTTTTCTTTTAGGAAAAATGAAGAATGGAACTACAATTTTTCCTATAGGAAACGAAGAATTTAACGACAATTTCCTTTGCAAAAACAAATGGATCTAATGCAAAAATAAAATACTTTGAATTTTATTTTCCAATGATAAAGAAAAACACTAAAGAGACATCGAACAAAATTACTTTTCAAAGGAGGAAGAATCAGGTAAGTTCACTGGTCTCGAGGTATCGGACAGTTGAGAATACAATAAACAAATGGCTGAGAATGATAGCAATGACAAATTTGAATGGAATTTGGTTGGCTAAGGGGGAAACATAGTATCTAAAGGGAGACAGTGCATTTCAGTGCACCTCTGAGTGGGAGACAGTACACTGTAGTGCATTGTGTCTTGACCAACAATGCGTTGGGTGCAACAGTGATTGAAAATGAAAGCTACAGAACACACTTATAATGCAATTCTTTCATTCAAAATTATAATAACTGAAAGTAGATGATACTGATGAGGATTAGTAGAGGCAAAAACAGCATGAATGATAGGAAAGTCCCCAGTGGGGTCACCAATTTGTTATGCAGAATTGTGATCTATGGATAAATCAAATTCCCTAAGTGTGGTTCTAGGCACTTAGAACAACAGATGAAAGACTTCACTGAAAATTTCTCTAAAATAAGTAGACTCACAGAATGATAGAAGAACCTACTTGTAATCCAAGCGCTTCTCCTTATCCTTCAATTGCTTTTGTTGTCGCCTTCAATCCAACTCAGATCGCCAAATTGATTCCTGAAAGCATAAATAAAGAACAACAAACAGATTGCAATATGAAAATGCCTACTTATATTAATCACTCAAATCGATTAGATATGAAACATATATCATTCAAGAATCCATTACATGGGAAATAGATACATAAAGAGATACAGCTATGGGAAAATGAACAGCAATCTTTATTGAAGAGTAGCAGGGGGAGGTTACAAATAATGATCTATTTGATGCCACCATCTCCAACTTCATCCAAACCTCATCACATCCAACATCACACCAGCAGCATATCAGTACTTTCACTCTCTCAAATGAGAATCCAATAGCATTTCTTTACCAAAATTCTTCCTTCCCTGGCACTAGAATATATGCTCAATTTATAGGGAAACGGATGGTAATTTCTCAATGAATGACTTTATAATAATATGAAATACATGTTCCCAAGTTCAGAGATGTTAGATCCTTTAGAGATGTTAGAGATGTGTTGATCTAACATCTCTGAACTCACAGAGATGTGTTGATTTTCCCAAGTTCAGAGATTTTAGTCCCTTTAGTCCCAGAAAAATAAGAATTCCACTCCTAGGTGACCAACACACTCTTGAATGTCAGGAAGTGCATTGCAGTGCACCCTTGAATGGAGGATGTTGCATATTCAACATAGTTAGTCCCTTTAGAGACAGTGTTGGTGAGTTCATAAGTGATATAACATATACTTCAAACTTTGTAAATCTCACAATAGAAGCCATGCATGATTTTTTCTTCTCTTAGGGAATATAGCAACTGAAATGTAAGGGGATGATAGACCTTATTTCATTGGTCCTGGGGATGATGTCCAGTTTGACCAGGTCATGAAGGATGATGCCCAAATTGACCTATAACACACATCATGCTCTGATCTGACAATGACCTTGTATTGTAGTTGTCTACAACTAAGATGGTACACTACCTTTATGACAAGTATTTCTTATTTGAATATGATACTAGTATGTTTATGGATCGGGATTTGAGACAATGATATAGCAACAATGACAGTTGTATTCTTTGGTAAGTTGTGTGGGCTATAATAATTGATAGTGCCCTAAAATTACATGACAGTGATGATATACTATTGTGATGAATCTATTGTATGATGGTAAAAATACAATGAACCTTGCAGTAGCAACCTTATGAAAAAGATTCCTGGACTATGAGACAGTGATATGATTGTGGCACCATATTTGGATAGTGACCTTGTTATAATAATAGTGAATACGTGATATGGAGATGTGTGGTAGTGTGATGAATGAAAATGAATTTGATGGTGATTATATCAATGGTAGCACGATAAACAATAGTTAGATGAAGCAACATCAGTAGTTGACCAAGGGGTGGCAACAAAGTGGTAGCATGAGTAATATCAAGAGCAACAAAGGCATAAGTGGTTGTAACAATTGTAATTAGTGTTTGTGGTAGCAATGGATGCATTGTAAGGGAGGTTGAAGTCTTCTTCAAAATAGATCTGCAAACATATTCAAGCTTGGGGAGCGTCTCACTTCCTGCCAGCTAAGCTGGTAAATTGTTGTATGTAAAACATACATAATGCAAAGCTTGTTGAAAGATATATCTTGTTATTGTTCATGTGGTGTTTCTGTTATGTCTTGCTTGATGCTCTGAAAAATATAAAAGTTCAAGAAAAATTAACTAACCAATTGAAAAATAGGGAAATACTTATTCACCCCCCTTTGAGGATTTCCTACACAAAATACATGTAAAAAATTCGCCAATAAAACAAACTATATACTAAGCTCAAATCCATTTTTAGAAAAAGCAATCAAACAATAAAAAAATATATAATTCTAGTGGTTTGAAACACGTCGACTCTATAATCTAAATGTGATTTTTTCAGGAAATATATGAATAATAATAAAAAATGTCAAATTTAAATAAAACTTTAAATCCAAGTCAACTAAGTTACATTATTAGAATAATAAACCAAAAAAAAATCAAAAAAAAAATTACATTATAAATACATTCTCAATGTTAAAATGCTTTTTACTTTTTAATATTAGTCTGAATTTGGGTTAAGGCTACCCATATGTTGGATAAAAGTACAAACTATCCAAATGTGAGATGTTGTCACCAACATTATGTAAAGCTAAGTTGAATCTAAACACCCTTTAAAGCAATGTAACTCCTAAGAATGAATTCCACTCACAACACCTCCCTACGAATGCCCACATATCATCTTACACCATTTGAAAAAATGTTATTCAATTAGATATCTAAATTCATATACACAAAAAAATTACAAATTGTTGTAATCAACCATTTACATTTATAAACAAATTCATCAATATTATCATGTGGGTATGGTCATCTTATTTAAATTACTGCAAGTTTTAATAAGAATTTACACAAATTTATCTTAATTTCCAAATTTTGAAATATTAGTCAAAAGATCTTAGCTCTAGTGGTTTGGTGAACAATTCAATTCCCGAACTAAGTTGGTTTAAGTCTTTGGAGACATGTTGTAACTCACTGATTCATGGCACTTATGCAATAGTTGTATCTAGTGTAGTAGTGGCAACCAATCTGTCGAACTTATCGATCCTGCAAAAATTCCATTTTTGGTCTAAAAAAAAGATATTTTTTTTAAATACACACACGCGCATTACTTGGAATATAATATATTATAATTGAGAATGACAATATATACAAATTGATTCATGTCAACTTTTCTTTAGTGGATAATAACAATGTGATGTTGATGATATAGCTTTGATTGAAAAGGCATGAAAACCTTTTTATTGGTGAACTTCAAATATTGAATATATTGTTAAACACTTGCGACATAGATCCCAAGGTATCCAATATAATTATTTATACATGAATACCATTTTCTCTATTTTAATTTTAATTGTATAAATGATTCAATATTGATGGATATTTATTAGAAAAAAAATTTCCTACCACTAGTAAATACTTTGCCTCACACGTGCCAAAGAATTGTCTTTTAGTATGAAAAAATAGGAATAACATATCAATCCATTGATGCATGTCCTATTGACCATATTATATTATGGACAACATGAAACATAGTTGGAATGCAATCAAAGTGGAATTAATACACATTAAATTGATCAAGCAACAAATATGGTGCCCCTCAAGGTTCTTCGTCATTTTTCCATAATTCTAAATTTCCAATGATTGTTTAGGTGAAAAAAACATAACACGATTTATGGATTTCCATGCACAAAAGAGAAGTGGAAATTGTTTTTATGTGAATACCTATGGATGATATTGCATATGGGGACATTAAGGAAAGGTAACCAATTTTTTAAAAAGAATCTATATAAAGTTTCCCTATGAAGATATGCCAACAAAAAGTTAAGAAGATTGAGGTGACCACAATTGTTCTCTGTTTAATAAATTTCATTGAATAATATTACACCTTGATAAAAATGCAAAACCAAATAAGTTTTGTTCACATATACAAGAAACGAAAAAAGTGCCCAATTTTTTTAAAGCCATGTAAACAAGTTATATGTAACTACCACCTCTCGCATTTACCCAATTTCACCAGTTTTCTAAGGTAACACATGAGACGAAGATTTAATATGACTTGACTCGGCCTTAAAACTTTAGTTATGGAATTGGGACGACAACTCGAACTTACTAACCACAAATTGACATCCTATAAGGCTTGCAGGACACTCAAGGGCCAAAGAACCACCCAAGGTGACCAATCCCTAAGCTAAACTATTTTTTCAATGATCTAACATCCCGACCGCATGCAAAAGCCTACATGAGTACAGTTGTGGCCCTCCAATTGTATGCATAAGCCTGGTTGAGTGTGGTTGTGACCCAAAATCCTCAATTCAGAGTCGGCAGACTTGAGATCTAAGCCACAATTCTAGGCCAGCCTCCAAACTATTGCTCGGAACTTTTTGAAACTTTCCATAATGATAAAATACTTGAAGACAATGCTAAACATGCAAACTTGATCAAGGGTTGAACTAACCATGCCTAAGCATGACAATAATTTCGTCAAGCATATGGTGAAAATGTAATCTATAGGTAATGAATGCATATATGAACATATGAGTCTGAAACTTATCTGGGAAGCACCAAGAAGGTCTAATGACCTCTCATAATAGCTGCAATAACATTTGTTAGAAAATGCATTCATTAACCATAAAATACCTATCAAATACTGAACAAAACACAACTAGAGTACATTGCAATTCCATGCTTAAAATCAACACATAGCCATATCATTAACCATGACATAACAACCATCAAATCACCATAATAATGAGTACAAGTTCTCATAGAATATAATAGGAAGATAGCTCTTATTAACTTACGCAAAAGAAAACTAAGTCAAGGACTTCCATGTACCACCTGACTATAAACTGGGTTGAACCAAAATTTTCTTTTAGCCAATCACCCCTATGTCATATTCCAAGCATGAACGTGGGACCTCAAGACATAAACAACCATGGCTTCTTGGATATTAAACCACCTCCACCCTCAAGCTATCACGATCTTGGAAAAACCGATCAAGAGATCACAAAGCCAAAACAAGCACATAAAACACCAGGGTTCCTAGAGACTAAACCACCTCCACCCTCAAGCTACAGCGATTACACCAAAATCGACCAAGAGATCACAATGCCCAAAACAAGCTTAGATGCCTCAAAGTTTCTTCACCAATAGGATGGCTTCCCAGATTTTAAACCACCTCCACCCCCAACCCTTGGAAATTTTCCTAAGACCACCTCACCCAGTTCCAAAACCTTCCGACAATCTAAAGCTCATCCAAATAAAAGAACCCCATCACACCATGTCTATCCATAAATGGAAAGGAAATGTTGAAACCACCTTCAAACCAGTAAAAACCCATGTCAATGACAACAAAAGAACCAAATACACAAAATCATGTACCATGCATTCACAAACCAGCTAGGAAATCAATCATGCAACCCGGCACCTGTAAGTCTTCATGTTGAAGCTGCTTGATCCAACCTTCCTCGCTTATCCTTTGCTTTCCTTGTCCTTCCTTTGCTTGCTTTCTCCAATGCCAGAATGCTCCAAGAATGCTCTAACTGTGTAATATTATGAGAAAATAGAGAGAGCTCCAAAACTGAACTGACAAAAGGTTGTGAATTGATCCTCAAAAGCCTTTTTTATCATTGAGTCCTATATTTTATTCATTTTCCTCTATTTTTCTTTCAATTTCCCTCTCATGCAAACTTGTGACCTTTCATCTCCCTTTTCTCTTATTTTCCTTTATTTTCATAAATAAATTCCAATTAATTGCTCTTTTCCTTTGCCAATGCCTTTGCCAATTTCCTTAGCCATAATAAACCGAAGTGACACCCACTAGGATGTTTTACCCAACATTTAGCTTGGAATACATGTACCATGACCTTGGTCTTTTTTTTGCCTTTTTAACTTTATTACATGAATTTTTAACCCATGGTTGTTATAAACCCCTCTCCCTTGGGAGAAAATCATCCTAAGTGTTCTATGACACCTATGACCAACAAGACCATTGAAAACCAAAACATACTACCCATGTAGATTTATAACTTAGCTCGATGCAGTACTTACAATGAACAACCTGCTGCCAAGAAAAACCATTATGAAAACCATGACAACATGACATCCATACCACTTATTGGAGCTTTATAACACAACTCATTACATTATTTACAATCATACTTAGATATATACATGTACCAAAATTCATTTGCCTCAACTGGAAAAAAATGAAGGATACATATCTCACTTCTAATAAACCATCTCTCATGTAGCTTCATCGGGGCCAAAGTGCTTCCACTGCACTTTAACTTGCTCGATTTCTCGATTCCTAAGCATGAGTTGTTTCCGTTGTAATATGCATTGAGGTTCCAACTATAATTCTCCTTCTAGATCCACCTACAATGCAAACTAGTTAATTGTTAGGTCCCTATATTACTAGTATAGTCCCTTATTATTGTTAGTGTAATCCCCTTATTGTTATTATTGTACCTTTGTAACCCCCATATTGTTATTATTGTGCCCTTAATTTATTATTGTTAGGTCAGCTAGGATTACATTGCGGCCCACTAGGATTACATTGTGGCCCCATGGACTTCGATATATAGAAAGGAGGTTTTGTAATTTGAATCATCCAAGAATTGTTCATTCATGTAATGTATTGGAGGTTGCCCCCTCGAAGTGGATTTTTCTAAGGTGTTGATATCTCTTTTCTTCTATTTTTGGAGATGGTTTCACAACATTTGGTATCAAAGCTTTGGATTCTAGGGTTTCGCTGCTCCAAATGGATCATCACGGAATTTTCGCTCTAACTTTTTTTCTATGAAGTCTAAGAAGCTGAAATTTTTAGGGTGCGAAGTTGAAATCCTAAGGAACATCGTCAAAAAATTTAAGAGTTTGGTTCACAATATTTTTGGATATATGATCTGTGGAAGTTAGGTCTTTTTGCAGGCTCCTCAATTTAATCTAAACAGGTCATCGTGGCATTTGCGCTATAAAAAATTTTCTACGAAGGTTCAAAATCTGAAACTTTTAGGGCACGAATCTAAAATCCTGAGGAAACTCGTCAAAAAAATTTAGAGCTTGGTTAGCAACATGTTTGGAGACATGATCTGTGGAATGTAGTGCTTTTTCAAGCTCTTGAATTTCATCTCAAAGAGGTGATCGTGGGAAAATATTCATAACTCTCTCTCTGAGCATCGGATTGGAGTGTCGTAAAACATGGTCGCAAGTACACGGACTTGTTGGATCCCTGTAATCAGCAAGATTGGAAAAATTCTGACCGCAGGGGCAACATCATTTCAACCACTTTGGGATTATAGGATCTAGCCCTCCTGAATCCGAAGAGGGATCTCTCCAAATAGTGCAAAGATGGATTTGTCTTTGAAGTTAGGGGTAATAATATTAGGCTAGTTATGAAGGCCAAGGGTTTGTTTTATTTTTTGGATGGTTGAGCATGAATGTTACTTGAGGGGAAAGTTCTAAGTGCAAAAAATTTCAAAGGTGAGACTTTGCAAGCAAATAGAACAACTTTGGCTAAAGGATAGATATAACGTTGGTTTTTAGTCCATTGGGCTATGGAGTCATAAAAGGGCTTTTAATTGAGCAACAACATCAAGAGTGGTCCAAGGGGCAAGTCATCTATATCACAATATTATTGAGATTAAAATGATGGAATGGAAACAATAAAGTGTTGGAGGGGTGGAAACTGATAATAATTTCACAAGGGATTTATAGTCAGTCCAAACAAGAAAAGCCTCTTAAGTAACTGTTTAAAACCAACCAAGTGCAGGGCTAACCATTGACTTCTTGGGCAAGTTTTTATTAAAGCATCTTAATTGACAAACAATCCAGTAATCCACATAATTACCTTCAGAAAGTATGAAAACACATAAGAGAAAACAAAGTGTAACCTAAGATCAGATAAGGTAATTTTAAACCTAGTCTGCTTTCAGCGAACACCAAGGGAAATCTTCATAATCTGCCTTTGGAGAATAGAAACTAGAAACAGGGCTAACCATAAACTTTTCTAGTCTAACTTTAATAAGCAAACGATGAAAATAACTTTCAAGAACAATGTTTAAAGCAAACAGTAGGACGAGGGAACGCCAGCATTCCTAACTGCTTAAACTGTATTGAATCATTCCTAAATAAACAAATTTGAGGAAAACATTGAGATAAAGATTTTCAGTCAGAGAAGGTTACTGATATACAGTAGGTCCTAACTCTATACATGTTGTTATTTGTAAGAGAAAAGTGAAACAATATGACATACATAGAAGGAAAAAAAATAACAAAGAAAGGGGCACTTCACCAGTGATATTGACCAGGATCCCAAGAAACAGCTTGTTATTAATGTCAAACCAGTTACAATCTTCAAGTCCAATGTTTTAGTTCAGCAATCATCTTCACTATCCATCCTAACTAATCTATCACAAGCAGAGCTCCAAGGGCCAGTGAACACTATTTACAATCAGAAGTTTAAGCTCAAATGTATTTCAAATTTCTACAACCAATAGTTTCTCATCTTCTACAGAGGTATTTATAGAAGAATGAGGAGGTGAGAGCTAACAAAAGATCTCAAGGATCATTAATACAGATTTAAATGACTTCTCAGCCTTTTGAGGAGCTCGATGGAGAAGTGTACAGGTGGACTACTGTATTAATGTTTACAATTATGAATTTAAACTCGGTGGGAGCCTATATTGACTTTGAGGCACTGCGTTGCGTAGAAGTAAATCTGCAGATATTTTATTCATTAAGTTCTTTTGCAGAAGAACTCTCTGGCTGTGTTTGAGACAAATATCTGATTCGGTTCAATAAATTCGGCCTCTGTTTGAAAGGTTTGAGGCAACAGGTGGCTCTGTGGTAGTTGAGGAATCAATTTGCCTCAAATGCAGCGGTGGAGGTCTTCTCTGCCTGATAGATCTTCTTGATTTTATATTAATTCTATTTTAATTTTGGGGGATTAGGCTTTTGATATTCAATCTTATCCGTAATCCCCAAATTTGTCTTCAATCTTCATTCTGCCGCGCTCTGTCTTCAACAACTGATACTCTTTAACTGTTATTTTGATCAAAACAGTGTCTTGTCGATGTGCAGAGATGTGCTGGGCTTTACGGCATCAATGCTCATAGAGCACCGACGAAACATGGAATGGAGCCCCGCGGATGGCTTCTCTTTAATGAAACGAAGGAATGAGAATCATCATTCCCAGCCCTCGGCATTTCTTCGTAATACAATGGAAAACCATTTAAAACACCTGCATAAAACACAAAACAATTAAGAAATCCTGCGAAATGGGTTAAACTGCTTCAAAAGGCGGGCGAGGAGCGTAGTCGTTGGATGAAGGCAACCAACGATGGAAATCTACGTAGAAAGGCAAAAAGGAGAGCGGGAGAAGAATAAGGCGGAGCATTTTTGGACCGTCCGATCTTGACACGTGGACGGTCCAGATCTAATCGGAGGATCGCAATCGAGGGTGGCGGGCAAGTGCATGCGATTTGAAATAAGCGATGCGATGAAGCACAGGCCGTCGATCTATAGATTAGATCGATGGTGGATAATAAATCGGGGGAGAGACCGATCAGGGGAAGTAGACAAAGCATGCGATGTAACTTTGTGATGCGATGAAGCGCAGGTCGTTGATCTAAGGAGTATATCAACGGTGAAGAACGAATTGGGGAACTGGCCGATCGGTGGGGGCAAACAAAGCATGCGATGCGATGAAGCGCAGGCCATTGATCTAAGGAGTAGATCAACGGTGGAGAACGAATTGGGGAACTGGCCGATCGGAGGGGGAAAACAAAGCATGAGATGCGAAAGTTTCGATGCAATAAAGCGCAGACCGTCGATCTAAGGAGTAGATCAACGGTGGAGAACGAATCGGGGGACTGGCCGATCGGAGGGGGCAAACAAAGCATGCGATGTAACTTTGCGATGCGATTGAAATCGCCGATGCGATGGAGCGCTGGCCGTTTGATTGGCATATGATCAACGGCGGGGATTAGTTTTCAGAACGAAAGGCGGTAACCCTTATAATACACGAAAAATCCAAAGTTTTTAATATAAACAAAGGTTTAATGGATCGGGGCAGAAATAAAATATATATAAAGGATAGGCACCCGACTGCGGGGCCTTCGGATACATGAAATGCAAAGGGCCCGGGGCTTAATAAATCAAAGGCCAATCGCAATCGGAACTGCGGGCCTGGTCTTTTTAATCAACCCATTGTATTTTCTCCGATTGCGATTGCACGATCGGTCTTGCAATCAACCCATTTAAATATTTCAACACGTGACTTGGGTTTTTAAGTTAAAAACTTTGGAAAAGTGGGTTTTAAGCCTTACAAAGTGGGTTTTTATGAATGGAAGAAGGAAACTCATAAAAATAGAGGATTTTTATGGAAGAAAGGGGTGCAAATGAAGGTTAGTTTTGAGTTGGGGAAGAAGGGGGCAAATGATGGTTTTTCAGCAGTTTCTTCTCATGATTTCAGCAAAATTTCTAAGTATAAAATGGGAGCAGCAAAATGAAGATTTTGGACAGAGGCATGAGGCCTTTAAGGAGTCTTCAAGAGCCAAAAAATTTTAGTGATAAAATTTGTTCCTTGGAGGCTCAAAAAGTCTTAGCCACCTTTTGGTATAACAAATATTATAGCTGGCTAACAGTGGCTCCACTTGGGGATGATGCCTTCTTGAAGGCATCAAGAACTTCAAACTTGCATTCTCTGGGAGGCTGATCAGTTGCCTCATCCATTGGATTTACTGGGATGCTGACCTGTGCCTGATCCATTGGGCTGCCTTTATTTTGCTGGGATGATCTTGCTCTGAAAACATATTAGCAGCTACAAAAACAATGGATCTTTCATCTACAAGCTCTCTACCTACCCAATCCTACTGATCTAACATTTTTTCTTCATTAGAGTGCACTTGGATTGGCAAACTCTATTCACAACATTTTATTCTTTTGAAAGCGAGAAATCTAATCTATTTCTACTCCTTATTTCTCCATGGACCCAGATTAAACAGTTGAGTCCATATTATTCTCTACCTATTCTATCAATCTGTTAGGATTAAACAGTCTAACAGATTTTATTCTCTAATTTCTACAATAGAAATTTAAAAACAGCCAAGTCAAGATTAAGTTGTTTGACTTGCTGTGATCTATGGCATAAAAACAAGCTGCACATAGACATTATTTTGCAGAAAATTAAATCAAAACTGGAAGGCTTAAGATCTGAAAATTTCGAGCACTTCCTTCATCCTTTTACAGCTCTGTTTTGACTCTTTTTTGAGTTGTTTCTTCCTTGTTTTCTGGTTCAGATTTTAAACTAATTAGAACCAGATTTCCATCTTTTTTGACTCAGAAAATAAAACAGATTTGAGTCATCTCTCTTTGAAAACTTAGGTTCAGATTTTAAACATGTTTGAACCTTTAATTTCTATCTTAATCTACCTACTGATAAGCCAAGATTAAACAGTTTGGCAAATCGAATTCACTATCCTATCAGCAGAAAATTTAAAAGCTAATTAGTCAAGATTAGGCTGTTTGACTAACTAGAAGTGTGTTTTGCAGGAGTGGCATTTAAGCTTGCACACTTTCAGATTTGTTTCTCTTTTTTGGTATGGGGTTGTACCTTTATTATTTTTTCAATCTGCCCTCTTTTCTTTCTTTCTCTCTATTTTTTTTGTATTTTTGAATTTTTTGATTTTTCTTCAAAGCAAAAAACAACAACTAACTACATGCTCAGAACTGAGCTTTATTGACATTCCTATCTAACCTATTCTAAACATGGAGTATTTACATATTCATATGATACAAAAGTGCCAATGCAGCCAGCTGAGTAATGTCAAGAAGAAGAATAAACTCTGGCTGCTTGTCAGAGGTATCCATAGAACATATTGAAGACTAACCTTCAATATTAAGGCTATCACAGAAGGTGACAGCTTTTCATGTCTATGGCCCTTGCAAAGGATCATTGCTTGATAATTCGAGCCAGTTGGGATTTCCACACACTCTTCCATAGGATCAACAAAGAAAATATGAAGATTCTCTTCCTTTTGGTCCTCCACAATTGGTAGATTATCTACTTCCAAGACATCAGCTTTGAGGACTATCTCTTCAGTATGTAGCTTGGAAGTATCGTCATCCTTAACCTGCAAAATAGCAAACAGTGAAATATTTTCTTTCTCTAAATATATGCTTGCTTCTAATATACATTCAGGTTCTTTGGATGACAGTTTGATATTAATTAAGGGAGAAGTCTCTTCTTGGGAAGATGGTATATCCACAGCAGGATAGTCTTGTATTTGTTTTTCTCCCTCATCTTCTTCGTTATCTGAACTAGAGGATTCATCATATTTGGCAGTGTCGTCCTCTGGTAACCCTGGTATACTTGGATTCAGTGAACTGAACTCTGTGAAGAGGTTATTATATTTTGGAGCAGGGGAGTATTTAAAGGTTCCCTCTTTTTCAAGAGAAAGCTCCTTTTTCTCAAAAATTTCTTTATTGCTCAGCTCTTCACCCTTCGAGTTGCAAGGCTGCTGATTCCCAATCATGTGAAAGCCATTTATGATAGATTGAAATGGATGTTTTTGGCTTTCAAGCTGATAATGGTGAAACTCATAACACCAATCGAATGTTGGTTGCCCTGCATGATTAGTTTCTGCTTGGAAATCATCATCATCATCAGATTGATTAAAGTTTGAAAATTTATCAAAATGAACATTTTCATCAGTCAAACATATTGGGATATCAGCAGGTCCTTCTTCATTTTGATCTAAAAAAGAACTTTCTAAATCTGTACAACAAATTTCTCTATTTGAATGGGCAAGAGCGTTTGTTTTGCAAAAAGTTTCAGAGACTGGATGTTTATAAATAGTTTGATCAATCTCTTTTTCCGTCAAAGGGGAAGATGTTTCTATGTTCCTTTGAACAGGAGTACAACAGTTCTCTGTCTCTTGTGAAGACTGATTTTGAGGTTGGATGTCTTCTTGAGCCTCAGCTATAAGGGATGATGAATCATTATCTAGGTTTTCAGGGATATCTTGAGGAATGTCCTTTATTTCTTGGTTCATTTCTTCCTCATCTGATTCATCTATGTTCTTAAAAAATTTCAATAGGATATTAAACTCATGAATGGTTGTTAAAAGATCTTTAGGATGCATCTCTTCCAAAGCTTCCTCATTTTCTATAATGTGTTGGGTGATATTTTGTGATGGATCATAATATATTGCACCCAATGATAACGATGTAGTGTTTTCTTTATATTTCTCATAGAACACATATTCAAGGTCTCTTAAAGAAAACAAACTACTAGATCTCAAGCATTCATACCAATCCCTAGCTTTTCCTTCTAATGTTAGCATGAACATTTTCATTAGGCAGTCTTCATGCCATTCAAATTTCAACCTCCATACATGTATATGAAATTTGATGAGATGTAATAAAGGGTCATCAAACCTTTCACCTTGAAAAACAGGCAGGTTGTCATCCCAATTTACCTGGGGCATCTTATGTGGAAACCCAGGGATATGATCTCTACTCATTGGAGCATATCTTCGTTGTATTCTTGGAATCATGTTTGTAAATCAAGAAATAGGTCACTGTGTCCGGTCAATCAGTTCAGGGTCTTCTACCAGTGGAGTCATTTGGTCTTCTGGGAGTTTCATAGTGTGGAGTCGCCAGGTGGAAAAAATTTCGCTCGTGAGGAGGTAAAATGTTTATGGTTCCACCACCATGTTTATTGGATACCAATCTGAAATATTTTTGGTGTTTTTCTGAGTTATTTTTCAGTTGTGTGGTTTCTAAGAATATTCTAACTCTGTTTCAAAACTTAGCTACGGTTATGAGACAAAGACATTCTACTCTTATGGCTAAGCCAGCTGATTTTTCAAGGTTAGATAAATTCTTAAGAGAATCCTAGGGTTGGCCTAGTTTGTCACTGATTCAGACAAGTTTCATCATGACTACCTTTCTTTGGTAGTGCTTGAAAAAGGCTGCTTTTTACTCACAAGGTTTTATAAAAATGAAAATGATTCTGGGTTTCGAGTTCCCCAGTGGAGTCGCCAGAAATGTTGGATCCCTGTAATCAGCAAGATTGGAAAAAGTCCAACCGCGGGGGCAACATCATTTCAACCACTTTGGGATTCTAGGATCTAGCCCTCCTGAAACCAGAGAGGGATCTCTCCAAATAGTGCAAAGATGGATTTGTCTTTGAATTTTGGGGTAATAATATTAGGCTAGTTATGAAGGCTAAGGGTTTGTTTTGTTTTTTGGATGGTTGAGCATGAATGTTACTTGAGGGGAAAGTTCTAAGTGCAAAAAGTTTCAAAGGTGAGAAGTTGCAAGCAAATAGAACAGCTTTGGCTAAAGGATAGATATAACGCTGGTTTTTAGTCCATTGGGCTATGGAGTCATAAAAGGGCTTTTAATTGAGCAACAACATCAAGAGTGGTCCAAGGGGCAAGTCATCTATATCACAAGATTATTGAGATTAAAATGATGGAATGGAAACAATAAAGTGTTGGAGGGGTGGAAACTGATAATAATTTCACAAGGGATTTATAGTCAGTCCAAACAAGAAAAGCCTCTTAAGTAACTGTTTAAAACCAACCAAGTGCAGGGCTAACCATTGATTTCTTGGGTAAGTTTTTATTAAAGCAGCTTAATTGAAAAACAATCCAGTAATCCACATAATTACCTTCAGAAAGTATGAAAACACATCAGAGAAAACAAAGTGTAACCTAAGATCAGATAAGGTACTTTTAAACCTAGTCTGCTTTCAGCGAACACCAAGGGAAATCTTCAGAATTTGCCTTTGGAGAATAGAAACTAGAAACAGGGCTAACCATAAACTTTTCTAGTCTAAATTTAATAAGCAAACGATGAAAATAACTTTCAAGAACAACATTTAAAGCAAACAGTAGGACGAGGGAACGCCAGCATTCCTAACTACTTAAACTGTATTGAATCATTCTTAAATAAACAAATTTGAGGAAAACATTGAGATAAAGATTTTCAGTCAGAGAAAGTTACTGATATACAGTAGGTCCTAACTCTATACATGTTGTTCTTTATAAGAGAAAAGTGAAACAATATGACATACATAGAAGGAAAAACAATAACAAAGAAAGGGGCACTTCACCAGTGATATTGACCAGGATCCCAAGAAACAGCTTGTTATTAATGTCAAACCAATTACAGTCTTCAAGTCCAATGTTTCAGTTCAGCAATCATCTTCACTATTCAGCCTAACTAATATATCACAAGCAGAGCTCCAAGGGCTAGTGAACACTATTTACAATCAGAAGTTTAAGCTAAAATGTATTTCAAAGTTCTGCAACCAATAGTTTCTCATCTTCTACAGAGGTATTTATAGAAGAATGAGGAGTTGAGAGCTAACAAAAGATCTCAAGGATCATTAATACAGATTTAAATGACTTCTCAGCCTTTTGAGGGGCTCGATGGAGAAGTGTACAGGTGGACTATTGTATTAATGTTTACAATTATGAATTTAAACTCGGTGGGAGCCTATATTGACTTTGAGGCACTGCGTTGCGTAGAAGTAACTCTGCAGATATTTTATTCATTAATTTCTTTTGCAGAAGAACTCTCTGGCTGTGTTTGAGACAAATATCTGATTCAGTTCAATAAATTCGGCCTCTGTTTGAAAGGTTTGAGGCAACAGGTGGCTCTGTGGTAGCTGAGGAATCAATTTGCCTCAAATGCAGCGGTGGAGGTCTTCTCTGCCTGATAGATCTTCTTTATTTTCTATTAATTATTTTTTTAATTTTTGGGGATTAGGCTTTTGATATTCAATCTTAGCCGTAATCCCCAAATTTGTCTTCAATCTTCATTTTTCCGCGCTCTGTCTTCAACAACTGATACTCTTTAACTGTTATTTTGATCAAAACAGTGTCTTGTCGATGTGCAGAGCTGCGCTGGGCTTTACGGCATCAATGCTCATAGAGCACCGACGAAACATGGAATGGAGCCCCGTGGATGGCTTCTCTTTAATGAAACGAAAGCATGAGAATCGTCATTCCCAGCCCTAGGCATTTCTTTGTAATACAACGGAAAACCATTTAAAACACCTGCATAAAACACAAAACAATTAAGAAATCCTACGAAATAGGTTAAACTGCTTCAGAAGGCGGGAGAGGAGCATAACCGTTGGATGAAGGCAACCAACGGTGGAGATCTACATAGAAAGGAAAAAAGGAGAGCAGGAGAAGAATAAGGCGGAGCATTTTTGGACCGTCCGATCTGGACACGTGGACGGTCCAGATCTAATCGGAGGATCGCAATCGGGGGTGGCAGGCAAGTTCATGTGATTTGAAATAAGCGATGCGATGAAGCACAGGCCGTCGATCTATAGATTAGATCGATGGTGGATAATAAATCGGGGGAGAGGCCGATCGGGGGAAGTAGACAAAGCATGCGATGTAACTTTTCTATGCGATGAAGTGCAGGCCGTTGATCTAAGAAGTAGATCAACGGTGGAGAACGAATCGGGGAACTGGCCGATCAGAGGGGGAAAACAAAGCATGTGATGTGAAATTTGCGATGCGATAAAGCGCAGACCGTCGATCTAAGGAGTAGATCAACGGTGGAGAACGAATCGGGGGACTGGCTGATCGGAGGGGGCAAACAAAGCATGCAATGTAACTTTGCAATGCGATTGAAATCGCTGATGCGATGGAGCGCTGGTCATTTGATCGGCGTATGATCAACGGCGGGGATTAGTTTTCAGAACGAAAGGCGGAAACCCTTATAATACACAAAAAATCCAAAGTTTTTAATTTAAACAAAGGTTTAATTGATCGGGGCAGAAATAAAATATATATAAAGGATAGGCGCCCGACTGCGGGGCCTTTGGATACATGAAATGCAAAGGGCCTGGGGCTTAATAAATCAAAGGCCAATTGCAATCGGAACTGCGGGCCTGGTCTTTTTAATCAACCCATTGTATTTTCTCCGATTGTGATTGCGCGATCGGTCTTTCAATCAGCCCATTTAAATATTTCAACACGCGACTTGGGTTTTTAAGTTAAAAAATTTGGAAAAGTGGGTTTTAAGCCTTACAAAGTGGGTTTTTATGAATGGAAGAAGGAAACTCATAAAAATAGAGGATTTTTATGGAAGAAAGGGGTGAAAATGAAGGTTAGTTTTGAGTGGGGGAAGAAGGGGGGAAATGATGGTTTTTCAGCAGTTTCTTCTCATGATTTCAGCAAAATTTCTGAGTATAAAATGGGAGCAGCAAAATGAAGATTTTGGACAAAGGCATGAGGCCTTCAAGGAGTCTTCAAGAGCCAACAATTTTTAGTGATAAAATTTGTTCCTTGGAGGCTCAAAAAGTCTTAGCCACCTTTTGGTATAACAAATATTATAGGTGGCTAACAGGACTGTGGTTTCTTTGCTATCAATTTCAGAGCCAAAGGATGAAACAGTGACACATGGTAAGTCGTACAAGTTCGCTCTACTGAACCAGTCCAAAATTGGGTCATTGTGGGAGATTAGACATAACTTTGTCTTGAAGAATCCAAATCATATCAGACCTGTGGCATTGGAAAGAAGCTTCAAAGGGCTACTAAAGGGCTGAATTTCAGATATTTAGGATCCACAATTATAGAGATAATTCAATTTCAATATTGAGCTCCTCAAAAGCAAGTAAAAGGTGTGTATTCTTTTTCCGAATTGCATAAGTCTTGTTTGAAGAATCAAGTTGAATTGATTCCAAGGGCATATTGTAGAATAGATATCAGTATTGGATTCTAAAATGGCCCCTAAAAAGAATTCAACACCCATTAAGCCCTTGGAAAGCTCTACTATAACTCATGAAGACGAATAATGGCAACATGACATATCAAAATTACAAGAGCAAGTGCAACAAATTTCGCTCTCGCAAAGAGCAACAAAAAATGACATGGAAGTTTTGAAGAAAGGCATGGAAACTAAGATGGATGGTTTGAAGAAAGGCATGGAATCTAAGATGGATGGTTTGAATAATGGCATGGAATCTAAGATAGATGGCGTGGAATCTAAGATAGATGGCAGGGAGGTTGGCATGGAATCTAAGATGGATAACATGGAAGCTAAGATCGATGAGAAAATCGAAAACATGAAGAATGTTCTAAAAGCAGACATGGAAGTTTTGAAGAAGTTGATACAAGAAATGTTTCCTAATGGTGAAAAGGTGGTAGAGGAAACCCATGAGGAGAACAAAATAAATGTTAATCGTGATTTCATAAAATCTAACGTTGGCGAGAAGAACCACCATATTCCAAAAATGGATATGAGGAAGTTTGATGGAAAGGATCCTGTAACATGGATACTACATATGGAGAAATATTTTGATCTCCATAATGTGCAAAACACACAAAAGGTACGCATTGCAACTTTACATTTAAAACAAAATACATTTGTATGGTATCGATGGCTTTGCTCCCGTAAAAAAATTGTCACTTGGTCAATTTTTACGGAGTAAATGATAGCACATTATGAGGATACAAAGAGCAACACCTTCTTTAGCCAATTGATAAATCTCAAACAAAAGGGTTTAATGGGGTAGCACATTGAGGACTTCCAAAAATTGAATATAAGGGTAACTGATATTCCAGAGGAACACAGGATTGATCTCTTCATAGGTACTTTAAAGGATAACATTGAACGTGAAATTCACGTTTTGGAACCTGATTCATTGGAGAAGGCATTCAGGTTGGCAAGAAAAATTGAATGTAAAATTATGGCGACAAGGAAGCCTACCATTCACTTCTATAAAAAATGAAGTGTTGCTACTCCAAGATTTCCACAACCTACAAGGTTGACTCCACAACAATTGGAAGAAAAAAGAGCAAAAGGGCTTTGCTACAGTTATGATAGAAAATACACTAAAGTTCATAAGTGTGCTGAGAAGAAATTATTTTACATAGATTGTGAAGAGGAAGAATAAAATGAACAAAAAGAGGATATACACCAGGAACCAACCCAAGAAGAGGAAGAAATGAGTTTGACCATATCGTGTAATGCATTGGTAGGAATTACCACTGCTCGAACTATCAAGATAGAAGGACATATCAAGAAGAAAAAGGTAATAGTGTTGATTGATTCAGGTAGTACCCATAATTTTATTCATTGTAAGGTAGCCAAGGAATTGAATTGTTTCCTATACCCAGCACCAGAATGTCAAGTGATGGTTGCAAATGGAGGAACTATAAATTGCTCCGGAAAATGCCATAATATCAAGCTAACCATGGGGGAATATGTATTGAATAGTCCAATGCTTTCCATTCCTATGGGAGGTGCTGATGTTGTACTAGGAGTACAATGGTTACAATCTTTGGGGACGGTAGCTTTTAATTTTCAAAAACTTTTCTTGAAATTTTTTTCAGAAGGAAAGGAAGTTGAATTACGGGGTATTTCAGGGAAGCCAGGAAAGATAATAAGCTCTAATGTCATGACAAAGCTTCTAAAGAAATAACAACGAGGCATAATTGCACAATTATGCTCACTAGAAGTTCCAACATCAAAATCATCTATTTCTGCAGATCTCCAAAAGTCTTGGACAATCATTCCAAGGTTTTTGAAACTCCAAAAGGACTCCCACCTATTCGTGATCATGATCATGCTATTCATTTGATTCCAGGAAGTGTTCCTCCAAACATCAGGCCTTATAGATATCCTTATGTCCAAAAGAGCGAAATTGAACGTATGATTGCAGGAATGTTAGAGGCGGGTATAATTCAACCTAGTCAAAGTTCTTTCTCTCCTCCTGTAGTATTGGTACACAAGAAGGATGGATCATGGCGAATGTGTCCGGATTATAGGGAGCTCAATAAGCTCACCATTAAAGATAAATTTCCCATTCCTGTGATTGATGAATTATTGGATGAATTACATGGAGCAATTTATTTTACCAAATTGGATCTTCGTTTAGGGTATCATCAAATTAGAATGAAGACTCAAGATATTCCGAAAACAAAATTTCAAACTCATGAGGGTCATTATGAATTTTTGGTCATGCCTTTTGGCCTTACCAATGCACCTTCTACATTTCAAGGGTTGATGAATTCCATTTTCAAACCTTTCCTTAGAAAATTTGTGCTAGTATTTTGTGATGATATAGTAATCTATAGCAGGTCTTTGAAGGATCATGTTCAACATGTTGACAGGGTGCTCAAACTATTGCAAGAGAAACAATTATATGCAAAAACATCCAAATGTTTCTTTGTAGTAAAAGAGGTGGAATATCTGGGTCATATTGTATCTCACGAGCGTGTTAAGGTAGACCCTAACAAAATTAAAGCCATTAATGAATGGAAAGTCCCCACAACCATAAAGTAGTTGCGAGGATTTCTCGGGTTCACAGGATATTATCGAAAGTTTGTTAAGAATTCTGGGAGAATAGCAGCACCTCTAACAAAATTATTGAAGAAAGATGCATTTTCATGGACTCCTGAAGTAACTAAGGCCTTTGAACATCTTAAAGAGGCAATGTGCCTAGCACTAGTCTTAGCTACGTCAGACTTCACAAAAACCTTTATTGTGGAATGTGATGCCTCAGGAAATGGAATTGGTGTTGTTTTAATGCAAGAAGGAAGACCCATTGCTTTTGAAAGTCATCCAATCAAAGGAAAGTATTTACATAAACCTATTTATAAGAAGGAAATGTTAGCAATACTGCATGCACTAAAGAAATAGAGAACTTACCTAATGGGAAGACACTTCAAGGTAAAAACTGATCATGATGGTCTTAAACACTTTTTGGAACAAAGACTATATTCAGAAGAGCAACAAAAATGGGTCACAAAGATGTTGGGTTATGACTTTGAAATAATATACAAAAAAGGGAAGCTCAATGTTGTTGCATATGCACTCTCAAGAAAGAATGAAGAGGTGGAAGCATTTCTTTGTGCCATTTCTATTATTCAACCAGATTGGATAACCGAAGCAAGAGATGAATGGAAGAAGGACGAAGAAGTGTGGACACTCATTCAAAAGTTGCAGCAAGATCCTAGTACTTCTTATACATTTAGTTGGAAAAATGATTCCTTATGGTACAAAGATCGCTTATATCTTTGTAAGAATTCCCAACTAAAACAAAAGATTATTTTGGAATTGCACACTTCTCCTTTGGGAGGACACTCAGGATTTTTAAAAACTTACCACAAGGTGAAGAAAGATTTTTTTGGGATGGCCTTAAATCTGATATTCAAAAGTTTGTGGCGGAATGTTTGGTTTGCCAACAGAATAAAGTTGAGACAATTAAGACCCCGAGTCTTCTACAAACTTTATCCATTCCAAGTCAACGTTGGGAGGAGATTTCAATGGATTTTATCACAGGTTTACCTAAGTCCGAAGGAAAGAGTGTCATCATGGTGGTAGTTGATAGACTTACCAAGTATGCACACTTTTGTGCATTATCTCATCCATTTAAAGCAAGTATAGTTTCTACTACATTTATAGACACAATTCAAAAGCTACATGGAAACCCAAAGGTTATTGTGAGCGACAGAGATCCCATTTTTACTGGAAATTTTTGGAGGGAGTTATTTTCTTGTTTGGGTACTCAATTAGCTCATAGCTCATCTTATCATCCTCAATCCGATGGTCAAACTAAGATAGTAAATAAATGTTTGGAAATATATCTTCATTGTTTTGTATCTGATAAACAAACACAATGGGTCAAGTAGTTACCTCTAGCTGAATGGTGGTATAACACTTCCTTCCATACTGCAACAAAAATGACCCCATTTATGGCACTTTATGGATATCATCCACCATCCATCACATCATCTTTAAGAGAAAATTCGAAGGTTCAAGCAATGGAAGATCACATCAAGCATCAACAGGAAGTTCTCCAACTCTTAAAGGACAACCTGAATTTGGCACAAAATCGAATGAAACAACAGGCAGATCAACATCGCAATGAGAGAAGTTTTGATGTAGGAGACTGGGTATTTTTACGGCTACAACCATACAAACAAATGTCCCTCAAGCAAGCTAAGAAGGATAATAAATTATCGCCAAAGTACTATGGTCCTTACAAGGTGTTGCAAAAGATTGGTACTATGGCATACAAATTGGAGCTTCCTGCTTCTTCACGAGGGCATCCAATTTTCCATGTTTCATGCTTAAAGAAGGTTATAGGTGAAAATCTTCCAGTTCAAACAATATTTCCAGAACTTGATGAGGAAGGAAAAATCATTTTGGAACCTGAAGCGGTCATGGAAACAAGAACTCGACAGCTATGGAGTCGATCAATTTCAGAGTATCTCATCAAGTGGAAGAACTTACCCACTGAAGGTTCTACATGGGAGGATGATAATTTTATACAGAAGCACCCAGATCTACTCAAGCGTTGAGGACAACACTTTTTTGAAGGATAGGGGCATGTTAGGTCCCTATATTACTAGTATAGTCCCTTATTATTGTTAGTGTAACCCCCTTATTGTTATTAGTGTACCCTTGTAACCCCCATATTGTTATTATTGTGCCCTTAATTTATTATTGTTAGGTCGGCTAGGATTACATTATGGTCCACTAGGATTACATTGTGGCCCCATGGACTCCTATATATAGAAAGGAGGTTTTGTAATTTGAATCATCCAAGAATTGTTCATTCATGTAATGTATTGGAGGTTGCCCCCTCGAAGTGGCTTATTTCTAAGGCATTGATATCTCTTTTCTTCTATTTTTGGATCTGGTTTCACAACATTAATCACATGATCAAAATACTTCACATATATTTTAAGCAATGAAATATTAAAAACATCATGGACTTTCACTTTCAAAAGCAGTGAAAGTCTGTAGGCCACTGGTCTAATCCTCTCAAGGATCTTGAAAGGCCCGTAATACCGAGGTGACAAATTTGCACATGACCCAATACTCAAGGATATCTTCTTGGGTTTGATGCACAAGTACACATGCTCCCCAACTTGAAGCTCCTTAAATACCTTGTGCTAATCTGCATAACTCTTCTGCCTGTCTTATGCTACTTTTAGATTATTCTTAATAATATGCATTTCCTTTTCCATTTATGCCAACATGTCTATTCCAATAAGTACCCTGTTTACTGTATCACTCCAGTTGATAGGATTATTACAACTCCATCCATAAAGTGCCTCAAATAGACTCATCCTCAGTGACTCTTGATAACCATTATTATATGAAAACTCTACGAGTGGAAGGTACTCTTCCCACTTTCGTTGTTGATGCATGACATACATCCTTAACATGTCCTCAAGAATCTTGTTAACCTTCTTTGTCTTTCCATATGTTTGTGGATGCTAAGCTATACTAAAAGCCAACTCTCTCCCTGAATCCGCAAAAAACACCTTCAAAAACCTGGAACTAAACTTGACATCTCTATCAGATATAATTTTCTTAGGAATACCATGTAATATGACTATCTACCCGATGAAAACCTAAGCTACTTCACTAGTTGAATTAGTAGAATTCATTGGAATGAAGTGAGCTACCTTGGTCAACCTGTCAATCACAACCATGATGGAATCATGTTGTCTAGATGTCCTTGACAAACCTGTGATGAAATCCATATAAATGACCTCCCATTTCCATTTTAGAATCGAAATCGATTGTAATAAACCAGTTGGATTCTTGCACTCTGCTTTTACTTGTTGACAATCCAAACACCTTGCGACTAACTTAGATACCTATTTCTTCAAATTCGGCCAATAGTATAACTTCTTCACAATTGTCAAAGTATTTTGATATCCCATATGACCTAAATACGTCTTAACATGAAATTCCTTCAAGATAATCTTCTTGAGTTCACTATTGTCTGACACATAGATATGGTCCCTAAATCTCACCAAACCACCTGCCGTGAGATCATAATTCACATCATATTCACCTGTACCCTATTGTTATAACCTGTGCTTAAGTTGCTAGCACTTGTCAGCTTGTTGTCCTACCTATAATATATGATCCTATAAATCTGTCCCGTATGCACACATAACTGCTATGTGATTACCTACACTCTTCTGCTAAGATCATATGCAATCAATTTCTCCTTTCCCTTAATGTACCTGATACTGAAGTAAAACTTACTAAGTGCGGCCAACCATCTAGCTTTCCTGACATTCAAATTAGGTTTTTCAAATAAGTATCTCAGCCCATTGTGATCACTCATCAGAATATATTATCTACCAAGAAGGTAATGCGCCCACATCTTCAATGCATTAATGATCGCTGCCAACTTAAGATCACATGTCATGTAGTTCTGCTCGTGTTCATTCAATTTCCTTGAATCATAGCATACTACATGTCCCTCCTGCATCCGGACTCCACCAAGTCCTCTCTTGCAAGAATTTGTACACACCACAAACTCTTTATCTCGATCTGCAATCTTTAGAACTGGACATTTGTAAGTGATGGTTTCAACTACCCAAATCTCATTGCACATTTCTCTGTACATTCAAATTTCTTTCCTTTTCTCTGTAATGATGTAATAGGATAAGAAATATGTGAGAAGTTCTTGATGAACCACCTATAATAAACTATTAATCCCATGAATGATCTGACTTCATCCACATTTCTAGGAGCTTCCCATTCCATAATAGCTCTAATCTTTTCCAGATCCACTGTTATGCCTTCCTTGGAAACAAGATGTCTCAATTAATGTACCTTTGTCTGAAAGAAACTGCGCTTACTAAGCTTGGAATACAATTGATGCTCTCTCAATAGTCTCAGTACTATTGCTAGATGTTTTACATGCTCTTCCTCATTCTTAGAATATATCAATATATCATCAATGAATAATATCACAAACATGTCCAAGTAAGGATGCAACACACTATTCATCAATCACATGAAAGTAACTAGAGCATTAGTCAAACCAAAAGGAACCACAAGAAACTCATAATTCCCATGCTTGGTCCGAAAAGCAGTCTTGTAGATCTCATAGTTTGCATGATTGGGTTATGTTCTCTTTCTCTGGTGAAATTAAAACAATAATTGCTCCAACTCCATATTTGGTACAAGACCCATCAAAGAAAATTTGCCAAATATCAGCTTGAACAGATTTAGGAGTTTAAACTACACCCTCAATCTTGAGTTGAGAATTCATTGAATTACTTGAAGATAGTTGGAAGCAACTAAAGTCTTGGTCAATTGCATAAATGGGATGGTTTCTAGCTTGATCTGCTTTGTAGAAAATGTTTAAGAATCAGACCTCCCTATATAACCTAAGGTTTTCTCCCCCATATGCAGGAATAGTGGAAAAAGACATATCCATTTGAAGACTTCCTCCTAGCTTGGCACAACATGAACTTGATAAAATCATTCCAAACTTAGGGGGAATATCAGTGACTACTATTTCTAATACAACACTTTTGACTGGTATTTGGTGTAAGTTTACCACTAATTCATTTATAAGCCCTAAACATTGCACTCTTTTGGAGTCAAAGGTATATAGATCATGATAAGTTCAAGTGATTTCCAAATTAATTTTCTCCATAATAACCTTTGGCATTAGATTGTGTGAAGCTCCAGAATCCAACATACAATTGTATAGTAAAGAATCATGTACCTTGAAAGTGACATATAAAGGTGGTATTGATTCATCAATCATATCTGAACTAGGACCAAAAGTTATTATGGGTTTCTCATTTTGTGGACTAATAATGTCCCCTTCAGCACTAATAATGCCCCCTTTAGCATCCACACTAGATTTTTGGATCCATTTTGAAACTTGACTCTTATATCCAGGATTTTTAGAGAGTTTTGAAAGTGGAATAGGAATTTTAACTCTTTCTAGCTCTTTTTCAACACTAAAAGCAGTCAAAACAGTTCTATTAATTTGTGTAGTATCATTTGACTGATTTAGAGGTTTAATAGAGGTAGTTTGATTTTCAACAGATTTCACTTGAGGCTCAATTATGACAGGGTTTTTGGGAGGTCTACCAGGACCTGCTCTAGGTCTTAAATCATACCTTTTGTTAAGTTCTGCAATTAAAAACTCGAAAAAGGCTTGATATTTACAGACCTGAGAACTCTCTTGATCTTCTCGAGACATTTGTCTCTGAGGGACATGGACAATGGCAGTCTGAATAGATGTATTTTCTATGTTACTAATATCCTCAATGATTGAAAAAGTATTATCATCAGGTTGTTGATCATCAATCAACAACGGTGTAGGTACTTGTTGATCATTGTTTGGTCTTTGAAGAATTTGCAATTGAGGGGCCTTTTTGAACTAACCTTGGGTATGTGTTTGGGGTCTACCAACATTTTGTTGGATTTTTCTAGGTTGGTTTTTAACCGTCGAAGTCCTATTTGAAAGGTTTCTAAGAATTTATGTGATTTCATCTATTTTTGAGTCTTCACTTTTAGATCTAGAGGAAGAAGAGGCTTCCTAATTTGATTTTAATTTTCTTTGGGCTTTTTCAGCTTTGGCCTTTAGCTTAGCTAAGGTAGACCTATTTGATTCAACCTCTATAGCAATTGTTTTCATGTCTTCTTAGGTACAATCTGCTCTCTCTCTTAACATGATAACAAAATCATCCTCAAAGGCTTTGGAGAATCTAACCTTTGTTGCTGCTATAAGTGGTTTACAATCAGGAGGCATCTTGTGATAAAGTTTATTAAATATTTTGATGAAATCAACTACTGGTTCACCGTAGTTTCTTTTAAGCTCTTCAAATTCTGTTAAGAAATAAACATGATCTTTTTTCACACCCCATTTATTTTTAAAGATAGTTGTCAATTCCTCCCAAGATCTAATAGATTGAGTTGGTAGTTGTCTAAACCAAATCATAACATTTCCTTCTAAAGATTGCACAAACAATCTCATATAAACATTTTCATGTTCTATGTTCATTTTATCAGCAAAATATAGAAATTTTGCTAGATGATCTTCAACTGACAGACTAATTTCTCCATTAAATCTGAAGAGATGTTTTAGATACCCAACAGGAAAATCATTAAGTTGGTGTGGGAGTAATAGGGCAGCATGTCTTGCTTTTAAAATGGGTCTAAAACCAGCCATACTTGACGATGTAGATGTAGAAGATTTGGTAGTGGTGGTTGTAGAAGAAGTAGAAGTAGAAGATGAAGATGGAGAAGAAGGAGGTGGAGAACGAAAAGGAATTGAAGATATTCTTAGGGATCCTAAGGGTGTTCGAATGACCAACTTTTTAACCTCTTCTTCTCCTTCTTTGTGTTCAAATAAAGGATTAGAGTAAAGAAAAAATAGATCTTCTGGTTGTGCATAAGTAGATGGAGCAGAGTATGCGACAAGGGATATGAAATCAGTAGATTTGAATCCAAGTAAATTTAGATCCAAGTCTTGTTCTGATATAGGAGATTCAGAAGGTGCCTCGAGTAATTTATAAGACTCCAAATAATGAACTAACAAAGCATATTGAAAATCCACTCCTTTGGATACTAATTCTTACAGTTTAGAAGGTATATCTTCTGATTCTAGGGGAATAGGTCCAGATCTGAAAGGATCAGGAACTGTTGTGGTCTCCTGTTGAGGAACAGAAGAAGGGGTTTGATGTCTTCTTTTGGAAGAAGCTTGTCTTACCAGTCTCTCAGATCTTATAAAGGTAAGACAATTTAGAGTCAGGATGAGACATGTTATGCTTATAAGGAGCCAGCTTGGGTTCAATGAAGTCGCCAGGTGAAAAAATTTGACCTAACTAGACCTTTAATCGCCCCTAAAGGAATATGATTTATCGTTGTCCCACGGAAAATAGATCAAATTATGTTCCCCGGCAACAACGCCAATCTAATGTTGTCCTCTGAGATAATTAGGGTCAATAATTATGCCAAAGCATCTATAATGTTTTGTTTTGTTTTGTGTTAAGTTTGGATTTTTTTTTATGACCAATGCATAAAACAATTTGCAGCAACTGTGTTTAAACTTTTAGATAGTATTAATTAATAGGGCAAAGGGTTGTTGCTTTATTCCTCACATTAATTTAGATTTTTTAGGTGATTAAGCAGAATATGTAAGAAGATACGATTATTTAATTATTCAAACAGAATATTTCAAATGATCATACATATGAAAACTTTCAAATAATGTCTAAAATTTTAACAAACATATTTAACATTATGAAGATGTTGATAATTTATTGATGAGAGGGACTTACATAAACAAATAGCTCAGTAAATCATTCTCTGATATAGATAATAACTTCAGGAGGAATTTAAGACAACTAAAATTTAGTTAATCTTACCTGGTTATCTTCATAACAATTAAATACATGTAGAAAACAATATGGAATAATAAACAGGGAAAAACTCACAAGGGAGCAAGGCTATATGAAACAAATCCAGAATCCTTCTTTTATTATTAATGATTAAAAACTTGTACACTGTTGCTTACAGAAATGTTCAACCAAGGGTGCAACCCTTAATAACTCGAAAATGAGAGTTATTTATACTAGTTCTAGGACTAATAAAATATCCAAAACTAATTAAAAAATAGTATTAATATGATAGAAAGAAGGAAATTGTTGGATGATGTGTCCCTGTTTTGAAGGAGACTGTTGATGACTTGGCCAAAATGTTGTTCTGCTGATGACTAGGCCCAAAAAATGTTGCTACATTGTTGTGTTGCTGGAATTTACAATTACTCAATGGTATCACATAATATATCACATCTTTTCTCGCTTGGGATTTGTAAATTTACCATTTTCCTGAATACCTCATCCACTTATGTTTATCTTTCAAAAAAGGGCTTGCTGAGGAAAATATGGTTGATATCATGTTTGATGCTCAAGTCAAACTCTAAGGCTTCTAGGAAAGCCTTGCCTGTAATGTTTCATGTGATCCCTGCAAATTTAGCCCTATTGGTTTCAATGGTGTATAGTTTCTTAAAATAGTCTTTAAGGTTGATTAGCTTATCATCCATAGCTACCAATCTCGGTAACCCCTTTTAATTTAAGACATTGAACTTGGTATGAAATCTTTGGACAAAATTGTCTAGAGTTTGACATTTGGTCTCTAATTGATTGATCAAATTATTCTTCTGTAATACCTTATTGATTTCCAAAATTGTGGTTGTTTTGTCAGAAATATTAATTTCTTCAAGCTCTTCTCTATTCTTTGAATTTAATACCTTGATCATGTCTGTGGCTTCTGATGGCTTGGTCTTCAATGCTGCTTTCTGTACTTCAATCTATGTTTTGCATCTGGCTATAAGTTCATGTTTCTCAAAGATAATTTGTATGGATGGCCATACTTCTGTTATAGCTTGGTTGATCTTTGTCCAAATGCTTTCCTTGTCTTGGGCCAAGGTATCAACCATTAATGATTCACTTTATAGCTTTGCGATTTTTAGTTCTAGTGTATGTGTCTTATGCATTTATGCTACATACAAAGTGTCATTTTTGACTTTTTGCAACTCTAGATTCTGAAATTTCTCTAACAACTTTTCATTTTGTTGTTTCTACAAAGCCAATTCTTCTGCTAATTTGGCTAAATCAGCCACTGTTGATGACGATGGAGATGCATCTATTCCTGCAACTGATATAGGAATGGTTGTGGCTAGAACTAAAGATACTTGTGCTGATTCCTTTTCTTTAAGGAGTCCTTCTATCTGTTCTTCCATTTTCTTAATTTGTATATTTTTCTCAATGGTGAGTTTGAGCATCTCATCCATGTTCTGTTCATTCTCTGTAATTTCTTTAGTCATTGGATCTTCAGAAGAAGGAAGTTTCAACTACTTTATCAAGGCTGCAATGTCTGCATTGTTTTTCTTGAGAATTTCTTCAATTGCATTATAGTCCTTTGGATCGTATCCAATTTTTACTATCAAGTCTTCTAAATTCTTCATCTTTGTATCTTTAAACAATGATGACAAATGTTCAATCTTGAGCTAGGATTGAACATTTGAAAGTGTTGTTCTGAGCTTGGAGAGGGACATTGTTGTGCTGGTCATGGTAGAAAACAACATTTCATCAGATTGCCTGTGCATGTCCATCTGATCAATAGGATGTATTTGACTAGTGTTAAATGAGAAAATTGTCTTCTTGTAGTCAGAAGGAGACTTTGGAAATGGAACTGAAGCTTGTAAGAATTTCATCGGCATCCTTCCTTTTTCACTGTCAAAGGCTGAAAGCAGTCTGTGTTGGGAGGTTGATGTCTGCTTCCAAAACTAGTTGTAAACATTAGCTTTAAGAGTCTCATTCTTCTGTTTGATCTCCAAAAACTTTGAAAAGATGTTCTGGTCATCTGTAGAAGTGTTTGCTACAGTTTGAATTAGTTCCATAGGTTCCCTAGAATGAGAAACAGAAGGACGAGGATTTGGAACACTGATTCCAGCTGATGTAGTTTGTGATGTTGAAACTTCAACCTCTTCAAGGTCAATTACTTTTGATGATACTCCCTCTGTGAATGATGTTGAACCACTTTTTGCTTTCTTATGTTGCAGAATGAATTCTTGGATAACTTCCATACTAGATGGAGTTTCTTCTATTTCCATTTTTATCTATTTTCTCTGAGGAACTGGAGTTTTCACATTTGAAGTTGACAAACCCTGTTCATCTGCTTCCTGTAATGTCCCTTTAGACCACTCTTCTTGATTCATGAAGTTTTCAATCTCTGGCCTTGGGGTATGATTATAGGGAGTTGTTTTTAATTCAACTATGAGAGCATAGATGATACGATATGGGTCATATGACCAGCTGAAGCTGGGCTAGAAATTTATCATCTTCAATAATGCATCTGCCTCTGAACCAACCAATGTGGTATTGCAGATAAATGATCGAATGTTTTCCTTCATCTTGAACTGTGATTTTATTTTACCTGACACAAAGTGCAGGTCATCCATGTTTATCATTTTAACAATATATTCCATAGAAAAGATTCTCATAGGAACATATTTAGGTAGCTTGTATAGTGCAAGCTCACATCCATATACCCTTATCTCAGCATAAGTTTTATAGAGATACCAATCTCCTGTTTTGGTTTGTTCACTTAAGTGTAAAACTCTTTTAATTTCCTCTCCAAGCCTTGGTTCAATTTGACTACTTAGGAGTTGTTTTACTAGATGTATAAAAGAATCTCCAAACTCTGAAAATGTTGGCTTTGTTGATGTAGCTCTGACAATTTTTGTCCAATGAATCACTGATTGATTCACTTCCTGATCATCTTGCTTACTGAGTTGAATAGGCGGTTGATTTCCTTGCTAGAAAAGAAATAGGTGAATGATGACATAACTGTATCTAAACACCCCTTGTGTAGTAAAATTCATAAAATTTTCATGTATATTTTCAGCCAAAAATTGGCTGAAATTATACATGAATGTTAGTTGTTGTTCATTGATGAAAATGGAAAAGAACCCAAGAATGAGTTCATCAACTGATTGGTCATTCTAATATCCTAACAAGTAGGAAAGTAGGGAGATATAATTTCTAAAGGCCTCAGGAAACATAAAGGATGGGTATGGTGGATTCGTTTTGGGTAATTCAGCATCCTTTGGTAGAAAAATGTCAAAAATATGAGTTCTCAGTGGGAAGGTCAACTTATGGTACAGATCCATAAGTGTGGATGGTGAGAAATGACCAAGCTAGTCAGATTGGGGAATGAGAAAAATTTGATCAATGGTTTCAACAATGATGGTGATCAGAATGTCTCCATTCTGGGCCACCACTGCTCTTTTGACAGGGTCATATTGAGCTTGACACTATGAAATTAAATCAAGTAATTCATGGGTTTTTGGGAAAGAAAATAAAGGGATAAGTGACTCCCAGAATCTGATACGGTCTTCTTTGTCTAGATATTTATGCTTGAGCCACATGTGGAGTTCATGGAAATTGAACTCACACTGGCAATCTGTAACCTTAAAGAGGGCATCTGCAAGAGGAATAAGGTCAAGATTGACCTGGGCTGCGAAAGCAGGGATTCCTTCTGCAACCTGCTTCTTAGATTTAGCTTTTGGGGCCATGTCAACAGTTTAGAAGAATAACAGAGGATAGGAGATAGTGCTGTCAGAAAAATTGAGAGTGGTAATAGCTTGATCGGATTACAGCAGGTGTGGTGACAGCGTAATTAGACAATGGATGCCACTGTACAATTTTCCTGCAATCAGAACAGTGCAATGGTCAGGCAAAAGTGATAAATATTGGGGCAGAGGGTGTTTTATAGGATGTAATCATTGTTAACAGTTTTAATGTAACCGTAGCAGCTTAATTGGGATTTGGAGCAGAGGGCTAACGTGGAGGCCAACAATTTGGGAGTGGGGGCTTCAACGGGAAAATAGGAAGGCAGAGACATGACAAGGTGGTAACAGTTAAGCTGATGCATCAACGGGTATATGGCAGGTGGCGACACGAGAGTGGCGAAGTGAAAACGATCAAGGATCGGGATGAAAGATCATTTAGGTGGCAAGGGAGAAACCACGATAGAATTCGGAGGGGGGGGGTAGTGGTTTCAGGTTTTGAGCAGAGGGGTTGCGAACTTCGAAGAGGGCGCCACGTATGCTTTTTAGAGCGGCCATTAAAACCGCTTTCTGGACCCCCCCACGTTAACGGGAAATGGCCGAGAGGGGTCCGAACTCTCCCTCCATCATTAATATGGGCGGGGGGAGATCTCAACCGTAAAAAAGTGTGCACTTGATATTACATTCGACAAGACTCATTTTGTCATTTAGTGACCTCAGCATTACAATAATATATATGCCATATAACTTTCAGTTTTAATGTTAATAAGCTAATGAAAAATTAATATCCTTTTAAAAAAAATAATCACAATTAATATATTACTTTTGAAAAGGTGCATTTGAGCTTGCAGCCATATATTTTTCATTTTTTTGAACTAAAGCCTTCATTTTTTCTTTGGCATCCTAACATTTTATTTTTAATTTTGCCTTCATTCTTTAGGGCAATCTAACCTAACATTTTATTTGATATGGATGTATAAAACACACAATAAACCTAACATTTTTTTATTTCTTTTTCTTTCATCCATATCCTATATTAACATTTTTTGAATTTATTTTGACTATATATGCTAACTTATCAAAACTAGATAATGTTACAACACATACCTAATGATATCCTCGTCTAATCCTCGTCTAAAATCAATCGTCGAAAAAATAAACCCTTCAACTTATCAAATAAATAATCAATTATCGGTAATTGATAATTGTTCTTGATCGTCACCTTGTTCACTTTCGTAATTAATACACAACCTGAGAGTACCATCCTTCTTCTTCACAAACAACATTGGTGCACCCCAAGGTGACAAACTTGTCTGTATTCCTTATCAAACACTCTCTTTTTTTCATAGGGAAAAAATTCGTAATTTTTCATTAGGAAGAATTACATGTTACATTTTACTGTATACTGTCCAAATAGGTTCAAATACATAGCATAAGTTGTCCAGATAATCTCATCTACATTCGCTGATAAATGCATGTTGAAATATAAACAAAAGCAGATGTAAGTTCTAGTGCATGAAACTTACAAAAACAAAATTTGAAATATAATTATATCTACAAATAGCAGCCGGTAATCAATACTATCTGTCCGAGACCAAAAAATGGTGTGTCCACCATACTTTGTGTACAAAAAAACCGCAGTTAAGCATTAACTGCCTCGAGAACCTGTAGTCCATCCATAAACGGTCGGTGAAAATATCTATAAATCTGTGCACCATCATGCTCGATAATGTGCCAAGTGCCTCACTCTAGCTCTGCGGCTTCTTTGGATAATTTATCTGCCACTTTTTTCCTTTGCCTGTAAATATGAGTGACAGATATATGGTCAAAATGAGTTTTGAGGCGTAATACTTCCCGCAGAATTGCAGTAAGTGTGTGAGTGTAACACTGAGCAATAGAGTTGAACCAATTAATAACAAGAAGTGAGTCTCCAAAAATCTGAATGTTGTTGCAGTTTTTTTAACAAACGAAAAGGAGGAGGAGTTTAAGGCAAAAAAGCTCGGCATAGTTTTTTATCCCAGGCCCCAATCCCATCTTTAGGTGGTAATAATGGTTGTCAGATAAATACAGCACAGCACCCCTCCCCCGCACCCACTCTGGTTTGCCGCGCCATCAAAATATGCCCACGGTCTGGTATGGTCAATGATTTCAAGGGTAATATTTCTCACTTGGGGTGGAGTAGCATCATCAGGAATAAGATAGTAAGTAGCAATGGAGGAGGAGGCTATATGGTCTTCAAATATCCGACTGTTATCAAATATAAACCTGTTGCGACTCGTCCACAATTTCCAAGCCAAGATTAAAGGAAGGTTGCGCAGCTTGGTGTTGGTCGCAGTCGCCCTCCACCAGACCGACCACGCCTCAGAGATGTTAGGACCCCGCCAAAGATGCTGGCATCTGAGATTTTGTGTGACAGAGTGCCACATATTCTGTATAGCAACACACTCCAGGAAAATGTGTTGAGTCGATTCCTCCTGTGCCAAACAGAAACAACATCTAGAAGGTCCATGGATGTCCCGCCGATGAAGGTTATCCATAGTGGGAATGCAGTTATTGAGAATGCACCACATTAGAAGTTTGTTTTTGTGTGGAGCTTTCAACTTCCAGATCACCCTCCACCACCAAATCTTCTCCTGTGGCTCTTTGAGGTGGCAGAGAGTCTTATAACCAAACTTGGGAGAGTAGATACCATTTGGAGAAAGAGCCCAAATCAACAAGTCCTCTTATTCCGTGAGCTTGATGTGTGATGCCTAAAGAGATCTGATATAGCATGCCCAATTCAAGTGACCAACCTGGGGAATTCGAAAGTCATTAGCAATCAACCAATCCTGGGAAAACCAATTAGTGCGCTCATGGTCAGTAATTTGGGCAAGGTGATGATATCCCGCAGTAGCTAAATATTCAATGATCCAAGTTGGTAATTTGTAATTTTCACCTCTCCCAGACCATGAATAGGTACCAATACGGACTGCTCGGCCCGATCCAATCTGCCAAGTGAGCCCCTTTTTTATCAAGTGAGCCGCCTTCGTGATGGCTTTCCAGATGATGGAAGCCCCGTGAGGCTGGAGTATATTGCCGCGGATCCATTCAAGAGTGCTGTTAGGAGATATATATTTTGCTATGGTAACCTCCTGCCAAAGGCTCTGACCAGAGATCAGATGCCAGCATACTTTAGCATCAAGTGTGGAGGCAAATAGTTGAAGATCTTTAATGCCCCATCCTCCCCACTGTTTTGGTCTGTTGACGTGCTCCCAAGCAATCCAAACAAAATGGCTATCTTTCTTTTGATTTCGCCAAAGGAAATTCCTGCATATCTTTTGAATTCGGCAGGTGACACCCTTTGGTATCCAAGCAAGGGACATCCAGTATACTCGAATAGCCTCACGTACAAATTTAATAAGAACCAGTCGACCGGCCCTAGAGAGCCACGGATGAAGCCAATGATTTATGCGTCGATCAACCTTGGAAATCAGCCAATTCCATTCCTTTGATTGGTAGTCATTAGGTTTTAAATGAAATCCCAGGTATTTCAATCCTTCCCCAATGCTTTGATGAGAATAAGGAAAGAAAGCCAGAGAACTACCCCTTTCATGAGCATAACAGTTGTTCATGATGATAGTTGATTTGTAGCTATTAGGGGACATGTCGGTCGCTTTACAGAAACATTGAAGAATCCTTCCAAATTGAATTGAGTCCTGGTAGGTGCCATCAAGGAAAATAAGAACATCATCAACAAATAATAGATGAGTTAAGTGCAAGATGTCATTGATGTGAAGTCCATGGAGTTCCCCAGCATCTTTGGCCTTTTTAAGGAGAGCAGAAAGACCTTCCATAACAATAACAAATAATAGGGGAGAGAGTGGACAGCCTTGTCGCAAACCCCTCCTCGCATGAAAAAAGCCCGATGCAGTGCCATTCAGGAGAATACTGAAGGATGCATGACGGATGCAACCCATAATCCAGTCAATGAATAAATTGGGAAAACCAGTTTGAATGAGAATAAGATGAAGATATGTCCAATTGACATGATCAAAAGCTTTTGCAAGATCAATTTTTAGGATGGTACACTTGAGCTTCTTGGTCTTGATGGAGTGCAGGGCTTCTTGTGCCGTGCCAATAGCCTCATGAATCTGGCGATGGTGAAGGAAGGCGAATTGTTCTTTAGCAATGTGAGAAGATAGGATGGACTTAATGCGGTTAGCAATGATCTTTGAAATAATTTTGTAGATGCAATTACAGAGGGAGATAGGCCTGTAGTCATGAAATGAGATGGGGTGATCAATTTTGGGGATGAGCGCAATAAAGGCAGAGTTGAATCCATCATAAATTTTGCCATGCTTCCTGCTATTATCAATAGCAATAAGTAAATCTCTGCCAATTAGCTTGAAAAAATGAAGGTAAAATTCGATGGGCCATCCATCAGGGCCAGGACTTTTATCCCTTTTGAACCATTTAAGGACCCCTTCAATCTCTCCCATGGTAACAGGCGCATTAAGGTCCTCCACCTATTCCTGGTCCACAAATCTGGTGAAGGATTTGGCAATGTTCATGATCTCCAACAGATCATACTGGAGAGGGGCTCTATATTGACTAGAAAAATGTTGAATACCCATGTCCAAGAACTGTGGATGTCTTCGAGCCGTAAATCCATGTTGATACGTAAGTTCCCAAATGGTATTATTGATCCTTCGACCATTAGCATATTGTTGAAAAAAATTTGTGTTTTCATCACCAACATGCAACCAAAGGGCCTGACTACGTAGTCTCCAATCAGCCTCCTTTTGGTGAAGTAACTTAGCTCTGGCAGCTTCAAGAGAGATGAGGTGGACCTTAGTATCTGCAGAGCAGTACCCCAAGAGATCGGAATCATTTAGTTGCGAGATTTCCAGCTCAATTCTACGCAGCTCATCCTCTTTCAACCTCTTCTTCCTTTTTTCCTACTTGATAGTCATGGCCTTAATCCGGTTAAGATTATCATTGATAACCCTGGCAGGGTCCTAGTCCGGCAACTAGTGACAATGTTGCCACTCATGAGTTACTAAGTCACAATAATCTTGTTCGAGGAGCCATCTGGAGTTGAATTTGAAGGGAGGTCCGGAACGAAGGGGTCCAACCACAAATTCTAGGAAGACAAGTGAATGATCCGATATTCCACCCCTACCCACCCATTGCCTGGTGTTATTCATCTGATTTAGAAGCTGATGTTTGATAAGGAACTTGTCAAGCCGCCTAGCCACTCCCGCGGCACCAATTCTTCTATTCCTCCAAGTGGGCTATAATTTGGGCATATGGATGTTTATGAGATCCGCAACATCCAATAGAGAGGCAAAATATTCTGATAGCGGATCCGGAACAGCAAGGGTACCCCAGGATTCGGCTAGGCCCATCGAGAAATTGAGGTCACCGTCAATAATGATATTCGGATCATTTAGTAATGAACAACTTAATAGAGCATTCCAGAAGACTTCTCTGTTGGTACATGGCCCATAAATATTGATAAGTAGAATAGGTAAGGCAAGTGCCCCGAATTGAATCTCCATACCAATAGTGCAATCCCTGCCCCAGCAATTGATCATCCAAGTGGTGCGGTTATTAATGCCCAGCGCATAGCCCCCTAATCTTCCCCTCGCATCCAAAGTGATGACAGTCCAGTTTGGTAAAATTGAATTTAGAATAGTAAGAATGGTAGTGCCCTCCCCCAGAGTTTCTTGTAGAAAGAGTGCATCAACCTGAGTTTTGTGGAGCAAGTCCTTCAGTGCCAATCGTTTAACGGGGTTGGAAAGACCCCTGCAATTTAAAGTGAGGCAGATCATTGGGAGACTCCGCCAGTGGGTTTTCTTGCTCTAAGAACCCTGATTAGGGAAGATTGTGTGCCCGTTTCGACTTCTAAGTTGGCACGTTTGATGGCTCTGGCTAACGTCAATGGTCTACCACGGGTTCTGGATGGAATAGCGCTTGAGACCAGGCCAATGCCCAGAGCAGGAAGGGGGTTTAAGTGAGAAATGGATCGAAGGAAATAATAGTGGCCGGAAGAAGCAGAATCAGTGGAGGTAGGGGAGGTGTTCCGGATCAGATTAGCAGAGGTATGGGGTAAGGTGGACGGGATGGGGGGGGGGGAAGCAATAGTACAAGTAAGAGAGGGATAGGAATTCAAAGATTACAAAACTGAAAGTGATGATGCAGGATTAATTGAAATAAACAAGGAGACAGGGGAGAGAGTGGTACCCGGCACAGTCGAGGAGTGGATCGAAGGGGTAGGCGTCGACGACAGATGAGTTCGTGCCTGTGTGATAGGCCAGTTTGGAATCACTGGCACAGACTGAAACGCAGCATCCCCGCCAAGACGTTCCTCAGTCCGCAGCCTGGGGGAACTGGGGTCAGTTTGTGTAGCAGCTTGAGTGACCATCTTCTTGCAGTTGATGGGAGCACCCAGGAGTGGACAGTCTTTAAACAGGTGTCCCACCTCGTGGCATTTCCAACATCTGAAAGGGACTCTGTCATAATATAGCATCTGTTGCCAAACCATACCTTCAAAAAGCATGTTATAGTTGTCATGTAATCCATCTCGTGTGTCAAGAAATATAAGTATGCGAGCCACGGCCTTGATGTCGGAAACCAGATAGGATCTGTCATGGTCCAAATAATGACCAAAATCTTCACCAATGTTGCGCAGTGCATTCTCATTCCAGAATTGAATCGGCAACCCAGGAAGCCGCATCCAAATGGGTCCAGCCCCAACATTTTCTTTGTTAGGATCAAATAGAGGAGACCAACGCTTCAAGAGCACCGGGTGCATTTCAATGTGCCAATACTGGTTAAGTACCTAGTCAACTTGAGTCGGAATGGCGAAGGTAAGCATAAACCAACCCCTGGTGAGGAGAGATACATCCGGGAGAGTCTCCAACACCCCTCCCCAAATCTCCGTTGTCCATTGTTTGAGTCTCGCAGTGGTATACTTACGCCCCCTGACCTTCCCAACTAACATAGTGGCCGTAGTAAGCTCCAAGTCGTCCATACCTCTGTCGCGTACAAAATTAGAGTTCCTACTGTGCTTATTTTATGTAGAACGGTGCTTCTTTCCCTTTAGCAGACAGATCCGAGCAGGCTCCGGTTCTCCCGAATCCTCCGATTCCGAAGTGGTGATGGGGGATGTGCCGACCCGAGCTTCAGTTGGAACATTAACAAAGACACCTGAGGCCGGTAATGGTAGAGACCCCCTTGCAGAAAAAGGAGGCACAACACCACCTATGTTGAGCTGTTCGAAATTGTGGGTCGTCGCACCGATGAAAGTTAGAGCTATATCCACTGTAGTTTCAGCGGTCTCCAGGCCATTCTCAGGGTTGAAAGGTGGAAACATATTCTGAGGTCCCCAGAGGCTGTTGACTGTAGGTGACGGGGTAGAAAATATAAGAGGGTCCAGTTCTTCTCCAACAGAAGATGAAGAGCGGATCGTATTAACCAGGGAAGTGGTAGTGAGGACTGGTATGTTTGTAGCGGGGACCATATCCACCATTTCCTCTCCAGTTGTCCCATCATTTTTCCCCCAGATGTCAACACCCACCAGGGGGTCATCAGAATAATCAACTTCTTCTTCATATGCACTCATCTTGACCGTGGAATGGTGTGTAGGGAACTATTCAGCGCTGAAGAGGCCCCAGCAAACTGACAAAAATATATAACAAAAAACGACACTACCCAACACAGGGACCTGCGAGAATACAATCAGTAAACATAGAGCGGATAAATAAGAGTGTGAGTGCGTGCCCTGACGTCGCAGGCGCACAAGTGCCAAGATAATGGGTAGAGAAACCCGTGAAAAATGGTCCGAACACCGTAATCGCCAAAGTAGTGAAGCCCTACAATTCTGGCCGGTCAATCGCAAGTGGTCAGATCCCAGAAGATAGCGCAGGGGGAGTCAGGGTTCAGCAGAAATTAGGCAGAGCAAGCCGTCCCAAACCTCCAAAGAGAACTAGAGATGTCGCACTGCCATCGCTAGGGTTCTTTTGAGACTAAGGGAAATTCCTCTCGCTCGATGGTTCCGATTATATTCCCTTATCAAACATTTGTTTCAACTACAACTTCAATTCCACTAGCTCTAGAGTGCTCATCTTGTAAAGTGCCTTTGATGCCGGTGTTGCTCTTGGTACCAAATCAATAGACAAATCCACTTCCCTGTGAGGTGGAAACTCTAAAATATTTGTTGGAAATACATCCTGAAACTACTGCAAAACCATATACCTCTTCAAGACTTTTGCATCCTCAACTTCCTTAACTTTATCATTGGAAACATGCATTGCGAACAATACACACTCTTTCCTGCAACTGTGTTTTTCTTGCATAGTTGTAAACATTCTCACCGATGTAGACTTCTTCTTACCTTGCAAGATTCTATTATCTTCATCATCATCCAAGCACTCAATAACCTTCTCATAAAAATCCACCTTAGTCCTCTGAAGGTACAACCAATCCATACCCAGATGCATATTGTATGATCTCAATGGAAACACATTTAGATGTCCTGGTGTAGGCATACCATTCAACTTAAATGCAAAATCTCTTACCCAATGATGAACTCTTTTCTTAGTACCTGTAGCTAGCTACACCAACCAAGACTCTACATGCATTTATTTTCTCAAACCACACTTATCCGCTAGGTCAGTATTAACAAAACTATAATTATATATGGGGTCAATCAAAATGGAAATAACTCAATCACAAAGCTTAGCTTCCATCTCAATAATGGATGCATGGTGATCTGCATGCTTGTTATCAAATGCTACATTGATCCAAGGAATGATTTGCTCGACATCCTCAACTGTCTATGCCTCCTAAGCACTGTAGATCAGAGGTATACCACCCTGATACAATGGAAAATCCTTCTTGCGATGATCCTTGCCACTTCCAACACTGCAAAGGCCCACTACCTTTTTTTGTTGCTTTCTAGGTTGCGATCGATGTCCCTCCTCAAATGCATTAAACTTCTTGTAATGAAAAACATTCTCTTTCTCACTTGCATCCTGAGTTTTTGCCCGCTTCGATGGCCAGTTACCTTTAGTATTATTATTCCCTTTTGAACCTTGCTTAGACTTGGTCTTACGCTTCGATTTCTCATAACAATGCTTCAACTTTCCAATGAATTCTTCCAACAACGAAGGCTCATCATACTCAATATTATCCTTAAATCCTAATGTTCGTCCACTGATAAATCTCTTAACTTTGGTCTTCTCACCCTTAAGATAAGGCCCATACTTCTACAACTCTAGGAAATTATTCATGTATTATTCATATGTCATAGATTCGATCTTCAACTCAAATAACTCCTTGGAATCTCTGTCATAGTACCTCTCATACAAGTATTTCTTCGTGAAGAATCTCCTGAATTCATGCCAACTCAGCTTCTTTGTCCTGATGTCTCTGACACGCTTCACATCTTCCCACCAAATGTCTGCTTTCCCTTAGACTGAAAATGACCATCCTCGCGTTCATGTTTTATGTATATTCATGCAACTCAAAGAACTTCTTCATTCCAAGCAACCATGCTTCTACATCCTTCGGTTTCTTCAACTCTCCATCAAATGTAGGTGGCTTGGTTTTCTTGAACTCATCCAAAAAATATCCCCTCTCGCTCCTCCTACAAGGATGATAACGATGATGACCATGATACTTGTCTAAACCAAAACTAGAATAGAACCCATAATCACTCCCTATCTTGTGAGGTGTATCCAATAACTTACCATCTCTGAATATGTCAGCTTTGTCTGACCTATGCCCACCATGAGACCTGCTACCATATGCCCCATCAGTCTTGTCCTCCTACCCATAACTAATCTATGGTTGTTCCTATCTCTACAAGTCTGACAATATCTGAAGGATAACTACAATAACCTTTACTTGTTTTTCTTGTGCCCTAGAAAGTCTTTCCTGTGACTGAATGATCTTGTCATTATCCGCCTTGCAACTTTTGATCTCTGCCTTTAGACTTCTCAAGGTATTTGTTATGTCCAGAGAGTACTCATATCTTGGTTGCTCAATTGATTTATAAGGAGGGTCTCGTGAACTGTAATCCACCATTTTTCTAGTCATCTTTGATATTCTTCTTCCTACAATCATACCATGTCAGATAACCAAATATAAACATAATCAACATATCTCAATGAAGTTCAGGGGAGGCTATCTCATCTAAAAAATCAATCCAGAATAACACGATAAATGTATATAAATAATCATATCAATATATCGACATCACGCATGATAACACCAACTGCATACAATGACCTCATGCATAATAACCATAACCATGATAATGCATGCATAACAACCACATAGACATTTACATGCATGCATGACAAACACATTCCGCCCATCTAGTCCAGGTGTCGAACCTGGGAGATCTAATACCAATCAGTAACCTCTCCCTCCCTCATTTACCCAATTTCAATGGTCTGCCAGGGAAAACATGACATGAAGAGTTACTATCACATGACACGACCTCCAAGCTTCAGTTATAGAAGTGGGGCTGACAACTAAAACTTATTGACCATAAACTGACATCCTACATGGCTTACGGGACACTAAGGTGCCAAATAACCACCTCAGGTGACCAAACCCTGAGCTGAACTGCTTTTTCAGTGACCTAACTTCTGAACCGCATGCACAAGCCTGCATGAGTGTCGTTGTGACCCTCCAACTGCATGCACAAGCGTGCATGAGTGCGGTTTTGATCCTCCAACCACATGCATAAGCCTCCTTAAGTGCGGTTTTGATCCTCCAACCACATGCATAAGCCTCCTTAAGTGCGGTTGTGACCCAAAATCCTCAGTTCAGTGCCTGCAGTGCCAAGATTTGAGCCACAATTCCAGGCCAACCTCCAGACCATTGCCCATAACTTCCCGAAACTTTCCAAAATGAAGACAATGTTAAACATACAAACTTGATCAAAGACTTGACCTAACCAGGCCTAACTATGACAATCATTTTGTCAAACATATGGTGAACATGTAATCTACAGGTCATGAATGCATATATGAACATAGGACTTTGAAACTTATCTGAGAATCACCAAGAAGGTCTACTGCCCTCTCATAATAGTTACAATAACATTTTTTAGCCCATTCATCCATTAACCATCAAATACTTATCAAATCCTGAACAAGACATAGCTAGAGTACATTGCAAATCGATGCTTATAACCAACACATAAACAAACAATTAACCATGACATAACAATCATAAAATCACCATACTAACAAATACAAGTTCTCATATATTACAATAGGAAAATAACTCTTATTAACTTATGCAAAATCCAACCAAGTCAGAGACTTCCACATACCAGTGGACCATAGATTTGGTTGAACCAAATATTTCTTTCGGTCAATCACCCCCATACCATATTCCAAGCATGAATGTGGGATCTCAAGACATAAACAACCAGGGCCTCCCTAAGAGTGAACCAACTCCACCCTCATGCTACCGTGATCCCGCCAAAATCGAGCAACGAATTACAAAGCCCAAAAAAACACATAAACAACTAGGGCTTCCCAGAGATTAAACGACCTCCACCCTCAGGCTCTTGCGATCTCGCAAAAATCGGTCAAGAGATAACAATGCGCAAAACAAGATTGAATGCCTCGGAGTTTCTTCACCAATACCTTGAGGAATTTTCTTGTCTCCAACCACCTGTCGAGGGCTTCCTAAAGATTAAACCACCTCCACCCCAACCCTTGGGAATTTTCCTGAGACCACCTCACTCGATTCCAAAACCTTCTGACAATCCAAAGCTTAACCAAATAAAATAACCCCATCACACCATGACTATCCGACAAAACCCATGCCAATGACAATAAAAGAACCAAATACACAAACTCATGTACCATGCATTCACAAACTAGCTAGGAAATCACACATGCAACCTATTACCTGCAAGTCTTCCAGTTAAAGTTGCTTGATCCAACCTTCCTTACTTGTCCCTTTCTTTCATTGTCCTTCCTTGTCCTTCCTTTTATTACTTTCTCTAATGCTAGAATGCTTAAAGTGTGCAATAGTATGAGAAAATAAAGAGAGCTCCAAAATTGAACTTAGAAAAGGTTGTGAACTAATCTTAATAAGCCTTTTAGTCATTGAGGCCTCTATTTTCTTCATTTCCCTTTGTTTTTCCTTCAATTTCCCTCTCATGCAAACTCAAGACCTTTCATCTCTCTTTTCTCCTATTTTCCTTTATTTTCATAAATTAATGTCAATTAATGCCTCTTTACCTTTTCTAATTTCCTGATCCATAACAAACTAAAGTGGCATCCACAAGGATGTCTTTCCTAACATTCAACTTGGAATAAGTGTCCCATGACATTAGTCTTATTTTTTGCCTTTATTAACCTTTGTTACATGATTTTTTAACCATGGAGTGGTTCTTTGGTCCCTAATTGTCATGTAAGCCCTGTAGGATGTCAGTTTATGGTTAGTAAGTCTCAATTGTCGGTCCCACTTCCAAAACTAAAGCTTGGAGGTCAAGTCATGTCACAGTAACTCTTCATCTCATGTTTACCCTGACAAATTGGTGAAATTGGGTAAATGTGGGAGGAATCAGTCACATTATCAATGGAGATGTCCTCCTTCTAATATAACCTCTACAACATTTAACAATCCATAAGAACTTCAAAAATGTTAAAGTAGCATTAAGTGGGCCACATACATAAAAGGGTATAGACCATACACTTATAATTTGAGTGGGCCTAATGCTTAAGAACATATCTTTCCTCATAAGAAATCAAAAGTTCCAATTTAGGGGGAGTAATTTAGAGGGAGTAAAGTATGCATACCCCCATAAACTTCACCATTTAAATTGCTATGTAGATTTGAATATATAAAATTAATGTTTTGTCAAATTCAAAATGAGTCCCGCTCAATCCTTAGTAAAAGATGTTAAATTCAGAGACCATTATTTTGAATAAGGGGAAAAAACCACAATTGTCCCAACAAAATACATGTAAAAAACTCTCCATTAAAACAAACAATATACTTATCTCAAATCCAATTATTAGAAAAGAAACAAATAATTAAAAAAAATCATGTCAAATTTAAATAAAACTTTAAATCTAAATCAACTAAGTTACATTATTAGAATAACATTTTTTTTTCAAAACACACTTTACATTACAAAGACATTCCCAATGTTTAAATACTTTTTACTTTTTAATATTAGTCTGAATATGGGTAAGGTTAGCTCATATGTTGGATGAAAGAACAATTAATCCAAATGTGAGATGTTGACACCAACATTAAGTAAAACTAAGTTGTGTCTAAACCCCCTTTAAAACAATATAGACCCTAAAAATGACTTCCACTCACAACACCTCCCCACTAATGCCCACATACCATATTACACCATTTGAACACATGCTATTCAATTAGATATCTAAATTCATATACACAAAAATATTACACATTGTTATAATAAACTATTTTCATATATAAATAAATTCATCAAGATTATCGTGTGGGCATCATTATCTTATTTAAATTAGTGTGTGTGTTGAAAAGAAACATAAATTTATCTTAATTTCAAAATTTTGAAATATTAGTCAAAGGATCTTAACTCTAGTTGTTTGGTGAACAATTTGTTTTCCCAACTAAGTGGGTTTAAGTCTTTGGAGGCATGTTCTAATTGACTAGTTTATGGCATTTATGAAATAGTTGTATATAGTGTAGTAGTGACAACCGATCTATCGAAGTTATTGATTCTCCAAAAGTTATAGCTTTGGTTTAAAAAAATTGAAATATTAAATTTCCCAACTAAGTGGGTTTAAGTCTTCAAAGACATGTTGTAAGAACTTCACATCTAGCTCTAGACCACTTGAGCTAACCGTTGAGACTATATAGTTTTATTTTTTTACATAACAATTTTACATATCATATATATTCTCTTTTTATATCAAATTTACATATTACAAATTTATTTTATATTTTTATTTTAAAATTAAAATATAAACTTTTTAATCATTTAAAAAACTTAGCATATACTTTTATATGATTCTTAAATGATTATCTAGATATTGTGGAGGTAGCTCCAAATAAAATATCAAATTTATTATTTTTTTAACTTCAAAAAAATTAAAAATCTTAAATATAATTCATAATTATTTAATATGTGAAATTAACATTTTGGAAAAAAAATTATAGATCAGAAAAATATTTCAATATCTTTCATTTCAGTAGAGAGAATGAAACTCTGAGACACCTTCACTATTGAAAATGACACTTATTTAGGAAAAAATGTTTCTTGAGTCTAAAATTCACTTTCTCATAGAAAGTCAAAGTTTAAACAATTTTTGTAAATGATATCTTAAACTTTTGTGCGTTTTGTCTAGAATCGTAAATGTTTTTAGTATCCAACCCAATATGCATATTCTAAAAAATAATTATAATTTTATTGATGATTTGAACTTGTTTAGACAAGAATAATTTTTTGTTCCAAAAAATTGACTTCTTTTTAGTAACTTTTCATTCTATCAAGTACAACAATCTTGAAAAAAATATCACATATATGTAACTATACTAATAATGTTTAATATTCTCGTTTTATTATTTGGTAGTATCCAACCCAATATGCATATTCTAAAAAATAATTATAATTTTATTGATGATTTGAACTTGTTTAGACAAGAATAATTTATTGTTCCAAAAACTTGATTTTTTTATACATCATATATATGTAACTTTTCATTCTATCAAGTACAACAATCTTGAAAAAAATATCACATATATGTAATTATAATAATAATGTTTAATACTCCCGTGTTATTATTTGGTAGTATCCAACCCAATATGCATATTCTAAAAAATAATTATAATTTTATTGATAATTTGAACTTGTTTAAACAAGAATAATTTATTGTTCTAAAAACTTGACTTATTTTATACATTATATATATGTAACTTTTCATTCTATCAAATACAACAATCTTGAAAAAAAAACATCACATATATAACTTTTCATTCTACCAAATATAACTTTGTAGCTTAGGGCATATGATTTTTAATGAATAAGGTGATATTCAACAATGAAAGGAAATGTATTATTCTCCAATCCACAAATATCATTTCCTCATTTTGGGAATATCTTCCAGAGCAAAGATTAAAAACTCGGAGAACGAGCCCAATTTTCCATTATCCTTTCATTATCCCTCAGGTGCTACCGATGGGTTTCTTTGATGGAGCAACTAAAGGGACTGTCTGTGCTGGAGAGAATGATAAAATTGAATGGTAAGAGATTTGTCCATTTCAAAATATGCATTGGTATGGGAACAAATACAAAAGCTAAGCTGATTGTAGTCTAGGCCCTCATGACTCTAACCAAGATCTATAACATAAATAACAAATTTGTCCATTTCAAAATATGCATTGGCATTGGAACAAATACAAAAGCTGAGCTGACTGTAGTCCAGGCCCTCGTGACTCTATCCAAGATCTATAATATATAAAAAAACACATTCAAATTGTGAAAGACTCTAAATGCATCATAAATTGGTTAGCAAACAATAATCATTTAGAAAAGTCTTGAATCTTGTAGCCTGGAAATATAGATTTGAAGAATCAAAATCCCTTTTATCAGGCAATCAAATTCCAACATATTAATAAGGAGTATAATAAAACAACAAACAAGCTATCCAAAAGCGCTTTATTTTTGGACAGGCTGCATTTCTGTATTTTATATGAAGAATACATAAACAACAAAGTCGAAAGAACTCAATCTATTTCCATAGTACGCATGAATTAAACCTCCCTCCAACAATAACAGTGGCAACTAGTCAGCAATTCAAAAATCGTTCTGGAAGCAATTGCAGTGGCAGCTAATCAACAATTTAGAAATCATTCAGGGAAGAATAAATTCTCACAGCTTGATCGGATTAGCTTACACTCCCAACAGAAAGCATATGTATAAATATCTGGATCTCCTTGTTATGTTCTGTCTCCTTTCATGTACATCTTTATTTCTTGTTCACTGTATTACATTTAGTCTGTTGCGGTTTTTTTGTATGTAACATGCAACCTGTGTTTTAGTTATATTCCTGCCTTTCATTGCAGTCCTCCTGTAATTCGGAATTTTCAGTCTGCTGTTGTTGTTTTGTTTATACGTGATAGCTAGGCCTCGTGGTACAACTATAGCTTCAATTTTCTAATAAGGAAATGCATCTTCAACTCTTAACTCTCTAAATACCAAAGGTATGAAAAAAACACATTAATTTCTTTTATACATCATAACTTCATTCTCAACTTCTTTTATACATCATAACTTCATTCTCAACGATCTTATGTAAAAAATAAAAATGAAACCCAAATAAGTAAACATCTTTATCACACTCTTCGTTAAGATTTAATGCCATCATTCAGATTTTAAGACTTTAAATTGTCTAAAATATAACTATTATCCGAGTTGTTTATGGATGCAACAAAATAATAACTATACAGGGTATTTTGTCGGATTCTGGTAATTTTTTTTCAAAAAATCAGGTAATTGGAGTGTTTAAATAGTTTTTTTGATGATGAAAATGGATTCAACACCATCAAAAACCTCTCAATGATCTTCATATGAAGAAAATAAAAATAAAACCCAAATAAGTAAACTTAATAACATCTATCACACTCTTCGTTAAGATTTAATCCCATCATTCAGATTTTAAGACTTTAAATCATCTAAAATATAACTATTATCCAAGGAGTTGTCTACAGATGCAACAAAATAGCTATACAGGATATTTTGTCGGAATCTGGTAATTTTTTTGTCAAAAAAATTCAGATAATTGGAGTGTTTGAATCGTGTTTTTGATGATGGAAATGGATTCAACACCATCAAAAACCTCTGAACACCCAAAATCTTATAAAAAACCTTCAAGATATCAGCCCTGCCCTGCAATTAGCTCATAACCCTCCTTAGCGTTTAATACAACACATGATAAATTTATACCAGTAACACAAAATTACTTCTAATTTCAAATAAAAATAGTATGGAATGTAAACAAGTAGTAAATTCCACCAGCAATACGTAACAGATTTCCAATTTACAATCTGATTCCTAGTGCTGTTACACTGTACAATACTCATAACTTTATAAACAATGGCAATATTTATTGGATGCTTCAGCCATTTACACAAGGGTTTGCAACACCCGTTAATCCTACCAGCAAACTCTGCATTTTTCTAATTCAACTTACAAGATCACCAGTTTCATGGCTGCCTCAGGAAACCCCTAGCAATTCCCTTCAATACTCAGATTACGCTTCGTTGCTTATCCAGAGATGCCCCAGTAGGTCTCACTGCCCAGATTAGACTTCCAAATGGGTTACTGCCACAATCGATCCTCAAATAGGATCCATCACTTCAATCGACTACTCAGCAAAAGGGGCCACTATTACAGATTGCCATCAGAAGGGATCTGCTGCACAATTGAGTCTTCAACAAGGATCCACTGCTAAAATTAATCCACAGAAGGGGTCCGCTGCCACCATAGGGATTTATTCAAGCCTTTCGCTGTCATAGAGGTATAAATGAGCCTCCGGCCAAACTTCAGGAGACTACGCTGTCAAGGATTTAGCCTTACAACAACTGTGCTATCATTTGAAGATGGGCCACTGCCTCAGAACTGGCCTCAGGGCTACTTCGCTGCCCCAAATATACCTTTTAGACAAATCTGTTGCCACAGAGAGACTCTTCAAGGCAGACTGCATGCATCAGACAGGGTTTCAGGGCTGTTTGCTGCCCAGACTTCACTAGCTGTTCCTTGTCGTTCCAGGAAATATCTTGGACAGGCCTATGCTGTCACAAATTAACCCTTCACCGCCCAAACAAAGCCATAAAACCACAAAAATTTTCTTCCTTAGAAAAGCTCTTGATTGCCACAAGCAGATAAATGATGCTTCAAAAATTAAGCTAAATAGAATGAGAAAAAGGGATTGGCTAGGGTGGAATTTTTCACCACCGAAACCAATCGGGGATAAGGGGTCTTAATGTTGGAAAATACATCAATGTTCCCATTCAGAAAAGTTGTTTTAACATCCATTTGATGAATGCTCCATCTGTTGAGAATTTGAGAGCTAGTGATTAATTCAAATTCTCTTCTTGATAAGGTTACTTGAGTTACTTATGTCTTTCCTTCATTAGCTTTCATCAAGTCAATTATCAGAATACACGAGACACAAGAATTAAGCTCCTAGAGCTAGGGCAAAACCTCTCCCTCTTGGAGAGGAAAATCCACAAGAAATTCTTCTTATAGATTTTTAAATGACAAGTACCATGACCCAGAATTAGACCCTTGACCTATATATGCATCCAAGACCTTGACCTTTTTTCTTTGATGTCCTTCAATGCTGATCCTTCTTCTTTTCACCAAGTTGCACTGTTCTGCACCAGCATTTCCTTCTTCATATATTTGAGATATATATCAGCTGCAGTTAGGAAAGTAAATCACAGATTTACTTTCCTACTTTCTGTCACTTTCTCACTTCCCCTTTTGCCCAGACCACTGTTCCAACTTTTCATGAAACGGGGATGAATACCAATGTCACCTTTTATCTGCAGACATATCCGCACTTCAACATATAAATATTGTCCTCGAACTGACCCTTTCTCGCTGTAAATACTTCAGGATAGTCCGCACTTCTTCTGGTGAATAGTCCGCACTCTTGTTTCAGCAAACCGCAGTTCCTATTACATTAAGATACCATAGGGATATGTGTATCTTAAACAGTCCTAAAACTCGTCAAGAATCTGCACTAAACCTCGTCCAAAATCTGCACTTCTGTTTCAGAGACGACCGAAAAACTTGTCTTCAAATGACCACAGAACAGAGGTATTTATAGAGACAGGTTCACTGTCTTTAGGCAAACCATCACTTTAGCATGTAGGCTGGCTTATCCAGCTGTTTAAGGGCCAACTTTAACACATCATTTTAGCTTCTCTTTCAGCGTTGTTGGAGGGCTGAATTAAGCCATTCATTCACGTTTCTTTGGCAAGGTCTTGGAGCATTTCTTTAGACTAGATCCTTTATATATATGACACCTAATTATAATTATTCTTAGAAGACAAAACCCTAATAGACATCAAGAAGAAGTCTATTTAACCTATAATAAAATCTTGCTCATGAAACCCATGAAACAAGTACAACAAATATACATTTTATTATCTTTGTCTTCTTCTTTACATAAATACATAATTACATAGTCAATATGAAGACTGATCCTAGTTACAATTTTCAACACTCCCTCTTAACGAGGGAGGTATTCATACAGGTACATGGTCACTTTCAAACTAAAGAATCTCATAAGAAGAATCGGATTGGTAATTGCATCTATATAGCATCATATCAACCAGCATTGTCCTAGTGCAAGGCCTTGACTAACAACCCCATCACTCAACGAGACAATGGGCTACAATGCTGGCGAGACACATCACTTATAGACACCATAGTCACTGTCTCTCCAAGGTACATACTCCACCCAGGTGTTCCCAGAGTATGACCTTGTTGGACTATTCTTCTCTTGGGTAGCCAGCCCTCAAAGAATATCGGTCCTCGACTACTTTTATCTTGAATGCCCTATCTCATTCTCAAAAGTATCGAATGCTAGATGATTACCAAATCCTCCATCTTGTCTTCCAGGTGAAGACCAAAATGATGTGTCTATCCATTCTTTCCACATGGCCTTCACTAAGACTTACGGCTATTAGTCCTGGTCTAGTCCATGACACATGCATTAGAGAATCACATGCGTCACTCTCTCTTAACTCAGGAAGGACATACTTCAAGTTTCTTCCAAGTAAAAAACTTACCACTTGGCTCCCTCTTAACCAGGGTCCTGCATCAGCAATGGTGAGACAACCAGCTACTCATGAAGAATTCCTCCCCTCGATGTCATGGATTTCGATATTGAGGAATCTTCAGCCTTTGGCTTCATAGGGCACAGATCATCCATCACTTTCAATTACAAGTCATGTCAATCATCAGAAAGTGATTCATCATTCTTTCTCACCTAGTCCACCTTTATGTCATGTTGCTTTCCTTCGAATCATCTCCAAGGATCATACATCCTTTCTCATGATTAGCAGCCATACACAAATTCATCCAGATAAACATATACATATGAACTTTTAAAACTAAAGTTACCTCAGTGATGATCTTTCACCATGACATCTTCCTGTAGGCATCAGCATCCTTTTTTTAGATTGACACATCTCCTAATGATATGTTTTGTCAAGGGTCTTCTTCTTTACCAGACTTCTGTCAAAGTCTACATATCTTCCCAAGAGATCTCCCAGTCACATCTTCTTGGCTTCCGAATGATAACTGCCTCTTGATATGGTTGCATTTCATGATCTCTTCCTTTCTGCACATTCTTCATTCCCAGGAACTTACAAATTTTCCAGTTCCTTGTTCATATACAACCACCTCATATTCAATGAGGATATATTATGTTGATTTCATTTGTCAGTGCATGGAGAGATCCTCCTTCATAGATCATACCTCTAAATATCGAAGTCTATTACCTGCAACCATATGACATGACTTCACAGCATCTAATGTCAGGATATAAATATATACATACCTCATACCTTTTTCATTTAAGCCATCCTGTAGCAGTTTTACTAGAATGAAGAGCTTCATTCCCTTGGCCTGCTCCATCAATACATCATCACATCCCAGAATTATGTAGCATAGAATTCTAGATGAAACCATTCTGCTTTCTTTCTAATCACTGAATTCATAGAGAGCTCCATTAGAAAATGTCAACATCAGTTTTCATGATGACCCTTGATCTTGATAACTGCCATCCATCAATATGATATCAGTGAGGTTTTCCAGGAGTTGTTCCATTGAGAGCTCTTGCCATGCTCCGATCATGATGCTATTATATACACTGCTTCCTATAATACTATTTTACAACCAACAGAAATCACTTAAAGGAGAAGATGATCTCAATCATAGTGTAGATCCCTCACTTCTTCTTTGTTAGATTTCTTTGCATCGGGTTCTTCTCTTATATCTGAGATATGGGCTTCTTCCTTTTTCCTCTTGTCCTTTCTAAATTTAGGACAATCTCGTTGATAATGCCCAAGATCATTACATCCAAAGCATCGTGCTTTATCCACATTTATTTTCTTATTTTGAGGACCCAATTTACCGAATCTTCCTTTCTTCTTGGACATGGCGGCAAAGGCATGATTCCCTACACTTGATCCTACTTTCAATCTTGATTCTTCTATCTTACCTAGACTTTGGAATGGCATGGCTTCTTCTCTCCTATCTATGCTTGAAGTGAAACCTCTCCATTCTGTCGGTAAAGCATTTTGTACCATAGTGAGTATTTCTCTATCAGACATTACTTCTCCCAACTTCAATGGTTGATCTCGTATTGCGAAAATCTCCATCAGATATGGAATTATTCCTTCCTTTGACATTCTCAATTTGTACAGTTTTTGTCTCAGGGATATTATTTCCTTTGTAGAACCTTTCGAGAATAGTTCCACCAATTTATCAGATATTTCTTTTGAGGATTCTAACTTTGACACATAGGGAATGAGAGAGCCTTTTATGGATTCAATAAGAATCCTTCGGGCTCTTATGTCTCCCTTCATATATTTGATATATGCTAGAATATCTTCTTTTGGAGGTTGAATTGTTGTTTCTTCTATGAAGCTCATAACTTCATTTTCAATTAGATTCAGATCTGTCCTTTTCTTCCATGCATTAAAGTTTGATAAACCAACCAATTTGTTGCTCTCTATACAATGAGTCATTTTGACAAATTTAGATAAAGTCATAGATACTTACTTGAGTAAGTGACTTTCTCCTTCAGCAGCTTCCTTGATGATGCCGAAGAAGTTAGGAGCTTCTTCTAAGATAGAAATCTTCAATCTAGGTGATCTTGGATCCTTGATGGTAAAGGATGTCTTCAAAAGATGATGTCCTCTTTTAACAATGTCTTGAATGTAAATCTTTGATGGAAAAGATTATTTTCTTGAAAAGTTGATCCCTTGAATGAGATGAATATCTTTCTTGAAAATAGTTTGAGAGTCTTCCTTGCAAACTTGATTTGACTTTTCACCCAAACTTTGATTTTTGCTTCTTGGAGTGTCTCTTTATCCCTTGAGTTCAGCACCTTAGCTCTGATCCCATGTTGAGAATTTGGAGGGGTAGTGATTAATTCAAATTCTCTTCTTGATAATTACTTGCGAGGTTACTTGAGTTACTTATGTCTTTCCTTCGTTAGCTTTCATCAAGTCAATTATCAGAATACACGAGACACAAGAATTAGGCTCCTAGAGCCAAGGCAAAACCTCTCCCTCTTGGAGAGGAAAACCCACGAGAAATTCTTCTTATAGATTTTCAAATGACAAATACCATGACCCAGAATTAGACCCTTGACCTATATATGCATCCAAGACCTTGACCTTTCTTCTTTGATGTCCTTCAATGTTGATCCTTCTTCTTTTCACCAAGTTGCACTGTTATGTACCAACACTTCCTTCTTCATATATTTGAGATATATATCAGCTGCAGTTAGGAAAGTAAATCACAGATTTACTTTCCTACTTTCTGTCACTTTCTCGCTTCCCCTTTTGCCCAGACCAATGTTCCAACTTTTCATGAAACGGGGATGAATACCAATGTCACCTTTTATCTGCAGACATATCCGCACTTCAACATATAAATAGATCTGCACTTCAACATATAAATATTGTCCTTGAACTGACCCTTTCTCGCTGTAAATACTTCAGGATAGTCCACATTTCTTCTGGTGAATAATCTGCACTCTTGTTTCAGCAAACCGCAGCTCCTATTACACTAAGATACCACAGGGATATGTGTCTCTTAAATAGTCCTAAAACTCGTCAAGAATTTGCACTTAACCTCGTCCAAAATCCGCACTTTTGTTTCAGAGATGACTGAAAAACTTGTTTTCAAATGACCGTAGAATAGAGGTATTTATATAGACAGTTTCACGGTCTTTAGGCCGACCATCACTTTAGCATGTAGGCTGACTTATCCAGCTGTTTGAGGGCCAACTTTAACACGTCTTTTTAGCTTCTCTTTCAGCATTTTGGAGTGTTGAATTAAGCCATTCATTCACATTTCTTTGGCAAGGTCTTGGAACATTTCTTTAGACTAGATCCTTCATATATATGACACCTAATTATATTTATTCCTAGAAGACAAAACCCTAATAGACATCAAGAATAATTCTGTTTAACCTATAATAAAATCTTGCTCATGAAACCCATGAAGCAAGTACAACAAATATACATTTTATTATCTTTGTCTTCTTCTTTACATAAATATATAATTACATAGTGAATATGAAGACCGATCCTAGTTACACTTTTCAACACCATCCCATAGTGGCAACCAAGGAAACAAGCAATCTAATAGTTGTATATCTTATTGTAGGAACAGAGGTTTCTTCATAATCGATTCCTTCCTTTTGTGAAAATCCTCTAGCTATAAATCTAGATTTATACTTATTAATGCTCCCATCCACTGCATCTTTTATCTTGTATATCCATTTGGAAGTATCAATAGATTTGTTACTTGGTTCGGGAACAATTTCCTAGACATCATTATTCATAATCGACTGGTATTCTTCTTGCATTACATTCCTCCATTCTTGATGTTCAGTTGCATATGTGAAAGTTTTTGAATATTACTTATTCAGAAACCCTACTGTTAAATCTTGATTTACTTCTCCTACTTATACAAGTTAGTAATCTGAAATATTTAGCATTAACATTGAAGTAAACACATTAACGGTCTACATAGATACAAATCTGCACAATGACAAAGTGACACAAGATTTTCTGGACAGTTGTCCCTGGAAAAACCCAATGCGGGAAAACCGGTCTTCTGGCTACTGGAGGGTTTTTATTATTAAGTAGATTCTAAGTACAACAAATCTGGGCACCAAATTGGTTAACCTGACAGAGAAATAAACAATCTTCAGCAATACCTCTGTTTCAGAGACAGAAAAACTGACCGATTCACACCCTCAAACGGGATTTACAGAACTCATCCCTTTTTAGTCTTCAGAAACCCCAATGCTGCTCTAAAGCCCTCTGCGTTAGCCCTTGCACTGCTCAGGAAGGGCTTGCATTCACCCCAAACTGGGTTACGCTGCCCCTACATTGCCCTGGTTGGGCCTCCATCAGCCCTGCTGGCCTCCAGTTGCCTCTGCGCTGCCCTTTCTGGGCCTGTGTAGCACCTGAAGCCTCTACACTACGTAACCATTGCGTAGCTACTGCTCCCTCTGCGTTGCTCAGTCTGTTGCTTCTCTGCCTCTTGTTGCACTCTTGGCATGGGATCAGATCATTCCTTCTGCCAATACTACCCCTTGCTGCAACTGAAACACTTCTGGAAATATTTAGCAAACCACGCCCTAAAATTCCAGCTTAGTCTCAGTGCTCTGCCACTGTGTGTGTCCTCCAACTGATCCCAAGTCTTTCCTTTATACTCTTTTCGTTGGGAAACCAACGACCGTGATCTGATCTTGAATCAACAGCTAAGATTAAGAGAAAGCTTGATCTGTGTGACTTAAGTCATTTTCATCACATGTTTAAATTAATTACCTTTAATCTTTTAATTTTCCTAAGTTAGACTTAGAGTCCTTAATTAAAAAGATTAATTAATTAATTTTCTCTTAAACAGGATGAAATTTCTAAAATCCCTTTTTGGGTCTTGGAGATCTCATGTACTCTAGTCCCTCCACAAAGTTTGGGAGCTAGAGCACATCCGATGCTACCCCAACACTCAAAAATCTCAACACTCCCTCTTAGCGAGGAATGTGCTCTAGCACAACACTTCACCCCGAAGTTCTGCACTGATCTTTGGTGTGGGTCTCTGCACTAATGCTTGGCCTGCTGCCCTCTATCACTGCGTTGTTGTTGCTCTCCCGTACTGCTACCCATGATGTTGCCACCTCCACTGCTACATCTATACTGCAACTCCCTCTCAATCTGCTGCATCGTGCTACTAACTATTGCACTGCAACTCAGTTGCTGAGAAAAACAATTGAAAACTCCTGCCCAATCTTTGACAGACAAGTCAATTGGGCTGCATACTCATCACTGAAGCTCCATAGGTTGCTACTCCGTGTTGTCATCTGGAGGTTGTTGCACAACTACAACTCTCCATTGCGTAAGTAGACCTCCTCTGCGCTACCTTTGCGCTGAAGTCCCCTATGCTGTTGCTGCATTGCACTATCCTCCTGAAGCCTCTGCGCTGCTGCAGCTCTGCTTTGCGTAAGCAAGCCTGCTCTGTGTTGTTGCTGCCACGCTGTTGCTGCATCTGCACTGCGCTGCTCCCTCTCAGCATCCAGCTCTGCCTCTGATCCATCTGTGATTCTCTACACCTACTGCTCCACTTGCCCCACCACTATCTTAAGGCTCCCGTAGCTCGTATGTGATCCAAGAGTTGGGCTACTCAAGGATCCTACCACCATTCTGTAGCTGCTCTACAGATCCAGGTCGCCCCACTTTCGTGGTTCATGAGTGCTCATGGCTACGTCATCTTCGGAGCCATCGTCCGCCACAGTAACCTTGGAGCTAGAAGCTTCCTTGTCCTTTTTCTTCTGAGGACAATTGATGGTGAAATATCCTAGTTCGTCGCATTGGAAACACTTGATCTTTGACATATCCCACTTCTTTCTACCTTGCTGCCTCTTTGATGCCAAGGCTGCATTTTCCTCTTCTTCCTTCATTACCTTGCTCGAACCGGTGTTGAACTGTCTCTTGGTGATCTGAAAGATTTCTTCTTGTCAGAGGATAGCCCACATATTGTCCCAGTTGGAAAGGTCCGCTCTGCCCAAGAGACTTTGGACAAAAGTTTCCCAGTCCTATGTGACAACATTTAGAGTCGTCCTCACCATAACATCGTCCTCCACCTTCACCCCCATGCTAGTCAGTTGATTCAGGGTCGCTTGTAGTTTGGACAGAAAATGATCGATCTCCTCCCCCTTGGTCATCATGAATAGCCTCACCTGGTTCTCCAGAAGCATCTTCCTCTGGATGGATCTTCCTTCATATAATGTGGTTAGAGCCACTCACATATCATGAGTCATTGTCTTCACGGCTATGTGAGGAACCACATGATCTTTGACCCTGTCTATGATGAAGCACTTGGCATGTGCCGCTATTTCTTCATGCTTTCCTAGGAGCTTTGCATTGGTCAGTGTTTCTAGGACTTTCTCTGCATGCTCCCTCAGGCCATATGCCTCCATAAATACCAAGATTCTGGACTTCTAGATTGCAAAGTTGGACAAGCCGTCCAACCTATCCTGATCACGTAGTCCTTGAGGTGCCATCTACTCAGAAAATATGTCGGAACAAATCCTCCTCTCTATGCTAGAGACTTGGATCTAGGGTCCTTGGCTGAATAAGCACCCTTTGCTCCCTCTGACAACTGAATTCCTCTCTTAGAAGTCTGCCAAATCAAAAACGAATCTGCTCTCTTCGATCCTCTGATCGATCTTCAAATTTCTTTGGCTAGAAATCTTCTGAGAAGGTGTTCTCCTCTCGCTCTTTGTCAACTTTGCTCAGGCTAAATTCTGAATCGACAGAATTTTAACCCCACCAGCGACCACTGAAGGTTTGTAGCACAGCTTCAGGCACTCTGAACAGCAAACAGCTTCAAGACTGCGTCACCCTGGCTGGCCTCTGCATAAGCAGACAATCCCAGCACAGCTTATGCACTGCCTTTACGCAGTAGGTATGTGGGCCTGCATGGAGACTGCGTGGACACTGCATCACTCTGGCCTCTGCATGGCTCTTCTTCCTTCTGTTGCTACGCTGCCCTCTCTGGTCTGGCTTTCTGCAACAAGGATTCTTCAGTCTTATTGCTGGTGATCCAGGCTAGATCTGCAATCGCTCTGAAACAATGTGAAAGTTTCTGAATATTACTTATGCAAAAACCCTACTGTTAAATCTTGATTTACTTCTCCTACTTATACAAGTTATTAATCTGAAATACTCAACATTAACATCGAAGTAAACACATTAATAGTCTACACATATACAAATCTAAACTGAATACATGCACGATGACAAAGTGACACACAATTTTCTGGACAACTGTCCCCGGAAAAACCCAATGCGGGAAAATTGATCTTCTGGCTGTGGAGGGTTTTTATTATTAAGTAGATTCTAAGTACAACAAATTTGGGCACCAAACTGGTTAACCCGACAGAGAAATAAACAATTTGCAACAATACCTCTATTCTGAAGACAGAAAAATTGATTGATTCACATATCAAACGGGATTTACAGAACTCAGCCCTTTTCAGTCTTCAGAAACCCCAGCACTGCTCTGAAGCCCTCTGCGTCAGCTCTACTAGCCCGCCTCAGCCCTTGCGCTGCTCAAGAAGGGCCTGCGTCACCCCAAACTGGGTTACGCTGCCCTGGCTAGGCCTGCGTCAGCCCTACTGGCCTCCTGCTGCCCTTTCTGGGCCTGCGTAACCTCTGCATAGCACCTGAAGCCTTTGTGTTGCGCAGCTGCTGCTCCCTCTGCACTACTCAGTGCGCTGCTTCTCTGCCTCTTGTTGCACTCTTGCCCTGGGATCAGATAATCCATTCTACCAATACTACGCCTCGCTGCAGCTAAAACACTTCTGGAAATTCTTAGCAAACCACACCCCAGAATTCCAACTTATTCTTAGTGCTCTACCACTATGTGTGTCCTCCAACTAACCCCAAGCCTTTTTTTATACTTTTCTCGTTGGAAAACCAATGGCCATGATCTGATCTTGAATCAACGGCTAAGATTAAAAGAAAGATTGATTCGTATGACTTAAGTCATTTTCATCACATGTTTAAATTAATTACCTTTAATCTTTTAATTTTCCTAAGTTAGACTTAGAGTCCTTAATTAAAAAGATTAATTAATTAATCTTCTCTTGAACAAGATGAAATTTCTCAAATCTCTTTCTGGGTCTTGGAGATCTCATGTACTCTAATCCCTCCACAAAGTTTGGGCGCTAGAGCACATCCAATGCTGCCCCAACACTCAAAAATCTCAACATCTTCATAGGAGGAGGGTTCAATGTCAATGAGCTTAGTCATATAAGTTGAATAACCAAAATACCTTTTAGGTCTCTTACTTTCTCTGAAAGTTCCCTTAGCTAATGCATGTCCCTATGCCTCTTGTAGAGTTTTCTTCAACCAAGAAGGTCCCTTACGAGATTCTGGAATAACAACATGTTGCATCGGTTCAGTAGGTCCTTCAACATCTTCATGAATATATGTAGGATCTTGAACATTGTCATCCTTTGAGATTTCCTCAAAAAAGGGTACCTCTTCTCCATCAAAATCAACCTGAATATCTTTGGATCTCTTGTAAGCTACATTTTCATAAAAAAAGACACCCCTGCTTACTTCAATACGACAATCCTCTTTAATGTAGATTCGATTTTCTTTTGATGAAGCACTATACCCAACAAAGATGCCTTTTGTACTTGTAGGATCCAATTTCTTCCTCTTGTCTTTTGGAATGTGCATATAAACTGGACACCCAAATATTTGAAGATGATCCACATTAGGTTTCTTTCCTGTAAATGCTTCTTTTGGAGTCAAGTTATTGAGAATTTTATGAGGGCTTCGATTTTTCAAGTAGACAACTGTTACAAATGCTTCTCCCCGTAAGAACTAAGGGAGATCTTGGTCATGAAACATGTCTCTAACACATTCTTCAATTGATCTGTTCTTCCTCACACCATTTTGTTCAAGGTTATAAGCAACAATTAGCTCCCTCTTTATTCCTGCTTCCTTGCAAAATGCTATAAGCTCTTTGGAGGTGTATTCTCCACCATTATCTGACCTTAGGGTCTTTATCTTCCTTTCTGTCAGATTTTCTACTTCATTCTTGAATTCTTGAAATTTCTCAAATACCTCATCTTTGTTCTTGAGGTGGTATATCCATGTTTTCCTAGAGTAATCATCAATAAATGTTACATAGTATTGATGACCTCCAAAAGACTTTACTACTATAGGTCCACATACATCAGAGTGTATGAGATCTAAGATGTCCTGGGATCTTGTATCACTTCTTGCAAAGGGTTTCTTCACATTCTTGCCTAGAGCACATCTCTTACAGATTCCTTCATGTTCTTCCCTCAATTCAAGGATGCCATTAACCATTTGATTTAGAGATGGAAATATCTTATAGTGAAGGTGTCCAACTCCATACCTTCTATGCCATAATTCAGAAGGGCTAACATCTAAGTGTAGTAGAGCTTTGATGGAGAGGTGTAAGAAGTCTATACAACATCCCCTCATGAATCCCAATTATCTTAGCATGTTTAATACTAGAGCCCTTTCCCCAAACCAAAACTTTGCCATCAACAAAAGCAATCCTATCACCTTTATCTTCTAGGAAAGAAATAGAAAGTAATTTTTTCTTCAAACCTGGAACATAGAGTATATTATTGAGATGAACGCTTCCACTAGTATCTAGCTCCAATGAAGTGGATCAAATCCCTTTCACTAGATAGCTCTTCTTGTCTCCAAGTTTGATTGAAATATATTAGGTTTCTTTTGATAAAGTCCGGAGTTGACTACATTCCCTTGTCATATGCCTAGAAACTCCACTGTCAATGACCCATACATTGTCATCCTTGAAAGTATGTGAGAGAGCGGAGAAGAAGCTTCCATCATTCACTTTTTTTGCTAGCTTGGAGATGTACTTCAAGATGTATCCTTTGATGGTTGCAAGGAAGCTCCCAAGAGATTTGTGACCTTTCTTCATAAATCTTGCCATTGAGAAAAAAGATTAGATGACTACTTCTAGATTGCTCTTCAACAAAGGTTCCAAATAAGATGTGATCTTCAATCTCCTTCCTTCACCCTTAGCTCTAATACCATGTTGGAAAATAAAAGAATTTGTAGATTATAGTTGACTTTACTTACTTGATAATTACTTGTGATATTAGTTGGCCTTTATTACTTTTATTTCTTCTTCGTCAAACAATTACCAGAACAGTGAAGATCACAAAAATACAAAGTACACAAGATATAGGCTCCAAGTCAGGGAAAAACCCCTCCAAGGGGAAAACCCAGAAATAGTACTTCTCTTCTTATAGAATCAAATCAAAATGAGACTTTGTTAATTTTGGGAAACTACGTACAAACTCCATGTTGCAATGCTCATATGATGGAGATGATATTTTAGTTGGATTCCTCTTTCAGAGAGGTACAAAATTGATCTAAAGAACATCTTGTTCGAATGCAGAAGTTGAATTTTGAATTTATTTTCCACACACGTGCAATTTGTCAAGGTCGGCCAGAATTGTAATGTAGGCTCACAAGCTCCAACAAATGTGTCACACACCCCTAGTCATGGATCTAAAAAGGAGAGACATGATGCTCATTTCATCATCAACTCATCTCACACATCCCTCTCTCATCTGATTGGTTCGTATAGCCTTAGAGGCTTCTCTCTCCTCCATACATGTGAAACAGATTGCTGGAAATTTCACACTGATTTAGGGCAAATTTGAACAGCGTTGACCAACATTGACTTTGGGTCAACCCTCATTATTTGATTGCGTTTTTAGCACATAAATTCCGATCTTGGAAGGCCACAGCTGGAGGCACAGAAATCGAGGTCAAACATTTACCTGTGACTGCAGTTCACTGGTTTGACCGCAAGATTTTTGACTTGCATTGACTGTTTTGGGCACTGATTTTTGGGTTGTGTGACATTGAAGGAAAGCCGAATTTGTATGTGTTTGACTGAACCTGATTAAAGGTTGCAAGGGTTGGTTTGACCAACAAAGTCTTTGCTAGCTAGGGCATCCTGTTGACTGTTGTAAAATACACTTCTATCTCTGCTGAATAAGAAGAATTACAAATTCTTGTACCTTGTATTGGCTTGTCTTCTGTCGATTTAATTTTATGTTCTATCAACATTTACTTTCAATGGTTATGTGATTGCAAATCTGAATTGGGCTAAGCATAGAACATACCATGGTTATCTAAATTTAACATGGTATCGGAGCTAAGGTGAAGACAAAGCCCAAGAAAGTGTGAAAAACAATCACCGAAGAAGTTGAATAATCAAGGACCAATGGCCTCCTCATCATACAAGGGTTTCAAGACTGATGATAAGCTGACTGATAAGTCTGATTATCATGCTTGGAAAATGTCTTTGGATTTGACATTGGAAGATCAAGATGTTATGGATTATGTGCAGGGGAAGATAAATGAGCCTCCATTAAATGAAGCGGCTATCAAAAAGACAAAGTATAGGAAAGGGGAAGTCAAGTTGAAGAAGAACATCATGGATTCTATACATAAGCACTTGGTTGCTTATATCTCCGAGCTGGGCACATCCAAGGAAATGTATGATAAGTTGGTTAGCATGTTTAGGGCTAGCAATGCTAATCAAAATCTCTTTTTGAAGAACAAGTTAAAGGATATCAAGAAGGGCAAAGGCGAATCCATCCTATCATATTTTATGAGGATCACTGAAATCAAGAATGATCTCTTAGCTATTGGAGAAGCCATAGTTGACCGAGAGCTCACTCTCATTACTCTTGGAGGACTCCCCCGGGAATGGTATGTATTCAATACTACTATTCTTAATAATAATGTGATTCCTGATTTTGATGAATTGTTGACGAGATGCACTCAAGAGGAGACAAGGATGATGGAGAGAGACCATCCCTCTAATTGGAATGGAAGTGACCCTACTGCCTTCACTGCTCATGCAAAGAAGAGGAACAATGCTGGTCCGAGAAATCAAAACCATGGAAGAGCGGGTCCCAAAGGAAGAAGAAGAAGATGTTACACTTGTAACAAGTTTGGTCACTATGCAAGAGAGTGCCCCAATAAAAGGGAATCTCCTAGAGATGATGACAACAACAACAAAAACTTTAGGGGGAATGGAAGTCAAAGGAACAACATGTTCAAAGGAAAGAGGAAGGCTCCCTCTGATCAAAGTGGAAATGGAAGTCAACCTTTCAAAAGGGTAAGGAATTCCAGGTATGATGAATCCAATGTTGTTGATAATAAGAAAAATGAAAATATTCTTATATCTACCCTCTTTATTGCATCTCCTCCCGACACCTTGGATATCTGGTTGATTGATAGTGGTGCTTCAAGGCACCTCACTGGATATAAGAAGCCCTCTTTGATTTGATTGAAAAGGATACTAATTTGGAAATTATCCTTGGAGACAATGCCACCTATTCGGTGAAAGGAATAAGGACTGTGACCCTTCATCTAACTTAAGGTCAAGTCTTTCGCTTGCAAGATGTGTTGTACGTACCTGACTTGAAGAAGAATCTAATGTCCATTTCGGAAATGGAAGACAAAGGATTCAAGGTGGCATTCATCGATGGAAAGATACGCATTTGGAAGAAGAACTTTAATGAAGCTCTCATTATTGGTTTTAGATTTGATACACTCTATCAGGTTGGAGGAAGTCCGTTGGGGGCATGACACATGACACAATGCTTCAATCCAAGCTATGGCACCGAAGGTTTGCATACCTTCATTACAAAGCCCTTCTTGAAGCAAGGAAGGTGGTGACAAGGATACCCAATTTCAAAGATGATCATGAACTTAGGTGTATGTCAGGGTTGTGCCAAAGGAAAGCATACAAGGGGACCATTCCCCTCAAGTGTCACGAAGACATTTGATATTTTGCAATTGGTACATTCTAATCTATCTGGTATGATGCCCGTAATATCCTTGGCAGGATGCTTGTATTATATCACTTTTATAGATGACTCCTCCCGCAAAACTTGGATATACTTCTTAAAGAAGAAGGATGAAGCATTCAAGTGGTTACGTACCTTCAAGGTCTTGGTTGAAAATCAAACAGGGAAGAAAATCAAAATTTTGAGGACTGATAATGGAACCAAGTATGAGTCAAATGAATTCAATGACTATTGCAGGGAAGCTGGCATTAAGAGGGAGACCACCACTGTGTATACTCCTGAACAAAATGGTGTTGCTGAAAGGAAGAATAGAACCATTGTGGAAGTTTCCCGTGTTATGCTTCATGACCACGGTCTTACAAAGTTCCTATGGGGAGAAGTTGCCAACACCGTTGTGTACGTTCAAAATAGATGCCCACATTCTGCATTGGACTCCAAAACTCCCGAAGAACTCTTCTTTGGTAAGAAACCTGATGTCTCCCATTTTAGAGTTTTTGGAAGTCCCGTATATTTTCATGTGCCAAAAGAAAAGAGAATAAAATTGGATGCTTCTAGAAAGAAGGAAATGTTTGTGGGCTACAGTGAAACCTCAAAGGGATATAGAATCTATGTGCCTGGTCAAAGAGAAGTGGAGATATGCCATGGTGTCACCTTCGACGAAGATGTTGAAACCTCAAAGGGATATAGAATCTATGTGCCTGGTCAAAGAGAAGTGGAGATATGCCATGGTGTCACCTTCGACAAAGATGTTGCCCTCAGAATGGTTAGGAATCTTCCTACCTCAAAGGACGACAAAGAAGAAGAAGGAGAAGCAGGGTAGCAAGAAGAACCAAAGGATGAACCGATGCCCGATGTTGAAGGTCCGATGGATCCTATAGATCCACCTTCTTCAAATAAAAGAAGACCCTCATGGTTTAGGGACACTCTCGAAGATGCCGAGAAACATATTGCTCCAAGGGGAACATTCTGTGAAAGTACGAAGCTGAATAGGTACCAAGGGTACCTAGCAGCCATGAACACCATTGTTCAATCTGAGCCTGGAAAATTTGAAGAAGTCGTAAAGCATCAAGTTTGGAAGGATGATATACGTGAGGAATATGAGTCAATTATGAAGAATGATGTCTGGGATGTGGTCCCTAGACCGAAGGACAAATCTGTTGCACCTCGAAATGGCTCCACAAGATCAGGCATGGAGCCGATGGAAGTGCTGAAAAGTACAAGGCAAGATTTGTTGCCCGAGGCTTCTCTCAAAAGGATGGCAAGATTATGATGATATATTTTCACCTATTGCCCTCTACACCACCATCTGATCGATCATTGCCGTTGCTGCAATGCAAGGATAGAGTCTCCATCAGATGGATGTGAAGACTGCCTTCTTACATGGTTCAATCAAGGAAGAGGTCTATGTGGAACAACCTCTGGGGTTCGAAGTCCGAGATAGAGACACATATGTATGCAGGTTGAAGAAAACCCTCTATGGGTTGAAGCAAACCCCCAGGGCTTGGTATGAGAGGATCAATAGCTTCTTGATGAAGTTGGGCTTCACTCGAAGTGATGTTGATCCAAACCTTTATTTTAAGGTTGATAATGATAAGCCTCTCATTCTAGTTCTCTATGTGGATGATCTCTTCCTGACAGGTGTTGACCCTCTTATTCATCAATGTAAGAGGGAGTTAGCTTCTGAGTTTGAAATGAAAGACCTAGGACTGATGCACTATTTCCTAGTCTTAGAGGTCTGGCAAAAGCCAGGTGAGATTTTCCTTTCTCAAGGAAAATATGTTGTGAAGCTGTTGAAGAGATTTGGGATGGTGGATTGCAAGTTTGTGACTACATTGATGGAACTCAACTTTAAGAAGTTGTGTGGAAGTGCTGTTGGGCCCGAGTTGGGAAATCCCACCGAGTATCGTCAACTCGTGGGGCCCTTGATGTTCTTCGTTAACTCACGTCTAAACATATATTTTGCAATAAACACATTGAGTCAATATATGGTCGAGTCTCATCACATTCACTCGATTAGTGCTGTTAGGTCTCTATAGTTTTAGCAGATTGGCAAGACTAAAAGCTGCAAAGCCAACATATGAACCACTTTGGGATTCTAGGATCTAGCCCTCCTGAATCCAGAGAGGGATCTCTCTTATAAGTGCAAAGATTGATTTATCTTTAAGGCTTTTAGGTGTGATATTAGGCTAGTCATGAAGGACAAGGTTTTTGTTTGATTTTGGTTGGGCAAAGATAAATGAAGGTGAAGGAAGTCTAAATGAAGGGTGAAGGTGTATGAAAGTGAAGGAATGATTCAGCTAACAAGATAGGCAAGAAGCAGCTTCAATCCATTGGGCTATAGAGTCATAATAGGATTTAATTGAAACAACAAGGTTCAAGAGTGATCCATGGGGCAAGTCATCTATGTCAAAGGATCTCTTTAAGTTGATTTTATGGAATGAAACAATAAGAAACGGAGAACAAATAGATGAAGAACAAAGAGCAGCGTAAGATCAAGTAAGTACTTTGAAACTATCCTGCTTTTGGCATGCACTTAAGGAAAAACATAAAAGTAATCTAAGATCAGATAAGTACTTTGAAACTAACCTGCTTTTGATGCACTTTCAATAGAAAACATTCAAAACACAAATAGAATAGCTTAAGATCAAGTAAGGCCTTTGAACCTATCCTGCTTTCAGCATATTCAAAGGGAAACTTTTCAAAGCAACTATTGGAGAAGAAACTAGAGGACAGGGCTAACCATAGACTTCCCTAGTTCATTCTTTAATTAGCAAACTTTTCAAGACAACACTTAAAATAAACAAAGAATAGTCTAAAATCAGGTAAGGACTTTGAACCTATCCTGCTTTCAACATACTCTTAGGGAAACTTTCAGACAACCGTTGGAGATAAAACTAGAGGACAGGGCTAACCATAGACTTCCCTAGTTCAACTCTACTTAGCATAAACTGAAAATAACATTCAAGAACAATATTTGAAGTTTAGACAATAAGACATGGGCTCACCAAGATTCCTTAACTGCTTGGACTATAATAAATCATTCTTAAACACACCATTGGAGGAAAACATAAAGATAAAGCTTATCAGTGAGAGTAGGGTACTGCAAAGAGTAAATCCTAGCTCTATATTTGTTGTTTTTTATCAGAGAAAATGGACAGAATGGAAACAAAAAGAAAATAACAATTTACAATAAGAAAAACATTACCATTGACATAGACCAGGATCCCATAAATCAACTTGTATTTGATGCTTCAAACCAGTTACAATCATCAAGTCCAGTGGGTCTCTACAGCTTCAAACTTTTCATCTCAACTTTAGGTATCTTCAATTACACACAGAGCCTACAGCAGCTTCAGAAAACTATTTACATGCATTAGATATTCAGAGACCAACCTTTATCTCATCTTCTTCAGAAGTATTTATAGAAGAAATGAGGAGGTGGGATGAGAGAAAAGATCTCTAGGCTTAATTAATACAGTGTAATGATTCTCGGTCTTTGAGGGGCTCAACAAAGAAGATTTCTAATATTTCCTCTGTACTAATTGATTTTTCATTAAGTATTAAGCATGCTGGGCAGATTTTGTTGACTTAAAAACTCTTGAGGCGAGTTAGCAATAACTCTGGTTTTCTTTTAGGCAAAATATCACTGACTAAGGCAATAACTCTGCCTTCTTCTGATTTATCGAAAGATGCAGGTGGCACTTTGGTAGTTGGAGAGGATTCAATTTCCCTTTGATGTGGCAGTGGAGGCCTTTTACTGATATTTCTCTTCGTTTTATCTTAAAACACTTGTTAATTTGCTTTATTCTGTGTTTTAGGCATAATTAGGCTTTGATCTTAGTCCTCGGTCTTCATTCTCTCTTTATCTATGGATTAGGCCTTTGATTTCTTGAATTGGTGCCTTAATCCCTTTAAACTTTGTTTAAAAACCTTTCATTCTTCATTTCTGCTTTGATCTAATGCTGTAACACTGATACTCTTTGTATAATTAAGGTTCACTGTGTTTTTGTTGTTTGCAGGCGCGCAGAGGGTTTTATAATGTTATCAGTGCTCATGAGGCACGGATAAATCATGATGTGAACCCTGCAAATTTATCTTCTTCATGAATAGTGGCCTGAGGGATCGTCATCCCCGGCCTTCTTTTCTTTAAAAACTGTGGCAAAACCTTAAAAACCTGCACAATACAAGCAAAAATTATAAAAATCCTACATGGATAGGTTTAAACTGCTTTGGAGGCTAGGTTAGATCGTGGTCGTTGGATGAAATCAACCAACGGTCGAGATCACTTGACGGGGTTAAATGGGGAGGCGGTTGAATGAGTGAAGGTCAGATTAAGTCTGGGTCGTTGATCTAGATTGATCAACGACTGAGATTAATTAGGGAGTTTATAATGCAGAGGGGGTAATATTATAGCGAAATGGAGGAAATTGCAAAAGAAATGGGAGAAAACCTTTATCGAAAGCGAAAAAGGGCTAGAATGAAGTTTGGACACAGAATGAATAAGAGCCGTTGATCTAGAATGATCAACGGTCGGGATTTTTTGAACGGAGTGTTTGGAAGCTTAGACGGTGGGCAAATGAATGGGGGGAGGATCTAATCAAGACCGTTGGATGACAGTGATGGATAGCCACGATTAAAAGGAGGAAAATCAATGCAATGGGGAAAAGTGGTTTGGCGGAAAACCTGAGTGGTTTTCGCGCAACTATGAAGTGGTTTTGAAATTTCTCAAAAAAAAACGCGATATGCTTTGCTGACTGACACGCGTCCTCTCAAAACCATTTTTTTCGCGTTTTTTCTTGGCGTTAAACCCCGGATGCAAAAAAAAAAATGCGAAACGCGATATCAATTGTCGGATGGGAGGGCCCCGATCCGACAGTGCGGAAAGATTGCGATGGAGGAAGCTGTGCGGGATAGATCTTGACCGTCAAATTTGTAGGAGTGGACGGTGGAGATCTGTCGACGAGGGAAAAGAAAAGGGCGGGGTTTTGAAAGCGAAAGAAATGCAGACCGTTGATTTAGAGGAAATCAATGGCGGGGATTTAATCGGCAGGTTGATGTCTGAGGGATCACAAGATGGATGAACTCGATGCGATTAAGCGCTGGCCATTGGATCTTTTTGAATGGACGGTCAAGATTTCATTGCATCGAAGAAAAGGAAAGGGGCCAAAACTCCGAGGCTTTTGATTTTGTGATGCGCGATTAAGAACTGACCGTTGGATCGGTTTCAGAGATCAACGGTGGGGATTCAATCGGTGAGCGCAATGGTGAAGGGTTTATGATGGAGCGCGATTAAATCTGAGCCGTTGGTTCTTGTGGATTCAACAGCTGATATTTAATCGCAGGATCGCAATCGGCGGGAGGAAAAGGGCAACAAATAAAGAAATGTTGTGACTTCCGATTTGCGATGGAGCGAGAGCCGTCGATCTTAAAGCTAGATCGACGGTCAGGATTTAATCATAAAGAAAAAGGCGGAATGGCAAGTTTGGAACGGGGAGCAATATGGACCGTTGGATCTGGGCGCAATAGAGAAGATCAACAGTGGAGAATCAATCGCGCAATCGCATCGGCTGGAAGCCAAAAACCATAAAAACAAGTAAAAATGTGTTCTGCGATGAAAATTAGCGATGTGATTAAGCGCTTAACGCCTGGTCTTGGCGCGGGTCATATGCGGAAAAAGAGCTAGGGCGTAAGGCCTTATGGAAAATTAAGGTTTTTAGGCCAAAATGAGAGTTTTTCAGAAGTTTTTGAAGGTTCCAATAGGAGTAAAAATGGAGTTTTAAACCTTATAAAAGGATTTTACAAGGCTTTAAAGGGGATTTCGAGGGAATGAGAGGTAAATGAAAAGGTTTATGAATGAAATGGAGGAAAATGGAGAAGGGTAAATGGGAGAAAATGAAGCTTTATGAGCAGTTTGTTTCTTTTGGTAAACAGCACGGTTTTGAGGGCTTTTGAAGTGAAACAGCAGTGAAGGTTTTCTGAAGGAAAAGAGACATCATAAGACTTCAAGAACTCACAATTTGGAAATGAATTGTGTCTTGAAGGCTAAAAAGATTTAGCCACCATTTGGTATAACAAATTTTTATAGGTGGCTAACAGTGGCTCCACATGGGGATGACACCAGGTGTCAAGAACTTCAGACATGTCTTCTCTGGAAGCTGATCAATGCCTCATCCATTGGGCTGCAACTTTCTTTCCTTTGCTGATCTTCTTTTACTCTGACAATGATAGTAGCCATTACAAACAAATCGAATTCTATCAAAACAAGCTTTCTACCTATGATCTAACATTTTTTCTTCTTTCAGAGTGCATTTGGATTGGAAAACTCTTTTTACAAACATTTTATTCTTTTGAAAGCATAAAACTAGTCTATTTCGACCCTTATTTCTCCATGAACTCAGATTAAGCAGTTGAGTTCATAAGCTTCTCTAGCTAACTACACTGTCAGGATTAGACTGTCTGACAGAGTTTATTCTCTAAATTCTAAAACAGAAATTTAAGAGCAGACAAGTCAAGATTGAACAGTCTAACTTGTTGCTGATCTATGGCATAAAAACAAGCTGCACATAGACTAAAATTGCAGAAAAGTAAAGCAAAATGGTGAAGGCTTACGATCTGAAAGTTTAAGAACATCCTTGTATTTTCTTCAGCTCTGTTTTTAGGCTTGTTTGAGCTGCTTCTTCTTTCTTCACTGGTTCAAGTTTTGGGCTTTTTAGAACCATTTTGCTTCTATCATTGGCTCAAGATTGATCTAGTTAGAGCCTTCCTTCTTTTTGAAATTCATAGTTTCAGATTTTGAGCTTGTTTGAACCCTTTTTCTTCTATCCTAATCTTCCTAACTGATAAGCCAAGATTAAGCTATTTGGCAAATCTAATTCACTAACCTATCAGCAGTAAATTGAAAACTAATTAGTCATGATTAGGCTGTATGACTAACTAGGAATATGTTTTTTAGGAGTGGCATTTGAGCTTGCACACTTTCAGATTTTGTTTCTCTTTTTGGTATGGGGCTATACATTTCTTGTTTTTACAATCTGCCCTCTTTTCTCTTTCTATTGTTTTTGTATTTTTTCATTTTCTAACTTTGAATGCAATGATAAGTATGATATTCACAATGAGAAAAAATTAAAAGGCTTCCAAACTGATATGGTCAAGAAAAATAATATTTGGGCATCCTGCCATTGACAGGACCCCCAAACAGTTCCGCTCCATTGAATTCTTGCAAAAAATAAACATTGTTACTAGCAGTAGAATGAATGAGATAAGGGCCAAGCCATAAGTTATCAAATTTCCCATGCTTGCCCTTGTCTTCTCTCCTTGAATCCCACTTTAAAACTTTGTCACCAATGCTGAAATCACTGGCCTTTGTCCTTCTATCAAAAAGCTTCTTAATGCTTTCTTGCTTTTGTAATGTTTTGTTGTAGACTTCCTCTCTGGTTTGCTTAAAATGTATGGTCTGATTTATTCTTCTGATCATATCATTGTCTTCAGACAGTACTTCTTGGATTAGCTTCATGAGTGGCACTCCTAGACTGGTTGAAAAAATTGCATCTACTCCATAAACAAGCTGGTAGGGTGACATTCCAATTGATTTTTTAAGTGTTAATCTATCAGCTCAAAGTGCATGTACTGGCTTTGTGTGCCAAGATTTCTTATTGTCCTCCAGCAACTTCTTCATTATGTTCACCAAACTTTTGTTTAAGGATTCTGCCAGCCCATTACCTTGAGGGTAATAAGCAGTAGAATGGCCCAATGTAATATGATATTTGTGACAGAATTCCACCATCTTTTTGGATCTAAATGCAGCAGCATTGTCAGTGATAATCTTCCTAGGACAGCCAAATCTAGAGAGGATATGATTTTCAAAGAATTTTATGATGACAAAGTCATTGGCTTCCCTAGAAGGGATGGCTTCTATCCATTTGGTAAAGTAGTCTGTTGCAGTGAGAATCCATCTATGTTGGGCAGATGAAGGTGGATGGATTTCTCCTATGAAGTCTAAACCCCACTCTTGAAAAGGAGCTTCAACAGTGATTGGATGCAAGGGTAAAGGAAGCAATTTTCTTTTGCCTTCAAAGAGTTGGCATTTATGACAGGCAATAATCATTTTATGGACATCTTGAAAGAGGGTGTGCCAAAAGTAACCAGCTCTAAGGATTTTGTTGGCAGTTGTCTTCCAATAGAGGTGGCCTCCACATTCTTTTTCATGGAACTCATGCTTGATCTTATCTGCATCATTCTCAGGCAAACATTTAAGCAATAATCCACAAGCATTTTTTCAATATAGACATTTATCCAAAATGCAGTAATTAACAGTCTTTAATTTTAAAAATCTTGCCTTTGTTTTAGACAAACCAGAAGGTGTATTCAAATTGAGCAAAACATATAAAATATCAACATACCAAGATGAATTCAAGAAATGATCTTCAATAATGGGAGTTGACAACTCCTCTTGTTCATCTAATGCATTTATCATGTTTATATCAAGAGCTTCAAAATTAGATTCAACCATTAATCTTGCTAGTCCTTGGCCTTTTATGAGCTTAGTGAGCTTGATTTCTAAATCATATTCAAGTATCACAGCTATCCATTTTCCTCTCTTGCCATCTGGGTCCTGTGTTAGAATGTCTTTTATAACTGAGTTTGGCACAAATGCAATTATGTGGGAGTGTAAAATGTAAACTTTGAAGTCTTTTAAGGCTTTGACTAAGGTAAAGGCTTGTTTTTCCATGATATTGTACCTCAGAGGTGCATCTCTCAATGCCTTGCTAAAGAATGCAATTGGCTGCTCTTGTCCCTTTAAATTTTTCTGCAATAGGACAGCAGCCACTGTATATTCTGATGCAAATGAAAAAATGAAAAAAAATCTTTTGTAAAATCAGGACTTATAAGAACTGGTGTTTTAGTTAATGTTTGTTTTACCAGTTCAAATGATTTCTTTGCTTCTAAAGTTCATTTAAATCCTTCTTCTTTCTTTAACATGTTTGTTATGTTTCTAAGGAGTTCAACTAAGTTGGGTATGAACCTTCTCAAGAAATTAATATTTCCAATGAAAGATTGAAGTTCCTTGATGTTTCTTGGATGGTTGATTTGCTAAATACCATCAATCCTTTTTGGGTCTATCTTTATTCCTTCTTCTGATATAATGTGTCCAAGTAGTTTACCTTCTTGGAGACCAAACATGGTTTTCTTTGGATTTAAAGATAACCCATACTTTCTGCATTTCTCAAAGACTTTTCTCAAGTGTTCTAGGTGTTCTTCATCTGTTTTAGATAAAACAGTGATATCATCCAAGTAAATAATGATGAAGTGTCCTAATTCTTCTGAAAATGCAATGTCCATGGCTCTCTGAAATATAGCACTAGTATTCATTAAACCAAAGGGCATTTTCACATACATGAAAGTGTCCCAAGGTGTAGTAAAGGTTGTTTTGATCTGATCATCGGATGTACTAAAATTTGATTGTATCTTGAGAAGCCATCTAACAAAGAAATTCTTTTAGAACCAACTACTTTTTGTAAAATGTGATCCATCTTGGGTAAAGGGTAGTTGTCCTTTAATGAGGCTTTGTTTAAGTTTCGAAAGTCAATACAAAGCCTTATTTCTCCTGTCTTTTTCCTAACTGACACTAGATTAGATACCCAATCTGAATATCTAATAGGAACAATAATCTCAGCATCATACATTTTCTTAATTTCCTTCTCAACCAAAGGTAATTGAACAGGGTTTATTCTGCGCGGTTTTTGTTTAAATGGCCTTTGGTTTTCCTTGAGGGGTATCTTATGCTGAATTATCTGTGTCATAGGACTTTAGATCCTTATAACTCCATGCAAAAACATCAGAAATTTCTTTAAACAGCTCTATGTATTTCAGTTTGAAGTGAGCTGGTAAAGTTTTAGACAGTTTGTTCATTTTTTGATTTAATTCACTGCCTATATTACACTCTTCTACCTCAGTTTCCACAGGCTCCAGTTTTGGTTTCTTGACAACATCATTGAAATCAAACAACTCTTCTAATGGGACCAATGCTTTTGGTAAATTTTGAGTGTTAGATTGCAATGTTTCTAAGTCTTCTTTTTGCAAATCTGTACTACTCTCTGCGTTATGTTCAAGTTTTTTAGCTAACAGATTTATAACAGCAATCTTTGGAGAGTTTTCTTCTTCATCAAGTAGATTTTCTTCAATAAGATAGTCATCTTCATACTCTGAATCTGAACTTGGCAGCCCAAATTTATTTTTGAACTGTAAGAGGTCTTCTATTTGTTTGTCTCCATCAAACACTTGCCAATATTTTTCATTGTCAGGGACAGCTTGAAATTTGATTTGGGTAGTGCATAGTTTGGTTTCATAAGGTGTTAGGCATGTTCTAGCAGCAATATTTTGGTTTCTTGGGACAAAAATAAGTTGGAATTCCTCAAATGTTTTCAATAAATCCATGACATCATTTCTATAGGCTTTAAGTCTGGGATGTTTGGCACTATATTCCCCATTCACTTGCCTAATTATTAGTTCAGAATCACCATGAACCTTTATTCTTTTGGCTCCTAATTTCTTCAATAAGTGCAGGCCTAAAAAGAGGGCTTCATACTCAGCTATGTTATTGGTGCATTGAAAGTTTAATTTGCAGGAATGCCCTTCAGCATGATTGTTCATTGTATTTTGAAGCCACACTCCTACACCTGCATCGGTCCTAGTGCAAGACCCATCAAAGTTCATACTCTAAAGGGCACTAGTTTCAGATTCACTAGCTTGGTTACTATCCTCTTTATCTAGTGTGCTTTTGGATTGTTCTTGAAGATCAACACTATGTTGAATTTGTTTTAGTTCCTCATGTTTTTCATTAAGTTGAGGATTCTTTTCTTGACTCTCAAGGTTAAAAAGCAATGGATGACTGATTTGTAGCTCTAGACCCGTGATTTGTTTGCCGTAATTTTCTGATTTAGCAAACTGTTTTGACATTTCGGTCTTGTCTTCCTCTTTTTCTATATCTGCCACTAATTCAGTTAAGGTTTCTCACTCATTGAATGTTTCGTCATTGAAAAGGATAAATGACTCAAGGCTTGTGTGTACAGAATAAAGAAGAGAGTTTTGTGGTCTCTCTTGGCTGGTAACCATGTATGGCATATGAGATTCCCTATAAAGTCTTCTAGTTTGATTAAAAACAGGGATGGTTGCATATGTCATATCCATTTGCATTGTTCCTTGTAACTTAGCTCCCCAAGATCTTGATAACAGCATACCATACTTAAGGGGTACATCAACCACTACAATATCCATCACTAAACACTTGGCTAGAATTTGTGCTAAGTTTACACAAAGATCTTTGATTAAACCTAAACATTTCACTCTGCTTGAGTCAAAAGAGTAGAGATCTTTGTATGGTCTGGTAATTTCAAGGCCTAGACTCTCCATCATTGCTTTGGGCATTAAATTGTGGGAGACCCCTAAATCATGCATGGCATTGTGTAAAATTTTGTCATGAATCTTCAAACTGACATAAAACGGAGGAACTGGCCCATCTTGGTATCTTCCCTCAATCTTTGGATCAAATAAAAGCTCTAGTTGGTCATCATTAAGATTGACAGTGTCATTATTCTCTTCTATGTTAAAAGCCTTCAAAATTTGGGATCTATACACATCTTGGGTAGCTAATTCAGTGAGAGGAACAGAGATTTTGATTTTGGCAATTTCCTGCTCCAAACTAAAAGGAATCTAATTTTTTAAAATGCTTGTTTCAGTCTTATTAGCCACCACTCTATCAGCAAAATCAATTTGTTGATTTCCTTTATTTACATTGGTCAAAATTGTTTTAATAGGAGCACTAGCTGAAGTACTAGCGCTGCTAAAATCTGCACTCTGTTTTTCATTAATTTGAGTGTTTTTTCTTTGTTTTTATCAGAATTTCCAACCATTGTTTTGTCTTTCTGTTTTGTAATTTTGGGTTTATTTACAGGGCTGTTTTTTGCAGATTTGTCAGAGGTTTTGTTGTTGGGAGTTTCCTGATTGCTTTTACTCCTAAGGTCATACTCTTTTGGAGTTTCTATGATGACATTTTCCAACTCTTGATAGCAATATCCATCCTCTGCTCTTTTATCATCATAGGGTGTATATAGACCTTGTTTCCTATTGTAATGAACATTAAAATCATCATTGTCTACTCCCAACATGTTTATATCATCTTCCTCTATTTGTTCAATTGTTTCTTCAACCTCACTCACATAGTTTTGATGAAAAAGAGGTATGACCTCTTGATCATGGTCTCTTGGTCTGTTTTGAGGCTGATTTCTCCTAAAATTCTAATTTTAGTTTTGAGATTGGTTTTTGTTTTGAGGAGATGATTGATTTTGACTTGCTTGTGCTCTTTCAAGGATGCTCTCTTTTTTATCATTTCCTCCATCATTCTTTCCATCTTAGAGCTAGATGTGGTAGGTGCAGATTCCTCCCTAAATAATACTTTCTTTTCATTCCTCATTCTTGCTCTTTTCTCCATTAAATTAACTTCCACAGCAAGAGCTCATTTTTGCATATCTTCTAAAGTCAGAGGATCTCTTTCTCTAAGTTGATAGGCCATTTCAGGGTCAAATCCTTCAGGGAACTTGTTTAAGGTTGAGCCTTGTGGAGGTTTCAATTCTGGGGGAAGGGCATTATACACACTATTAAATCTAGTGCAATAAGCTTGAACACTCTCCCCAGTGTTTCTTTTGAGGCTGCTATAGTCTGAAAGTATTTGGAGAGGTTTTTCTTAACTTCCCACTTGTTAAGGAATAACTGATGGAGGGCTTGAAGGTCATTGATACTGTTAGGGGTTAAGCCTTTGAACCATTTTCTTGCTTCTCCCCCTAAACTCTGAGCAAATAATCTAAGTTTGACAGTTTCATCATCAATCTCATTTCTGTCAAAGTAGTCATTCATCTTGTCCACATGTTGTGAAGCAGTAATAGCACCACTGGCATCATACAATGGTATCTTGCACTGATAGTCCTGTAGAAGATTAACTAAGGGTAAAGGAAATACTAGAGGGGCATACCATGTTGCCATGATAGGAGGTTGTGGGAAAAATGGAGGTTTTACAGGAGGAGGATGTAAAAGGGGAGGGGGTTGAGGGAATGATGTGGTTTGAACAGTGGGTGTATGGGTAACAGATGTGGATGGACCAGCAAGAGATTGTTGAGCAGATCTAGGATGAGAGAAACCAAAATTATGAATGAAATGCGAATCGGGTGGAGTAGTTTCTCTGCTACCAGGATGTTCACTTCTATCTTGGGATGAAAGTGAAGGCTCTAAATCTATCTGATCTATATCATCAAGTGACCTAGTTCTGAATGGATTTCTTAAGTCAACTTGTGATTCTTGTAGAGCTGCAAGGTTTTCAGGGACATAATTAGCTCTATGGAATGGTCTGATAATAGTTGAAGATTTGGTCTTAGGAGACTTCCTAAGTATTCTTTCAGGGTTATCAACTATCTCAGGAGAGTTTGGGTCAGGATAGGCTCTAGCATGAACTCTTTTAGAAACCACTATGCTATGTCTTTCAGACCCAACTTAACAAGAAAAGTTTAACCAAATATGACAATCTTTAAGAGGCTAACTGATCTTTAAAGAAGAAAACTTTAATGCTCAAAGTCCTCTTAACTGAGTTTATACGATGTTATGATGATAATGGGTTTCCCAGTGGAGTCTTTGGGTCTGTTTTGGATTATGGAGTCACCAGGTGGAAATTTTTTAGCTCTTTCGAAGGTAAAATGTTTTACGGTCCACCACCATGTTTATTTGAATACCAATCTGAAATATTTTTTGGGTTTTCTGAGTTATTGCAGTCCTATGGGTTCTAAGAGTGTCGTAAATCTATTTCAACACTTAGCTACAGTGATGAGACAAAGAAAGTTTATTCCTTCAAGGTTTGATAAGCTTTTATGAGAATCCTAAGGGTTACTTAGTTTGTCACTGATTCAAATAAGTTTTATCATGATTACCATTTGCTTTGGTAGTGCTTGAAGAAGGCTACTTGTACTCGAGGGGTTTTTTGAGGTCTTAAGGGTGTCCAAGATGAAATTTGACTCAGATCCCCAATGGAGTCACCAGAATGTTAGGTCTCTGTAGTTTTAGCGGATTGACAAGACTAAAAGTTGCAAAGCCAACATATGAACCACTTTGGGATTCTAGGATCTAGCCCTCCTGAATCCAGAGAAGGATCTCTCTTATAAGTGCAAAGATTGATTTATCTTTAAGGCTTTTAGGTGTGATATTAGGCTAGTTATGAAGGAAAAGGTTTTTGTTTGATTTTGGTTGGGCAAAGATAAATGAAGGTGAAGGAAGTCTAAATGAAGGGTGAAGGTGTATGAAAGTGAAGGAATGATTCAGCTAACAAGATAGGCAAGAAGCAGCTTCAATCCATTGGGCTATGGAGTCATAATAGGATTTAATTGAAACAGCAAGGTTCAAGAGTGGTCCATGGGGCAAGTCATCTATGTCAAAAGATCTATTTAAGTTGATTTTATGGAATGAAAAAATAAGAAATGGAGAACAAACAGATGAAGAACAAAGAGCAGCGTAAAATCAAGTAAGTACTTTGAAACTATCCTACTTTTGACATGCACTTAAGGAAAAACATAAAAGTAATCTAAGATCAGGTAAGTACTTTGAAACTAGCCTGCTTTTGATGCACTTTCAATAGAAAACATTCAAAACACAAATAGAATAGCTTAAGATCAAGTAAGGACTTTGAACCTATCCTGCTTTCAGCATATTCAAAGGGAAACTTTTCAAAGCAACTGTTGGAGAAGAAACTAGAGGACAGGGCTAACCATAGACTTCCCTAGTTCATTCTTTAATTAGCAAACTTTTCAAGACAACACTTAAGATAAACAAAGAATAGTCTAAGATCAGGTAAGGACTTTGAACCTATCCTGCTTTCAACATACTCTTAGGGAAACTTTCAGACAACCTTTGGAGATAAAACTAGAGGACAAGGCTAACCATAGACTTCCCTAGTTCAACTCTACTTAGCATAAACTGAAAATAACATTCAAGAACAATGTTTGAAGTTTCGACAGTAAGACATGGGCTCACCAACATTCCTTAACTGCTTGGCCTATAATAAATCATTCTTAAACACACCATTGGAGGAAAACATAAAGAAAAAGCTTATCAGTGAGAGTAGGGTACTGCAAAGAGTAAATCCTAGCTCTATATTTGCTGTTCTTTATCAGAGAAAATGGACATAATGAAAACAAAAAGAAAATAACAATTTACAATGAGAAAAACATCACCATTGACATATACCAGGATCCCATAAATCAGCTTGTATTTGATGCTTCAAACCAATTACAATCATCAAGTCCAGTGGGTCTCTACAGCTTCAAACTTCTCATCTCAACTTTAGGTATCTTCAATTACACACAGAGCTTACAGTAGCTTCAGAAAACTATTTACACGCATCAGATATTCAAAGACCAACCTTTATCTCATCTTCTTCAGAAGTATTTTCATTAAGTATTAAGCATGTTGGGCAGATTTTGTTGACTTAAAAACTCTTGAGGCGAGTTAGCAATTATTCTGGCTGTCTTTTAGGCAAAATATCACTGACTGAGGCAATAACTCTGCCTTCTTCTGATTTATCGAAAGATGCAGGTGGCACTTTGGTAGCTGGAGAGGATTCAATTTCCCTCTAATGTGGCAGTGGAAGCCTTTTACTGAAATTTCTCTTCGTTTTATCTTAAAACACTTGTTAATTTGCTTTATTCTGTGTTTTAGGCCTAATTAGGCTTTGATCTTAGTCCTCGGTCTTCATTCTCTCTTTATCTGTGGATTAGGCCTTTGATTTCTTGAACTGGTGCCTTAATCCCTTTAAACTCTGTTTAAAAACCTTTCATTCTTCATTTCTGCTTTGATCTAATGCTGTAACACTTATACTCTTTGTATAATTAAGGTTCACTGTGTTTTTGTTGTTTGCAGGCGCGCAGAGGGTTTTATAATGTTATCAGTGCTCATGAGGCACGGATAAATCATGATGTGAACCCTGCAAATTTATCTTCTTCATGAATAGTGGCCTGAGGGATCGTCATCCCCGGCCTTCTTTTCTTTAAAAACTGTGGCAAAACCTTAAAAACCTGCACAATACAAGCAAAAATTATAAAAATCCTACATGGATAGGTTTAAACTGCTTTGGAGGCTAGGTTAGATCGTGGTCGTTGGATGAAATCAACCAACGGTCGAGATCACTTGACGGGGTTAAATGGGGAGGCGGTTGAATGAGTGAAGGTCAGATTAAGTCTGGGTCGTTGATCTAGATTGATCAACGGCTGAGATTAATTAGGGAGTTTATAATGCAGAGGGGGTAATATTATAGCGAAATGGAGGAAATTGCAAAAGAAATGGGAGAAAACCTTTATCGAAAGCGAAAAAGGGCTAGAATGAAGTTTGGACACAGAATGAATAAGAGCCGTTGATCTAGAATGATCAACGGTCGGGATTTTTTGAACGGAGTGTTTGGAAGCTTAGACAGTGGGCAAATGAATGGGGAGAGGATCTAATCAGGACCGTTGGATGACAGTGATGGACGGCCACGATTAAAAGGAGGAAAATCAATGCAATGGGGAAAAGTGGTTTGGCGGAAAACCTGAGTGGTTTTTGCGCAGCTATGAAGTGGTTTTGAAATTTCTCAAAAAAAACGCGATATGCTTCGCTGACTGACACACATCCTCCCAAAACCACCTTTTTCGCGTTTTTTCTTGGCGTTAAACCCCGGATGCAAAAAAAAAATGTGAAACGCGATATCAACCATCGGATGGGAGGGCCCGATCTGACGGTGCAGAAAGATTGCGATGGAGGAAGCTGCGCGAGATAGATCTTGACCATCAGATCTATAGGAATGGACGGCGGAGATCTGTCAACGGGGGAAAAGAGAAGGGTGGGGTTTTGAAAGCGGAAGAAATGCTTACCGTTGATATAGAGGAAATCAACGGCGGGGATTTAATCGGCGGGTTGATGTCTGAGGGATCACAAGATGGATGAGCTCGATGCGATTAAGCGCTGGCCGTTGGATCTTTTTGAATGGACGGTCAAGATTTAATCGCATCGGAGAAAAGGAAAGGGGCCAAAACTCCGGGGCTTTTGATTTTGCGATGCGCGATTAAGCACTGACCGTTGGATCGGTTTCAGAGATCAACGGTGGGGATTCAATCGACGAGCGCAATGGTGAAGGGTTTATGACAAAGCGCGATTAAATCTGAGCCGTTGGTTCTTGTGGATTCAACGGCCGAGATTTAATCGCGTGATCGCAATCGGCAGGAGGAAAAGGGCAACAAATAAAGAAATGTTGTGATTGCCGATTTGCGATGGAGCGAGAATCGTCGATCTTAAAGCTAGATCGACGGTCAGGATTTAATCATAAAGAAAAAGGCGAAATGGCAAGTTTGGAACAGGGAGCAATATGGACCGTTGGATCTAGGCGCAACAGAGAAGATCAACGGTGGAGAATCAATTGCGCGATCGCATCGGCTGGAAGCCAAAAACCATAAAAACAAGTAAAAACGTGTTTTGCGATGAAAATTAGCGATGCGATTAAGTGTTTCGCGCCTGGTCTTGGCACGGGTCATATGCGGAAAAAGAGTTGGGGCTTAAGGCCAAAAGGGGCTTAAGGCCTTATGGAAAATTAAGGTTTTTAGGCCAAAATGAGGGTTTTTCAGAGGTTTTTGAAGGTTCCAATAGGAGTAAAAATGGGGTTTTAAACCTTATAAAAGGATTTTACAAGGCTTTAAAGGGGATTTCGAGGGAATGAGAAGTAAATGAAAAGGTTTATGGATGAAATGGAGGAGGAAAATGGAGAAGGGTAAATGGGGGAAAATTGAGCTTTATGAGCAGTTTGTTTCTTTTGGTAAACAGCAGGGTTTTGAGGGCTTTTGAAGTGAAACAGCAGTGAAGGTTTTCTGAAGGAAAAGAGACATCATAAGACTTCAAGAACTCACAATTTGGAAATGAATTGTTTCTTGAAGGCTAAAAAGATTTAGCCACCATTTGGTATAACAAATTTTTATAGGTGGCTAACAAGTGCCAAGAATCTCTTGAGATATCTCCAGGGCACAATCAACCATGGGTTGAAATACACTGCTAAGAGTATGAGGCTCCATGGATATACTAATTCCGATTGGGCAGGCAGTGTGGTGGATCATAAAAGCACATCTGGATGTTGCTTCACTCTAGATTCTGCTTCAATCTCTTGGATGAGCAGGAAGCAGAAGTCGGTTGCTTTGAGCACTGCTAAGGCCGAATATATTGCAGCAAGTATGGCCTGTTGTGAAGTTGTTTGGTTGAGAAAGCGCTTTAGTGAGCGCTTTGGGCATGTGTTGGATACCATCGTTATCCTTTGTGATAACCAAAGTGGGATATTCCTCTTTCTGAGAATCCCATGTTCCACGACCAATCCAAGCATATTGATATTAGGTACCAATACCACTTTGTCCAGGACATGGTACAACAAAGCACCGTAAGGCTCCAACACATTGGGATTGATGAGCAAGTCGCAGATATTCTCACGAAGCCCCTGGGGAAGGTCAAATTCTTAACCTTTCGTGAGAAGCTTGGTATCATCAACAGACCCTATTCTGAGGGTCCCTCTTGAGTTGGACTATGAGCTCTGGGAGCTCCATGGAGCTTGGGGATAGCTACTTGGAGCTATAAGCAACCACAAGGCTAGGTTCACTTAACCTTGTTGGTGTGCTTCTTCCCCACCGTTATGATATTGAGATGGTTCAACCTCTCTTTGATCTATGCCCCGCATGCATCCTACCCATGGAGTCTGGGACTCATGGGAAGTACCTCTCATTTGGAAATGAGGTGGGAAATGAGGATAGAGACCGATGACATTACCTATGGACGCATCGGGTTTTGTCGTACTCTCTATATCTAGGATGGGATGTGTCCAACCACTTGATCTCGGATCAAGTCTGGATGAGGTTTTTACCTCTAAACTGACTTCGGGTCAGTGGAGTGTGATGTCTTTGTGACTGACTCTCGATCTTCTTATTTCTTCTATAGCAGAGAAGAGCCAGCAAAGCAGTTACAACGGGATGACACAGGATTGCAAAATGATATATGATAATACACTATGGTACTGGACGACAAGATTGCACAGGTGGACAGATGGAGTTTTCCCTAGTTGAGAGGGAGTGTTAATTTTGGGCAACTAGGTCCAAACTCCATGTTGCATTGCTCATATGATGGAGATGATATTTTTGTTGGATTCCTCTTTCGGAGAGGTACAAGATTGATATAAATATCATCTTGTTCGGATGAGCAGAAGTTGAAATTTGAATTTATTTTCCACACATGTGCAATTTGTCAAGGTCAGCCAGAATTGTAATGTAGGCTCATCAACCCCAACAGATGTGTCACACACCCCCAATAATGGATATAAATAGGAGAGACATGATGCTCATTTCATCAACTCATCTCACACATCTCTCTCTCATTTGATTGGTTCGTACAACCTTAGAGGCTTCTCTCTCCTCCACACGTGTGAAACAGGTTGCTGGAAATTTCGGATTAGTTTAGGGCAAATCTGGACAGCGTTGACCAACGTTGACTTTGGGTCAACCCTCATTGTTTGACTGCATTTTTAGCACAAAAATTCCGATCTTGGAAGGACGCAACTAGGGGCACAGAAATCGAGGTCAAACATTGACCTTTGACTGCAGTTGACTTCAGTGTTGACTCGTTTGGCTACAGGATTTTTGACTTGCATTGACTGTTTAGTGAGCTGATTTTTGGGTTGTGTGTGACGCTAAAGGAAGGCCAAATTTGTATGTGTTTGACTGAGCCTGATTGAAGGTTGAAAGGGTTGGTTTGACCAGCAAAGTCTTTGCTAGCTAGGAAATCCTGTTGACTCCTGTAAAATACATTTCTCTCTATCTCTGCTGAATAAGAAGAATTACAAATTCTTGTATCTTGTCTTGGCTTGTCTTTTGTCGATTTAATTTTATGTTCTATCAACATTTACTTTCAAAAGTTATGTGATTGCAAATCTGAATTGGGCTAATAGGAAAGATTGAAGTAAACTGCACTAAGCATAGAACATACCATGGTTTTCTAAATTTAACAGACTTCCAAGACCCAAAGACCAAAGCCAAGACTCCTCCCAAGCACCAAGCCAACCCTCCAACAAGACTTCTTCGAGGAAGGAAATGTTGGGTGTGTTATATTCTTTCCACGACTAGCCCCACGCGCAAAGTGGGGGGTAAGATTTTTTTGGACCCTATATTAGATGGGTGGACCTACCTATGGTTTTGTCCATGGGTTTAGCACATGGTTTTGGGCATGATGGTTTTCTGTCCATGGTATTTTGTAGATCCGGTCAAGGAAACTATGGTTACGTTCTAATCTAGGGTTAATGGATTGGGGTTTATGAATGCCTCAGCATGTATATATATGTATTGTAACATTGAAAGGAACATAGTGAAAAATCAAGCTGGTAGTCCCGATTTTGGGATCCAAGGGAAAATCTCTGTGTATATCTATTTTATGTTTTATGCTCTCGCTATTGTTTGTTTTCTATTATAAGAGTTCGTTTGCAAATAAATGTTAGGTCCCTATATTACTAGTATAGTCCCTTATTGTTGTTAGTGTAATCCCCTTATTGTTATTATTGTAGCCATGTAACCCCCATATTGTTATTATTGTGCCCTTAAATTATTATTGTTAGGTTGGCTAGGATTACATTGTGGCCCCACTAGAATTACATTGTGGCCCCATGGACTCCTATATATAGAAAGGAGGTTTTGTAATTTGTATCATTTAAGAATCATTCATTTATGTAATGTATTGGAGGTTTCCCCCTCGAAGTGGCTGATTTCTAAGGCGTTGATCTCTTTTTTCTTCTATTTTTGGAGCTGGTTTCACAACATTTGGTATCAGAGCTTTGGATTCTAGGGTTTCGCTACTCCAAACAGATCATTGTGGCATTTTCGCTATAACTTTTTTTATACAAAGGTTCAGAAGCTGAAATTTTTAGAGCACGAAGCCAAAATCTTGAGGAACATTGTCGCAAAATTTCAGATCTTGGTTCGCAATATTTTCGGAGATATGATCTGTGGAAGTTACGGCTTTTTGCAGACTCCTGAATTTAACCTAAACAAGTCATCGTGGAATTTTCGCTATAATGTTTTTTCTACAAAGATTCAGAAGCTGAAATTTTTAGAGCGCGAAGCCGAACTCCTGAGGAACATTGTCAAAAAATTTCAAAGCTTGGTTCGCAATATTTTCAGAGATATGGTCTGTGGAAGTTAGGGATTTTTCAGGCTCCCGAATTTCATCTCAAACAGGTGAACGTGGGAAAATATTCATAACTCTCTCTCTGAGCATCAGATTGGAATTCTGTAAAAAGTGGCTGCAAGTACACAAACCGTAGTTTCCTGTCTATCAATTTCAGAGCCAAAGGAGGAAACAGTGACACGTGGCAAGTCGTACAAGTTCGCTCTACTGAACTAGTCCATAATTGGGTCATAGTGGGAGATTGGATATAACTTTGTCTTGAAGAATCCAAATCAAGTCAGACCTGTGACATTTGAAAGAAGCTTCAGAGGGCTACTATAGGGCCGAATTTCAGATATTTAGGATCCGCAATTATAGAGATAATTCAATTTCAATATCGAGCTCCTCAAAAGCAAGTAAAAGGTGTGTATTTTTTTTTTCCGAATTGCATAAATCTTGTTTGAAGAATCAAGTTGAATTGATTCCAAGGGCATATTGTAGAATAGATATCAGTATTGGATTCTAAAATGGCCCCTAAAAATAATTCAACACCCATTAAGCCTTTAGAAAGCTCTACTATGACTCATGAAGACGAAGAATGGCAACATGACATATCAAAATTACAAGAGCAAGTGTAACAAATTTCGCTCTCGCAAAGAGCAACAAAAAATGACATGGAAGTTTTGAAGAAAGGCGTGGAAACTAAGATGGATGGTTTGAAGAAAGGCGTGGAATCTAAGATGGATGGTTTGAAGAATGGCATGGAAGCTAAGATGGATGGCATGGAAGTTGGCATGGAATCTAAGATGAATGACATGGAAGCTAAGATGGAAAACATGAAGAATGATCTAAAAGCAGACATGGAAAGTTTGACGAAGTTGATACAAGAAATGTTTCCTAATGGTGAAATGATAGTAGAGGAAACTCATGATGAGAACAAAATAAATGTTAATCGTGATTTCATAAACTCTAATGTTGGAGGAAAGAACCACCATATTCCAAAAATGGATATGAGGAAGTTTGATGGAAAGGATCCTATACATGGAAACTACAAATGGAGCAATATTTTGATATCAATAATGTGCAAAACACACAAAAGGTACGCATTGCAACTTTACATTTAGAGCAAAATACATTTGTATGGTATCGATGGCTTTGCTCCCGTAAAAAAATTGTTACTTGGTCAATTTTTACGGAGGAAATGATAGCACATTATGAGGATACAAAGAGCAACACCTTCTTTAGCCAATTGATAAATCTCAAACAAAAGGGTTTAGTGGGGCAGCACATTGATGACTTCCAAAAATTGAATATAAGGGTAACTGATATTCCAGAGGAACACAGGATTGATCTCTTCATAGGCACTTTAAAGGATAACATCCAACATGAAGTTCGCATTTTGGAACTTGATTCATTGGAGAAGGCATTCAGGTTGGCAAGAAAAGTTGAATGTAAAATTATGGCGACAAGGAAGCCTACCACTCAATTCTATAAAGAAGGAAGTGTTGCTACGCCTAGATTTACACAACCTACAAGGTTGACACCACAACAATTGGAAGAAAAAAGAGCAAAAGGGCTTTGCTACAGTTGTGATAGCAAATACACTAAAGGTCATAAGTGTGCTGAGAAGAAATTATTTTACATAGATTATAAAGAAGAAGAAGAAAATGAACAAGAATCTTCAAAAGAAGAGGATATACACCAGGAACCAAACCTAGAAGAGGAAGAAATGAGTCTGAACATATCGTGTAATGCATTGGTAGGAATTACCACTCCTCAAACCCTCAAGATAGAAGAACATATCAAGAAGAAAAAGGTAATAGTGTTGATTGATTCAGGTAGTACCCATAATTTATTCATTGTAAGGTAGCCAAGGAATTGAATTGTTTCCTATACCAGCACCAGAATGTCAAATGATGGTTGCAAATGGAGGAACTATAAATTGCTTTGGAAAATGCCATAATATCAAGCCAACCATGGGGTAATATGTATTGAATAGTCCAATGCTTTCCATTCCTATGGGAGGTGTTGATGTTGTACTAGGAGTACAATGGTTACAATCTTTGGGGACAGTAGCTTTTAATTTTCAAGAACTTTTCTTGAAAAAAATTTCAGAAAGGAAGTTGAATTACGGGGTATTGCAGAGAAGCCGGGAAAGATAATAAGCTCTAATATTCCTATGGGAGGTGTTGATGTTGTACTAGGAGTACAATGGTTACAATCTTTGGGGACAGTGGCTTTTAATTTTCAAGAGCTTTTCTTGAAATTTTTTCAGAAGGAAAGGAAGTCGAATTACGGGGTATTGCAGGGAAGCCGGGCAAGATAATAAGCTCTAATGTCATGACAAAGCTTCTAAAGAAAGAACAACGAGGCGTAATTGCAAAATTATGCTCACTAGAAGTTCCAACATCAAAATCATCTATTTCTGCAGATCTCCAAAAAGTCTTAGACAATCATTCCAAGGTGTTTGAAACTCCCAAAGGACTCCCACCTATTCATGATCATGATCATGCTATTCATTTGATTCCACGAAGTGTTCCTCCAAACATCAGGCTTTATAGATATCCTTATGTCCAAAAGAGCGAAATTGAACGTATGATTGCAGAAATGTTAGAGGCTGGTATAATTCAACCTAGTCAAAGTTCTTTCTCTGCTCCTGTAGTATTGGTACACAAAAAAGATGGATCATGGCGCATGTGTCCAGATTATAGAGAGCTCAATAAGCTCACCATTAAAGATAAATTTCTCATTCTTGTGATTGATGAATTATTGGATGAATCACATGGATCAATTTATTTTACCAAGTTGGATCTTTGTTCAGGATATCATCAAATTAGAATGATCACTGAAGATATTCCGAAAACAACATTTCGAACTCATGAGGGTCATTATGAATTTTTGGTCATGCCTTTTGACCTTACCAATGCACCTTCTACATTTCAAGGGTTGATGAATTCTATTTTCAAACCCTTCCTTAGAAAATTTGTGCTAGTATTTTTTGATGATATACTAATCTACAGTAGGTCTTGGAAGGATCATGCTCAACATGTTGACAGGGTGCTCAAATTATTGCAGGAGAAACAATTATATGCAAAAACATCCAAATGTTTCTTTGGAGTACAAGAGGTGGAATATTTGAGTCATATTATATCTCACGAGGGTGTTAAGGTAGACCCTAACAAAATTAAAGCCATTAAGGAATGGAAAGTCCCCACAACCATAAAGCAGTTGCAAGGGTTTCTAGGGTTAACAGGGTATTATCGCAAGTTTGTTCAGAATTATGAGAGAATAGCAGCACCTCTAACAACATTATTGAAGAAAGATACATTTTCATGGACTCCTGAAGCAACTAAGGCCTTTGAACATCTTAAAGAGGCAATGTGCCTAGCACCGGTCTTAACTACGCCAAACTTCACAAAAACCTTTATTGTGGAATGTGATGCCTCAGGAAATGGAATTGGTGTTGTTGTAATGCAAGAAGGAAGACCCATTGCTTTTGAAAGTCGTCCAATCAAAGGAAAGTATTTACAGAAAGATATTTATGAGAAGGAAATGTAAGCAATACTGCATGCACTAAAGAAATGGCGAACTTACCTAATGGGAAAACACTTCAAGGTAAACACTAATCATTGATAGTCTTAAACACTTTTTGGAACAAAGACTATCTTCAGAAGAGCAGCAAAAATGGGTCACAAAGATGTTGGGTTATGACTTTGAAATAATCTACAAAAAAGGAAGATAAATGTTGTTGCAGATGCACTCTCAAGAAAGAATGAAGAGGTGGAAGCACTGCTTTGTGCCATTTCTATTATCCAACCAGATTGGATAACCGAAGCAAGGGATGAATGAAAGAAGGGCGAAGAAGTGTGGACACTCATTCAAAAGTTGCAACAAGATCCTAGTACATATGATACATTTAGTTGGAAAAATGATTCCTTATGGTACAAAGATCGCTTATATCTTTGTAAAAATTCCTAACTAAAACAAAAGACTTTTTTGGAATTGCACATTTCTCCTTTAGGAGGACACTCGGGATTTTTAAAAACTTACCACAGGGTGAAGAAAGAATTTTTTTGGGATGGCCTTAAATCTGACATTCAAAAGTTTGTGGCAGAATGTTTGGTTTGCCAGCAGAATAAAGTCTTCTACAAACTTTATCCATTCCAAGTCAACATTGGGAGGAGATTTCAATGGATTTTATCACAATTTTACCTATGTCAGAAGGAAAGAGTGTCATCATGGTGGTATTTGATAGACTTACCAAGTATGCACACTTTTGTGCATTATCTCATCCATTTGAAGCAAGTACAATTGCTACTACATTTATGGACACAATTCAAAAGCTACATGGAAACCCAAGGGTCATTGTGAGCGACAGAGATCCCTTTTTTACTAGAAATTTTTTGACAGAGTTATTTTCTTGTTTGGGTACTCCATTAGCTCATAGCTCATCTTATCATCCTCAATCCGATGGTCAAACTAAGATAGTAAATAAATGTTTGGAAGGATATCTTCGTTTTTTTGTATCTGATAAACAAACACAATGGGTCAAGTGGTTACCTCTCGCTGAATGGTGGTATAACACTTCCTTCCATAATGCAGCAAAAATGACCCCATTTATGACACTTTATGGACATCATCCACCGTGCATCACATCATCTTTAAGAGAAAATTCGAAGGTTCAAGCAATGGAAGATCACATCGAGCATCAACAAGAAGTTCTCCAACTCTTAAAGGATAACCTGAATTTGGCACAAAATCGAATGAAACAACAGGCAGATCAACATCGCAGCAAGAGAAGTTTTGATGTGGGAAACTAGGTATTTTTTTGGCTACAACCATACAAACAAATGTCCCTCAAGCAAGCTAAGAAGGATAATAAATTATAGCCAAAGTACTATGGTCCTTACAAGGTGTCGCAAAAGATTGGTACTATGGCATACAAATTGGAGCTTCCTGCTTCTTCACAAGTGCATCCAGTTTTCCATGTTTCATGCTTAAAGAAGGTTATAAGTGAAAATCTTCCAGTTCAAACAATATTGCCAGAACTTGATTAGGAAGGAAAAATCATATTGGAACCTGAAGTGGTCACGAAAACAAGAACTCGAAAGCTACGAAATTGATCAATTTCAAAGTATCTCATCAAGTGGAAGAACTTACCCACTGAAGATTCTACATGGGAGGACGAGAATTTTATACAGAAGCACCCAGAGCTACTCAAGCATTGAGAACAACACTTTTTTGAAGGAGAGGGGCATGTTAGGTCCCTATATTACTAGTATAGTCCCTTATTGTTTTTAGTATAATCCTCTTATTGTTATTATTGTAGCCTTGTAACCCCCATATTGTTATTATTGTGCCCTTAAATTATTATTGTTAGGTCGGCTAGGATTACATTGTGGCCCCATGGACTCCTATATATAGAAAGGAAGTTTTGTAATCTGTATCATTCATTTATGTAATGTATTGGAGGTTGCCCCCTCGAAGTGGTTGATTTCTAAGGTGTTGATTTCTCTTTTCTTTTATTTTTAAAGTTGGTTTCACAACAATATATGTATTGTAACATTGAAAGGAACATAATGAAAAATCAAGCTGATAATCCCAGTTTTGGGATCCAAGGGAAAATCTTTGTGTAGATCTATTTTATGTTTTATGCTCTCGCTATTGTTTATTTTCTGTTTTAAGAGTTCGCTTGCAGATAATTTATGTATAGGATTAAAACCTACGTTTGGTATCAGAGTTGTTTTAGCTTCAAGGGGATGCCTTTGCTGCTTAGGGGTTTTGCTCGGGCATGTGATAGACCCTGTTTAGTGGGAGATTTGTGGGATCGATTCTTGTGGTGAAAGAAGATGGCGAGCAGTGGAAAGATAGAGATCAAGAAATTTAATAGTTAGATTTTTGAGTTGTGGAAGCTCAAGATGGAGGATCTGCTAGTGGGTAAAGATCAGTGGATCACGGTAGATCCAGGTACTAAACCAACGACAATGTCAGATGAAGACTGGGCGAAGTTGGATCGGAAAGCAAAGATCACAATATGGTTGTGTATCTCAGATTCAGTATTGTTGAATGTCTCTAGGGAAGCTACGACGCAAGCTTTGTGGGACAAAGTCAGGGATTTTGTATCGGTCTAAGTCTCTGGTGAACAAATTGTTCCTACGAAAAAAGTTGTATAACCTGAGGATGAAGGATGGAGACTCAGTGACAGAGCATCTGAACGTCTTCAATATTTGTGGTAAATCAGTTGTTATTTGTTGATATTAAAATCTCAAATGAAGATAAGTGCATCAGTTTGTTGTGTTCTCTATCAGATTCGCAGGATAGTCTAGTTGTTGCAATAGGTAGCAATACAACTACGTTGAAGTTTGATGAAATTGTCTCAGCCTTGTTATTGGAGGAAATGAGACGAAAAAATATGGAGGGCCAGAATGGAAATGCCTTGTCCGTACAAGGACAGTCCCAAAACAGAAACAAAATAAGTTCTCAAGTGAGAGATCTAAATCTCCGGGAAAGCCTGTAAAGGTGTGCTGGAAATGCGGAAAGGAAGGGCACTTCCAAAAGGATTGTAGATCTAAAGCTCTTGAGAAAGGAAAGGGATCTAATGATGCTCCTTCTGCAGAGGTGAAAACCACCTCAAATGAAGGTGGAGGATGTGTACTTGGTTTCTTCTTTAAATACACTTGTAGATCATGAGGCATGGTTGATTGACTCAGGTGCATCTTTTCACTTCACTCCCCATAGGAAGTGGTTCTGCGACTATGAGAAGTATGATGGTGGTGATGTCTTCTTAGGGGATGATAGGAAGGCCAGAATCGTCGAACGTGGAAAAGTCAAGCTGAAGTTGCAAGGTGGAAGGATTATAACATTTCCTGGTGTTCTACATATACCTGCATTGGCCTAAAATCTGATTTCTATAAGCAAGATGGATGATGCAGGCGTAAAAACAATGTTCGAAAAAGATACCAAAACTCAAATAACTTCAAGCACCCATATCTTCATGTGATGAGACCTTATGAAAGATCTAGCTATTATATCACCTCATAAGGAGATGGTATTGTTGTTGTTGTCTCATTCATTCACAAGCAGCACATGTAAAGAGTTCACATAATTCATTCATGAGCGACACATGTAAAGAGTTCACATCATCAACATCCTTAACACAAATGCACAATTTGTATGGAACAACCCTCTAGCCTTCTTCTTTTATTAAATAATGTAAAACATTTTTACATAAGGGTCCAAGACAATGGCTCGGCCCTAAATACAACAAACAATCCAATTAAAACTTTCCAGAAAAACTTGTGCCACCGACTCGATCAACGCGACGAGTCATATCCACCCTAATCGTGCCTTCCTTCAGTTCTAAATCAACTCGCTCGGTTCGTCTGCCAAGTGTAGACTCACCCAAGCCCCCTTCGCCCTCAATTTTTCTCTTCTCAACTTGTCCTTTCCTCCTCGATTGCTCATCCTCTTCTACGAATTTTGCACTTGTCACTTATGTGATCCAAACTTCCTAGTTCTTTCTCTCCATCATGTGCATTCCTTTTATATATGTGCAACCTACCTCTGTGTTCAACTTGCCCCCATAGCCCTTCCATCTCAGTTGGGTTGGCTCATCGCCCTACATAATATAACTTTGGATGGGGCTAACCTCCAATCGTTCGACTCATCATACTCATTCCCTCGTCCGCTCAATCATCACACCCACTCGTCCCACGACACCTCTAGTTGACTCGTTCCAAGATGCATTCAATTAAATGACACTCGGGTCAACTTCTTTCTACTCATCATAGGCTTTGCACCCCTTGATCATGTCGCGCCCTCGTGGTGCACATGCCACCAAGCTACATGCGCTCTCGCCCATCTTTGTTTCTTCTTTTCTTACACTGGTTGGGATGCTTGGTCGTGCCATGCCCCTTGTGCCACCAAGCCATCCTCATGCCAACCCACATGCTCCCAAGTGGAAACCCAAAGTCTCGTTTTTTTGCCACTCGATTGGGCGTGCTCTTGTCCACACCTCTTGGTTATTCGCCACTGTCTTAGTTTTGTTGAAGCCCTGGCCCACTACTCCACCATTGACCGAATCCTCCATAATGTTGAATTAATTGTGATATAAATGTCACAAACGGTGTGATGGGGATGTTGCCCTTAGCGCATGCCTCGGTTAAAAGCTCCCCCAACTATATTCCCTAACAAGTGTAGATATATTGGTGATAGGGTGCACTATTAAGGCACCCCTTGTGATATCATTGGTTCAAGCCCCTGACTAGCCTTGTGTGTTGCATGAGGTGTCGTGTCAGTATGCCTAAAGATTATAGTGGTAGTGATTGAAATTGACCCCGTGTCACACTAGCACGAGCCCACCCTAATAAATGACTTTATTAGTTCACAAATATAACCCCAAAAGCAAAAACAAAAAATAATTTATGTTATATAAAAACCTTCTATGCAATCCACCACCTCTTCAAACTATGCTTGAGAACAAAAATCAAAACATGGTTAAAATTGCTCAACAAAGATTCAAAATTGGTTGAAAGATTAAAAAATATACACCATTACTAACTTAGTAATGCAGGGTCATCCCTTCATCTAACGGAAATTGTGTTCTTGGAAGGCACAAGGGGTTTGCACTCAATAACCCCTTCCAAGCACATAAAGCATTAAAATTGGTACAAGGATATACAATCTGTTGATTTCTAGTAGCATCGAATGTGCTCTAAGTCTCAAAATTTGCAAGGAGGCTTAGACATGTGTATTCCAAAATACCCAGAAATTGTTTTAGGAAATTGCACCTGAATGAGGTTTTATTAAAATAATTAATTATTTTTAACGGGAGCCTAAGTCTAAATTTAGGGAATTAAAATAATTAAAGTATATTAATAGAACTCGGTGTGAGACTTCTAGAAAAAGACAAAGATCGAGTCAATATGATTTAAGTCGTTGATTATGTTTTAATTTGGTTCGTTGGTTATCCAACGGGAAGATTATAAGAAGGAATTCGATGGGCATTTGGAAGACACACCGAGTGAGTCTAGAGATCGATTTCTCAAGTGAGAAGCAACCGGAGAGATCATCGAGTTGATTCAATTGCAGAGAGGGGTAGTGATAGTTCTGGTTGGAAGAATTTTCCTGAGTCGGGAATACATCGCAGAGAAGGAAAAGAAGAGAATACAGAAGAGACAGCGTAGCAGCTACATTGGGCAGCGCAGTGCCACGTAGAGGCAACATTGTAGCCTTGAGGAGATCCAAAGTTTTGTTGAGGATCAGTCAGATCCAGTGCCGGAGTGTTGGGGTGTGAGACCAGAGGGGCTATAGATCAACATCTAGCCAGCAGAAGGAGGTGACGCAATCCCCAGCCAGAGTGACACAGATCTACTCAGAGGCAACGTGGGGTTGTCTAGTTCAGTGTTGGGTCAATTCCATATTTCCAGTCTCAATGTGAGGTAGTCCTAAATAGTTCTCTGTCAGTCAGATTCTCTGTGGATAGCCAAGATTTGGGCATCCAGTTGTATTCAGAAACTTCTGCTTAATAATATCAAACCCTCATCTGTTGCACTAGTTTTCCTGCATTGGGTTTTTCTGGGGACTTCGTCCAAAAATAATGGTGTAATGTGTGTCTAATTTTCTTGCTCAGATCTTGTTTCCGCAGTTTATTTAGTGAAGGTTGCAATGTATTTGCTTCAGTATTTACTTGTATAATACAATAAATAACTTGCATAATTACTTGCATAATATTAATTTGTTGCAATAGGGATTCCAGGATTAGGAATTTTCACATGGTATTAGAGCAGAGAAGGTGAAGCAAGAGAGAAGATCGGAAGATCTCAGTTTTGAAGAGAAAGAGGGAGATCGAATAGTTAAGTAGGAAGTAGATCAAATCCCCAAGGGATTTCGCAGTCCAGGCCAAAAAGGGCAAGGTTTGCGAGGAAATCTCTCTCTGAGTGAGTCGACAGAGAGGTAAGGTTTTCTGGTTCGTGATTTGTCAGTGACAGGGGGAGCAATGCAACAGTTGCTTCAACACAGAGCAGTTTTCTGTGGGACGCATTTTGTTGTAGCATTTTTGTGGGCAAAAAAGTGCCAGAAGGAAAATGAAGACACTTTTTGAGGGAATTTCTTCCTCAATGAGTTCCTTGCCAAGGAATTCTATTTCTAAGTTGCAAAGCAACAATAGCGAGGAGCAGATCAACATACTCCAGCATGGTGTGCGTAGGTCTACGTAGCAGCTGCACAAAGGAGAGGGGGAGAAATTAAACATTATTCAGTCGACAGAGATGGAAACAACCGGGTTGAGAGATCAAGATCGGTTGGATGGTGCATCCAACTATGTGATATGGCAGGAAAGGATCACGTGTCTGCTAAATGAGCATGATCTCAAGGCCTTTATCGAGAATGTGGTAGTTGTCCCCATTGATGCAGATCCATTGAAGGCCTACAAGTAGAATATGGCGAAGGCTAAGCGTTTGATCCTCGACGGAGTGAGGGATCATGTAGTATGTCACATTGCTGGCAAAGGGACTGCCAAGGAGATGTGGGATGCCTTACTGACATTGTATCAATGATCTTCCGAGCAGCGGAATATGTACTTGCAGGAGAAGATGCGATCTATGAGGATGCAGAAGGGCGAATGCATTGATCCATTCCTTGCAAAGCTTCAGGAAACCACAGATCAATTGACAATTGTCGAATCAGCACCTCAGGCCACCGAGATGGTCATATTGGCTCTAAACTCTATGTCAAATGAATGGCAAGTCTTTGTCTAAAGCATCCTGGGCAGAGAAAGGTTTCTTGATTGGGAGCAGATGTGGGCCTCTCTTCAACAGTAAGAGATGAGGCGAGATATAATCAAGTGAAAACTTGATGGCAACAGCGGCAGTGGGTCAAAGCCCAAGGAGGAGGATGAGAATGCAACCCTTGCATCTAAGGGGCAGCAGGAGAGGCAGAGGCGAAAAAAGGATGTCTCAAAGATCAAGTGTTTCTGGTGTCGTGAGATGGGTCACTACGCTATGCAGTGTCCTCTCAAGAAGAAGGACAAGGACAAGAAACATGATCTGTGGGCTGCAACTGCAAGGATCGAGGGGGAGGAGTTCGCCATGATTGCCCACATTTCTCTAGGGGAGAGTTGGAGTGATCTAGAACTGTAGTTGGAAAGAACTACAAATGGGCAGGATCCTTGAAGAGTCCACCTATCGAATCAATACCTTGCTACGAGAGCCCAAATCAGCAATAGCATGATGGACCAGTGTCAGTTGGTGCAGAGAAGTGCCGAAGAGACAACGTAATGGCTAGAAGGTGCCAGAGTCTAAGCAGCGCAAAGCAAAGTTGGCAACAATGCAGGAAGGCACAACGCAGAGTCAGCAACAGCGTAGCAGCTTCAGAGGGTCAGCGCAGAGTCTAGCAACGGTCTGATCTTCAGTATCAGATGCATTGTGCTGAACACTTGGTTCAGTAATTTTGGATGTTTTTCTACAGCAACAGCAGCAGCAGAGTTGCAATGCAGATGCAATTGGCAGCAATATGCAGGGTCAGCAACGCAATAGTTGATGGGCAGCAGTGTCAGACATCAGTAGCACAGAGGGAGATGTTACAAAATCAATGTAGTGCTTCAGTAGGATGTATTACTAGAGCACATTCCTCGCTAAGAGGGAGTGTTGATTTACTGGTAGCATCGGATGTGCTCTAAGTCTTAAATTTTGCAGGGAGGCTTAGACCCATGTATTCCAAAATACCCAGAAAGTGTTTTGGGAAATTCCACTCAGATGGGGTTTTATTAAAATAATTAATTATTTTTAATGGGAGCCTAAGCATAAACTTAAAGAATTAAAATAATTAAACTATATTAATAGAATTGGGTGTGAAACTTCTAGAAAAAGACGGAGATCAAGTCAATATGATCTAAGTCGTTGATTATGTTTTAACCTAGGTCATTGGTTATCCAACGAGAAGATTATAAGGTCTTCGATGGGCATTTGGAAGACACACTGAGCGAGTCTAGAGATCGATTTCTCAAGTTAGCAGCAACCGGAGAGATCATCGAGTTGATTCGATTGCAATGAGGGGCAGTCATAGTTTCGGTTGGAAGATCTTTTCCTAAGACGAGTATACATCGTAGAGAAGGCAAAGAAGAGGACACAGAAGACGCAACGTAGTAGCTACGCTAGGCAGTGCATTTCCATGCAGAGGCAGTGCTCTAGCCTTGAGGAGAACCGAAGTTTTGTTGAGGATCAGACAAATCCAGTGCTAGAGTGTCAGGGTGTGAGACCGGAGGGCTAGAGATCAGCGTCCAGCAAGCAGAAAGACCAGCAGAAGGAGGTGTCGCAGTTCTCAGCCAGAGTGACGCAGATCTGCGCAGGGGCAGCATGGGGCTGTCCAGTTCAATGTTGGGTCAGTTCCGGATTTCCAGTGTCAGTGTGAGGTAATCCTCACTAGTTCTTTGTCAGTCAGATTCTCTGTGGATAGCCAAGATTTGGGCATCCAGTTGTATTCAGAAACTTCTACTTAATAATATCAAATCCCCATCTGCTGCACCGGTTTTCCCACATTGGGTTTTTCCAGGGACTTAGTCCAAAAATAATGGTGTAATGTGTGTTTAATTCTCTTGCTCAGATCTTGTTTCCGCATTTAATTTCCGCAGTTTATTTAGTGAAGGTTTCAGTGTATTTGCTTCAGTATTTTACTTGTAGAACACAGTAAATAACTTGCATAATTAATCAAGTAGGAAAAGTAATATCAGTTTGTTGCAATAGGGATTCCGGGATTAGGAGTTTTCACACAATCAAAGTTTTAGATATTTATATCATGTGAATTGCTCGACTCTAGTTTGAGTCATGCAAATGAGTTCTATGTGTCCTGTATAAAAGCATGCACAAAGATGAAAAAACAAACCCAATGTAATGAGGATCAAAGAACCCTGTTTTCTGTTAGATCTAAGACTTTTGTGATCCATAAAGTAGATAGAAGTCTTTCGGATTATTCACATTTGTATGATTTGGTCGACGTTTCGAACCAGCTAATGTGGTTCATCCTCAACTAACGTCCCTGTTTTTTATTGAAAATGCACATACATCAGTAAGGATAATTAACCATGACATTAAACAAATGAAGCAAGCATTGTAGAGTACAATGAGAATAAATTCCTTGAACATATAAAATCAAATAATTTACAAGAGTCTTCATTGATATGAGCATATAACTTCGTTTATTTTTGCAAAGATGTGCCTTTTCCAACCATACAAGTATACTCTCTAGCAGCCTAGATGCTTTGACGTAAAATGTCAAGTTGCCTCAGAGTTCACGACAAACCAGTAGGTGTTGTGTGAATAACTATATATCTATCAGAAGTGTGATTACTCATTAAAAGCAATGGAGGACAAGAACAAATGTGTCTTGTACCTTGATTAGAGAATGAAGCAACAGTGTTGAATTGCTCCATTTTTTTTCAATTTGCTTTCCAAACATGTTAACTGGTTTTTGAGGTTACAAGCATCCTTTTAGGACCCTTCTTCTGCCAAGGAATGCATAGATCTGTTATAGAATTGAGCCTTGATCTACTTCACTTCAATTTAAACTCATTTATCCCCATCCTTGTCAGTGAAGAAAAGAATTTCAGAAACGAAAAATAGGCACATGAAAAATCATATTGATGTTGTTGATAAAATCTTACAATTTTAGACACACTCACTCTTATTGATAAACTTTCCAACGTTCCCTCTACGGTAAATGTCCCACATAACTGAGAATTTGGCGTTCAAATCAATTTATTTCTCCAAGAACCATTTTTCTGTCAAATAGACAATACTTGGGAAATGCGCATCCCTCTGTTCAATATTTTCATGGATTTCAATGCCTTCAATACTCTATACCGAGGAATAATCCTTGTTTGCAAGCTGTATCCCAGCAGAAATGGATACTTAACAAGATCGTCCAATAAAAGCCCCACGGAATTGACCAAAAACCCCAGATTACGCTTCAGCTTTTGCTCTGAAACCCCCAGAATCCATGGCTGCTGCCTCGATAAATCCGAAGTTTGTTTTTCTGAGAAACCTAAACTGCTCAAACACTGCAGTGTTTGTTCTAATTTTCCTTTCCCCACCCCCAATGTACAACGCAAAGTTGTTGCAAACATCGTTGTTCCCTTCTTGCCCAAACTCTCGGCCTGTTTAAATGTCCCCAGAACGTTTTCCCTGAAGTCACGAGCAAATGGTGCTGCCAAGCCCACTAATACCGATAACGCATCATCCTCGACACCCAATCTTTGCAAAAGTGAAATTGCAGATTTGAGTTTATCTTGCATTTGTGACAACTAGTTTGGCGATTTCTTCTACCTTCATGAAAGTCCTAAAGAAGCTGAGCTTAGAATTTATGTTTCTTTCGGATCTAATAAAGAAAAACCTGGGGTTGCAAAGGTTGAGAGGACCACTTTTCGAATCTGACAGGGGTGGTCAAACCACAGCCATTTAACAATTCCAGAACTTCTTCTAAATTGTGGCTGGATTTATTAAGCAAGCTAGTGCGATGCCTAAATGTCTTTGTGATATCTTCGGCTGTCAAACCGCACTTGTTGATGAGAAACTCTATGGCAACAGCCCTGTCTGGTGGAGTTGTGGATGGGGCTGCTATTTATTAGGCAAATTTTATCTGGTGTTTTGTATTAAATAAAACAGGAGGAAGCAGCAAATTTGATATGGCTTGGTGATGGGGTAATAAGGGGGTTTCCTTCACCATAGGTAGCTTCCATATCAACTGAACTTCAATGAACATCTCTGAATCACCAGAAGCGTGGTACAGGGAAAGAGAGTAATTATTTTCAGTTAACATATTTTCCAAGCCTTGTCCCTTTATAATCTTGTTCGGTTTGATTTTTCTATTGTACTCCTGAATCCTTGAAATCCATTTTCCTCTGATCCCCAGGCAATCTTGTTGAGACAATATATGCTTAACAACCACATGGGAAATATATGCAATAATCATTGAATACCCAACCTAACCTTCATAATGCTTTAAGAATTGAACAAAGGCATATGCCTACTTTTCCATAGTTGAGTGCTTTAGTTCTGAATCTCGCAATGCTGTACTCGTGAAGGCTATTGGCTATTCCATACCTTGATTATTTTTCTATAACAAAACTCCTCTAATGAAAAATTCTGAAATTCTTTGGAATAATTAGAACTTACAAAATTAAAGTTGATGTTATGGTTTCTTTTATCATTCGAAATGATTTTCATCATCCCATTTCAAATCACCATCTTGTTCAAGAAGTTGCATATTGGCTTTGTTATCCAAACATCCAGATGAATTCATGGAGCATTGAAGAAGTAGCTTCCACATTAAATGTTATTAAATAAATTCCATTCATCTAAATACTTTAACGTTCAATATATTTTTTAAGTTCATCTCCAAGTAACTTCATCATCTTCCTCACGCAAGCAATAGCCAAATAGTACATGGCCAAGCATTTGTTTGTTTGAATAAAGGTGATTAAAACCTACAATAACATAATATTTTATTTTAGTTCTCGAGGGCAGTTCAATTGGTTATCACTATGATAATGAGGTGTTTTATATCATGAGATTCAGTTCAAATCTCTCCAATTTAACCATGTTTGTGGAAGGTGCATATGTAGTCACCTAGAAGTTATAGCAGTAGCTGTTCGAATCGACCTTGTGTCACCTGAGTATGAAACCCACTTAGTTGCTGATTCCTCTAGCTACAAAAAAATACACATAATATTTTATGTTAGTCCCTAGTGTGTAGAATCTAGATCAGTTGGTGATAGGGTGCACTATTAAGGCACCCCTTGTGATATTGCTGATTCAAGCCCCCGACTAGCCCTATGTGTTGCAAGAGGGGCCATGCCAGTATGCCTAGAGATTATAGTGGTAGTGATCGGAATTGACCTTGTGTCACAAAGTACAAGAACACCCTAATAAACGATTCTATGAGTTCACAAATATAACCCCAAAAACAATACTTCATGTTACATAAAAACCCCTTCCGGGCAATCCACCACCCCTCCAAACTATGCTTCAGAACAAAAAATCAAAACATAGTTAAAACTGCTCAACGAAGATTCAAAACTGTTTGAAAGATTAAAAGTTCTACACCCTATACTCAGTAATGCAGGTTTATCCCTTAAGTTGATGGAAATTGTGTGCTTGGAAGGTACAAGGGGCTTGCACTCCATGACTTTTTCCAACCACATAAAAGCTAAATTGGTTCAGGGGTACACAATCAAATTTTTAGATATTTGTATCATGTGAATTGCTACACACTAGTTTGAGTCATGCAAATGAGGACTTTTATGTGCCCCGTATAACAGCATGCACAAAGATGGAAAAACAGACCAAAACATACTGAGGATCAAAGAACCCTGTTTTCGATTGAAAATGCACATTTATTCGTATGGATAATTAACCATGACATTAAACAGCATGCACGGAGATGAAAAAACAGACCAAAATGTACTGAGGATCAAAGAACCCTGTTTTCGATTAAAAATGCACATATATTCGTCAGGATAATTAACCATGGCATTAAACAAATGAAGCAGGCATTGTAGAACACAATGAGAATAAAATTCTTGAACATTATAAAAACAAACAAATAATTTACAATAGTCTTCATTGATGTGAGTATATAACAGTCTTCATTGATATGAGGATATAACTTGGATTGTTTTTGCAAAGACGGTGCCTTTTCCAACCAGCCAAGTATGCTCTCGGGCAGCCTGGATACTTTTAAGTAAAATATCAAGTTCCTCGGAACTCACGACAGACCAGAAGGTGTTGTGTGCAAAACAATTTCATATATATATGTGTGTGTGTCTTTTCTTGCTTGTATAACAAGGGTGATTACTCCTTAAAGGCAATGGAGAGCAAGAACAAATGTGAGTTGTACCTTGGTTCGAAAAGAATGAAGCAATGTTGTTAAATTGGTACTTGTTTTTTTTTAATTTGCTTTCCAACCATGTTAACTGGCAACTGTATGATTTTAAGGTTACAAGCATCCTTGTAGGACTCTTCTTGTGACAAGGAATCCATACAACTGTTATAAACTTAAGCTTTGATCTACTTCACTTAAGTTCAAACTCATTTTAACCCCATCTATCTTACTGAAGAAAAAAATCTCAGGAACAAAATATAGGCACATGAAAAATCAAATAATGCTGTTGATAAAATCTTACAATTTTCCATAATCTTTTTGACCTGAGACACGCTCACTGTCATTGATAAACTTTCCATCTTTCCCTCCATAGTAGATGTCCCACAGTACTGAGGATTCGGCGTTCGAATCAATATATTTTGCCAAGAAACGTTCTTCTGTCAAATAAACAATACTTGGGAAATGCATCCCTATGTTCGATATTTGCATGGACTTCAATGCCTTCAGTACTCTATACCGTGGAATAATCCTGGTCTCCAAGCTGTATCCAAGCAGAGATGGATACTTAACAAGATCATCCAATGAAAGCTCAACGGAATTGACCAAAAATCCCAGATGACGCCTTAGCTTTTCCTCTGAAATCCCCAGAATCGATGACTGCCGCCTCACTAAATCCAAAATTTGTTTTTCTGAAAAGCCTAAACTTCTCATACACTGCAGTCTCTGTTCTATTTTTCCTTTTTCCGTTCCCAATATAGCACGCATAGCGATTGAAAACATCTTTGATCCCTTCCTGATGCCCAAACTCTCAGCCTGTTTAAATGACTCCAGAACGTTCTCTTCTGAAGTCATGAGCAAACGAGGCTGCTTAGCCACTAATTCCGATAACGCATCACCCTCAACACCCAATCTTTGCAAAAGTAAAATTGCAGATTTGAGTTTCTCTTCTCTGTCATGAAATATTCTTGCATTAGTGATAACTAGTTTGGCAATATCTTCTTCCTTCATGAAAGTCCTAAAGAAGCTGAGCTTAGACTTTACGTTTCTTTCGGACTTGTAAAAGAAAAACCTGGGGTTGCAAAGGACCACCTGTCGAATCTGGGCAGGGGACGTCAAGCCACAGTCATTTAACAATTCCAGAACTTCTTCTAAGTTGTGGCTGGATTTATTAAGCACGCTAGTGCAATTCTTAAATGCCTTTGTGATATCTTCGGCTGTTAAACCGCACTTGTTGATGAGAAACTCTGTGGCAACAGTCCTGTCTGGCGGAGTTGTGGATGGGGTTGCTCTTTGGGTGCAGAATCTGGTGAATTTTATCTGGTGTTTTGCATGAAATAAAACAGGAGGAAGCGGCAAATTTGATATGGTTCGGTAATGGAGTAATAAGGGGGTTTCCTTCACTGTAGGTGGTTTCCATATGAAGTGAACATCAATGGACATCATCTCTGAATCACCAGAAGCGTGCTACAGGGGAAAGAGAAATTAATTCCCTGAAGAGAAGCAGGTGGACTCGATCCTAGGATGGAAAGTGGTTGGACTTGGAAACTATAGGGGCGAAACGATCAGATAAGAAGGGATTTTTATAGTGGCATATACATATTTTTTACTTTATTGGTACCACACATATATGCATATTTTCAGAATGGTCTTAATTGTCTTCCGTTATTTTTTTTTAGAAATTGTTGATGGTGCTGGATTTATTTTCATCATTAAAAATGCAATTTAAACACTTCAATTATTTGATTTTTTAAAATTTGTATTCAATTATGTGATATGTTTTTTTAAAGAGAAAGAAGCATATATTTTTTATCATATAGCTCATTTAAGTTGGGAGTTAAGTTAATTCATCAAAAACGTGGGATTAGATTAAAACTCACATAAACTAAAGTTCAAATGACTTTATTAATGCTTAAGTTTAATACTTAATTGACCATTATTAAACTAATATTTACTTTAATGCATTTATCCTTAGGGCACTAGGAGCAAGTGGGGTTTTCTTTTGACTTAAGAGGAGACATTGAGTTTACCTTTTCATGAAGTCTAGGATTGGCCTCTAATAACCAAGTTGAAGCTTATGCCTTGTACTAGGGGGTCAAATTACTCTCTTCCCTCACTATCTAAAAGCTTATTGTAGTGAGAGATTATAAAAGCAGAATATGGCAACTTCACTTAGGCTTAAATCCTTTTGATGCTAGGTTAAGTTCAATATTCCATATTCTTCATATAAATAATGCCTGAGTAGATTTCTTGGCAAACACGACACTTCAGGAAAAAGTTGGGGTTGATTAACAACCAATGTCTCATTCAACTATTTTTGTGATGGTTCCCTCATTTAAAGAATGGCCACTCACAGGTAACATGCTTCCTTGCATCACGCGGGTAACATGCCCTCAATCACTCCTTGTTATTTCATCATGTCTCACCCTTCATGTTATATCTCTCCTATGCTTTCGTCATAAGATCTTTTGAGCTATGGTTGGTTTCCTTGTGTAGAGGTGCCATGATTGAAGAATGTGAACTCAATCCCTAATGGGAAAGGCAATTATTGGTCCAATTTAAGTGTGGGCACCTACTAGATGGATTGTGGTTGCAAGTTAATTTGTTTTTGTCACCCTTATTCCCCATCCATTCTCGTTGTTCCTTTATCATTTCAAGTCACTTCCCCAATGGCTCAGATTCGTTCTATTAGCCTTGTCCCCATAGCCAATCAAGAAGTCGTTAATCTCAAGATGGCCCTCCACCAGTAAGGAAGCATAATTGAAGAGCTTCAATCCTCTCTCCACCTTCTCCAAATTTGATACAAAAGTCTAAAATTACAAGCGGAAACATCCATGGATATTTTAATATAACATAGGCAAGTGATTCACTACGTTCAAGATGAGTGTGGGGTGCTTTGGTCACAGATAAAGGATCTTTAGGCCATGAATCCACTCGAGATTTAGACCCTCTCTCCTTCAGCTTACTCTGGAATGGCCTCTTTAGCCCAAGTAGAATCAACCATCCCAAATCTTAATTCTCTACCTCCATTGACTCTCAAGAATTAATGTTGTTGCAAGTCTCCTCCACTCCCCAAGTCCACTATGATGTAGTGTTTTCTTCTCTTAGTACTTGGAATATTTTTTCGGGACTACTCTGAAAATTTTCTCTCTAGACCTTTGCAAGTTTTCCTATTATCGTTTTGTCTAGAAATAATATGAAGCCCATTGTTTTAGTTTGGAATTTCTTAGATGGTGTTCATGTATTTTGTATATTTGTTATGTTCTCTTGATGCAATTTTTGCTAATATTAAAAAGAAAAAAGACTAAAAAAAATAGTACACACATTTTTCCACACTTTTCGAGGAATGTTGATTGGCTTGTATTTGTAAATTGTCAAGGGTGTTGGAGATAATAAAAACTATTAGATTATGTTAAGTCCCTATATTAATAGTGTAGTCCCTTATTATGTTAGTGTAGCCCCCCTTATTGTTATTGTTGTACCCGTGTAACCCCCATATTGTTATAATTGTGCCCTTACATTATTATTGTTAGGTCGGCTAGGATTACATTGTGGCCCCGCTAGGATTATATTGTGGCCCCATGGACTCCTATATATAGAAGGAAGTTTTGGTCATTTGTATCATCCAAGAATTGTTCATTCCTGTAATGTATTGGAGGTTTCCCCCTCGAAGTGGCTTATTTCTAAGACATTGATATCTCTTTTCTTCTATTTTTGGAGTTGGTTTCACAACATTTGGTATCAAAGCTTTGAGATTCTAGGGTTTCGCTGCTCCAAACAGGTCATCGTGGCATTTTTGCTATAACTTTTGTTCTACGAAGTTTCAGAAGCTGAAATTTTTAGGGTACGAAGCCGAAATCCTAAGGAAGCTCGTCGCAAAATTTTATAGCTTATTTCGCAATATTTTCGAAGATATGATCTTTGGAAGTTAGGGCGTTTTGAGGCTTTTGAATTTCATCTCAAAGAGGTGATCGTGGGAAAATATTCATATCTCTCTCTTTGAGCATCGGATTGGAATGTTGTAAAAATTGGCTGCAATTACACGGACTGTAGTTTTCAGTCTATCAATTTCAGAGCCAAAGGAGCAAACAGTGACACGTGGCAAGTCGTACAAGTTCACTCTACTGAACCAGTCCATAATTAGGTCATTGTGGGAGATTGGACATAACTTTGCCTTGAAGAATCCAAATCAAGTCGGACCTGTGGCATTTGAAAGAAGCTTCAGAGGACTACTACAAGGCCAAATTTCAGATATTGAGGATCTACAAGTATATAGATAAGTCAATTTCAATATCGAGCTCCTCAAAAGCAAGTAAAAGGTGTGTATTTGTTTCCGAATTGCATAAGTCTTGTGTAAAAAAAAAAATCAGTTTGAAGTGATTCCAAGGGCCTATTGAGCATATATTTCAGTATTGGGTTCTGAAATTCCTCCTAAAAATAATTCCATACCCATTAAGCGCTCAAAAAGCTATACTATGGCGCATGAAGAGGAAGAATTGCAGTATGACATATCAAAATTATGATACCAAGTGCAACAAGTTTCGATCTTACGAAGAGAAACCAAAGATGACATAGATGGTTTAAAAACAGAAATGGAGGCTAAGTTGGATGGTTTGAAGGATCAAATAATAGCTAATATGGATGATAAATTAGTGGAAGATCAAATCGAGCATTAACAACAAGTTCTCCAACTCTCAAAGGATAACCTAACTTTGGTGCAGAATCTAATGAAACAACAAGAAGATCAACATCACATCGAAAGAAGTTATGAAGAAACCACAGAAACAAGAACTCAACAAGTACGATCAATTTCAGAGTATCTCAGCAAGTGGAAGAACTTTCCTGTAGAAGATTCCACGTGGGAGGATGAGAATTTTATACAGAAGCATCAAGAAATAATCAAGCATTGAGGACAACACTTGTTTGAAGGAGAGGGGCATGTTAAGTCCCTATATTAATAGTGTCGTCCCTTATTATGTTAGTGTAGCCCCCCTTATTTTTATTGTTGTACCCCTGTAACCCCCGTATTGTTATAATTGTGCCCTTACATTATTATTGTTAGGTCGGCTAGGATTACATTGTGGCCCCACTAGGATTATATTGTGCCCCCATGGACTCCTATATATAGAAGGAGGTTTTGGTCATTTGTATCATCCAAGAATTGTTCATTCATGTAATGTATTGGAGGTTGCCCCCTCAAAGTGGCTTATTTCTAAGGCGTTGATATCTCTTTTCTTCTATTTTTGGAGCTGGTTTCACAACAGATTCCAACGTAACCTTTGAGAGATTGACAATGCAATTAGAAAATAAATGCATGTGTATGTCAAAAAAAACAATAAAAGCTAAAAAAAAAGTCATTAAAGAAAGAACCATGTGGCCATTAGGGAAAATATAGCATGCTCAAGTTCCAAAATCATGTGATAAAGATAAATTATTGGTGTAGCAAATTCAAAGCCTTTTTCAATGAATGGTTGTGTGATGTAAACAATGCATGCATTATATGCCCTCACACAACATCATAATCCATGTCCTTGTTGTTTCATGCTCCCTTTCTCTTCTCTCCATTAATAATCCATAATAACATCAAAAAGTAAGAATGTCACAACTGAAATGTCGCCCATATAATATGTTTGGTTCAAAGCAAGTTATGCATCTTGCAAAAACACATATATATATATATATATATTTCAACAAGAGGCTAGATGAAATGCAAAAAGAGGATACAAGCATGTAAACATTTAGATTAGATTACATCAAATTATTTAGGATCGAGGTGGGAGAAATATACGTGTATGTTACATCATGTTAAATGCACATGAAGGAGTAGTAAATAAAATGTGACTATTGAGTATGCCCCATTCCTTATAGGGGGGGTTTTGTCGCTTCCATGATTATATGCCTCACTTTTATAGGAGTGTAGGGGTCTCTTGTTGTCTATACAATTGGGATAATTGTAAGAAGAGTGCGTAGAGAAGAAGAGTCGTTAGTTAATGCTTGGTTTTCTAAGCATTGAAATAAGAAAACAAACTAGTTAAAAGAAAAGAATGTGTGAATATGTGTGCTAGCGAAAGAATTTGGTTAATTGTAACAAAGGAAGATTTGGTTTTGTTGTTTGTATTTTAAGCCTTGTCATGTAGCATAATTTCAAATTGTGTTTAAAATTAAATGTTTGTTGTGGATTTTGTAGCTAGTGATAGTGTATCTTGGATTTCAAACAAAATTACAACATGCATGGTTATTGGTCATAGAAATCGCCTCAACATCAATCCATGAACATAGAAACATTCATTTTTTTGTCAGAATCACCCCTAGTCACATTGGATTCTCATTGCAAGCACATTTCAAAATGTATTGAAATGATCTACAACATGAAGTTGGCCTTGTCCTTGAAAACTTCCATCGTAGGCTTCACTTTAACAACCACATTTGATTTTTGTGATTTCACACGAAGCCATGCCTTCAATTCCTTATTGAGATTGCCCTCTCCCAATTTTTTATGGAAAAAAAAATCCCTTCTAAGTGCCCCCATCCTTACAAAACACCTCTATTATCACATCAATTGTTACAACATCAGTCTTCTGGAATCCATCCACCATGCCCTAGAAGAGCTTCCAAGATTCCAATTAGTTACATTAACATTGAGTTAAGAAAACAAACTAATTGAATGCAGAGAATGTGTGAGTACTAGTGCTAGAAAAGGAGGTTGGCTATGTGTGAGTACTAGTGAAAAGGAGGTTGGCTAATTAAGACAAAGAAATATTTGGTCGTGGTGATACGTAAATTTCCATGGATCTTTTATTGTGCAAGCTTATATCCTTGGATCTTAAATTATATTAGCATTGGTTTATTAATCAAATTTATGAAATTTATTAAACTAAAAAAACAAAAGAATAAACAAAAGAACACACCATCCACGTGAATGAACCCAAGATGTATCCTAGGAAACCCAATACAAGAGAAAGCATGTCCAAAAGGTGAGGCCTATGATGTGCATTATTTTATTTAGTTATGATGCAAATACAATTGAAGGGGAACACTCTATGGAGTTTCTTCTTTCCTCCTATGTTATGCTCTCAAATTCCACTCCTAGATTATTTGCTCAACTCTGGAACAAGTACAATACTAAATAACAGAACCCCCTCTCTTCCTAGCAGATCATTATTTAACATAGTTTGATACTCATCTAAGTTTAGGGTTTGTGATATCCCCAGTTATTTCCACCAATGTATACAATGTAAATATTTGATTTAAAAAAAAGGTTGACTCAAGGGACATGGATTCCAGATTTGAGGGGGCTACTTGCTTGGGATTTGAAAATAGGTTTGACTTGTTGCATGACAACCATTGAAGGCTAGTATGTGTGTGATTAAATGGATTGGTTATGCCATTAATCTAGCTGAAGAAGAAGGACAAGGAGCCATGCTTGCTTTGGAAAAATTCACAAGTTTAAATGAATGAAAACTTATGAAGGATGGGTTTTGTGGGCTGTGGGGGGAGGGTGGAATTCAACCATGCAAAACATAACCACAATGGAAAAGAAGGGCGAAGAGACAAACAACATGGAGAATGCATGCAACGAAGGAGAAGGGGCAATGCAAAAGAAGAGAGACATCAATTTTCAGTGGGTAAGAAGGCAGGAAGAAATACCTCTCAGGTGAGGGACAATGGTATTTAGATTCCCTGATAGCCAAGGCTGGAGAAGGTTTTATTTGGATTTCCTTGATGGTTGGGGCGGAGAATTATCCTTTGGACTCCTGAAAGGAGGATTTTTGAATGCCTTTCTTGTTGTGGCTGTTTTTACATTGGGTTCTAGATTCCCAAGATGGGTGGGACCACTTTTTGTAGCTTTTAGGGTGGAGATATGAATATTTGGACTCCCTTGACATTCTAGGGTGGAGAATACTTCTCTGTATTCCCTAGAATTTACTAGTCGTTGAAAAATTGAAGAGTGGAGGCAATGGGCCTATGGATTCCATATGCTTTTGTTTATCACTTACATAGTTTGTGGGTGGAATTGGAAGAACATATGGAATCCATGTTTCAACTAGCCGCTGGAAGTTAATCCCTTGAGAAAAAATCACCTCGATCTCTAGAATCTAGCTCGGGGGTAACAACTGTGATTGAGGCTTGGTTGCAGCTTGTTTATGGTTAGGTGGAGAGTTGTCGTCCCGGTCTCAGTTTCCCAACTTCAGTTTCAATTCAAGATAAGTTTCTTCATATGTATCACTTGCCATGAATTTTGTGTTAGATTGTTAAATTAATTTGTATGGATTGCATGAATGGTTCATGGCTCTCTTATGATTATGAGAATAAATCTATGATGACCTTCCACATATGAATGTGAATAAATGTCTCCTTGTGTCAATGGTTCTACACTAACATTGCAGGGAAAGGAGATATGTGTGTGTGTGTGTGTTGTATGCACAAAATGATTACAATTGTGTTGTTGTTGTGGGTAAATATTGGGCAAAGGTAAAATGATTTATGTTGATTTGATTAATTATTGAGCTTAGATATTGAGTTGAAACAATGATGACTCAAGACAAAGAGGGCTTATAGAGGAAAATTTGTTTCATCCTTCCGGAACTACTAAATTCATTAGCATGATTGATATTATGAGTTGTATACACCTCATTGAAATGAATGTGAAATTGACTAGAAGTCTTATACCAATGGTTGTGTGTAAGAGGGAGAATATGCACACAAATTATAGAAGTGCACACACACACACACATATACAACGTCGTTGAGTTAAGTTGTTGATCTTTTGGGCTTAATGCCTAAAATTACTTAGCCATGGTTATTTATAATCTTTCAGGTCAATGGTGTGAAAAGTAATAATGTGGTCAAATTGCACCTTTGCAATGCCAAATAGGCATTAATACAGGAATGCACATCGTGAACCTATTTTTTGTACAGAAGTTATGCCTTAAGTTTGAAAAATATAATATATGTCTATATATTCACAAAATGAGGTTAGGACTACCATTAACACCATTTAGTTATGGAAATGGAACATAATTGTTGTTGTCATTAAAATCATTGTCTGGGCAGTGGTATATCCACAACGATTAAATTACATAATTTCTATGGGGGTTATAAGCTCATGGAGAGTCGAGACAATACAATATTTGTCGCATGGTAGAGCTAACATACTCGACTCATTTATAAAGTACTCATTTGACGTATTACTAAACAGTCAAAGGTTGTACAAGGTGATTTAAGTCAACGCCATGTGTATCAATATATATGTATATAGAATGTGTGTGTGTGTGTGTGTGTACACCCACCAAAGGTACACGGAACAAAAATGATTTTAGGTTGGGTGTGGTCTAGAGGTGACTAGCGTGATGGTAAAAGGTCGGGGTTCTACCTTATGCATGCACATAATTGGAGACCTTGGCCCTTAGGGCTAGGTCTTCGAACCATATAACCACGTATTGTGACCAAGGGCGAAAACTTCGGCTCAAATGGACAGCGTAGGTTCATCGATGAAATCGATGATTGAAAAGATAGTGGGGCCTCCCCCCCTATGACGTCAGTGAGGGGAGAGTCTTGCTTCAATCGTAACCATTAATTGAGTTGTGGGTAATCTACGGTCATGAAACTACCATGGCTTCCCCATTGTGACATCAACAAGGGGAGGGGAGGTCACACTAACCGTTGGATTACCGTCATATCTCCACCTTGGAACCGTGAAGTGGAACCAAGAAAGTGGGGGCAAGCGCTTTTAATTCCCATTATTGATCAAATTGTTTGAGTTGGGTTTTCGGATGGAGGAGGACCGCAAAAGGGGAGTCTCTGGTAATTATATATGAGCATCGAGTTCAAAGGCCTAAGTACGCTATTATTATATATTATATAATATATATATATGTGTATATATAAGAGTGTTGGTGGTCAAGGCATAAATGTGTCACTGTTTTATATGGTTATATGTGTGTGTGTGTGTGGACAATGCGACCACATGTGACATGGAAGGTAACATAAGGTACATGGTATCGAGGCATACCATGTATTGAAGTACCCCTCGGTTCTCAAGAGCCTCTTCCATTTAGTAGTGTAGTGATATGCCATGTGGGCACCACGTGGGTGCCATTTGGTAGGAAAATTAAGGTGGTACTTTTGATCTAATGAGACTTTAAAATATCATAAAGTGCAATCGTGGAGTCTGTTTGGGACCAAATTTATATCATTGGAAAATTCGTGTTGAGACAAATACAATGATGACACCTAAATTGGGTTCTAGAAACTTGGAAGAAAGTCAAAAAAAATGTTTACCCCATTTCCCTAATTGTACCAGGGACGTTGGGTTAGCATAGTAAACACATTCCTAAGGGTAAATTGGTGTGTTTACAGGTGGTATTGGAGCTTCCAAGTTCAGCTCTTGGACTGGATGGGCTCTATCACATATGAAACGAAGCCAAGGGTGAAACTTTAAGCCTTTGGAAGCAAAAATTGGTGCCCTTTTATGAAATTTAACAAATTGGTAAATCCAATGATTGGATATCTGGAGAAGGAATTGAGCATAAACTTTGGGCACCTAGCCGAAGGAAAATAATGATTACATGCAATTTATCGCATTTTATTGTGATTTGTATGTTGATTGCAGGGATGTTTTGGTATGATGGATTTTATTGAAAAATGCAATGGTATTGCATGTGTTTTCCCTTAACCATCTTGAATTTTTGGATATTCTATTGTTGTGACCATGGATGCTTGTGGATTCTTTATTATAGTTATAAATGCATGCATGGTTTTGTGTATGATTTTTTGAAGAGTACTTGCACTTTGTTAAGTGGTCTATCCTTACACAATAGGAATAAGTGTGCATGTCAATGCTCCTGTGATATGAGGGATGTGGGGAAATCCCTATGTTGTCTATAACCTGAATAGCGTGTTTTGTTTCTAATCAAATGTAATTATAGGTATATGTATATATTAGTTGGTATGTGAGAGTCCCATGGTTTGAGTGTTATATGGAAAATAACCTCGGTGGAGGTTCACTATTTATATATGATGGTTTTTAGTTTTTTTTTTTTCCTTGTGAAGGTTTGTTATTTGTGCTTAATGCCTTCCTTGTTTAAGGAATGGGGTGTAACATGTGGAAATGGTTGGTTGAAGCCTGCAAAGTTTGTTATCTCAATATGAGACAGAGCATCCATGTTCAACACTTGATTTGGATGGCTTCAAAGGTAAAGGTCTTGTGTAGACCTTCTAGATAAAGGATCTGTAGCTTTGCTAGAGATTAGTGTGCTTAGGGATTGTTGTTTGTGTTGGTTACAGCACTGAGAATGTAAACAGTATGTTGATTGCTTGCATGTGCAAGTAGATGTTGGGTATAGCACTGTGATTGAATGGTTATATATATACATTGATTGTGAGATTACCTTCATATGCGTGACACATTTCATGAATGCGAAAAGTTATAAGTTATAAAAATGAAGATGCTTATCTGTTAAATGGCCTTTAACTGAACTTTGAGATTGAAAATGCTTTGTTGTTGTTGGCCTTGAATAAAGAAGTTGAATATACATACTAATATGGTTACTTGTGGAAAAAACTTGATTCTTCAATTAGTGAAGATGGTCTCAGTAAAGAGGCTGAATGAAACTAATGAAAGTTGATTTTAACATGCTATAATAGGGGTCTCCATAAAGAGGCTAATAGTAATTAATGCCGATAATTTTGGGTAAAAGTTTGAATTTTTATCCTATAAAGGCATGATTATACATATATTGATGTGCTCATATGCATGAAAATTATGATTTTTTTAAAGTTATAAAATATGCATACTTACGTTCTAAATTTTAAGACATGTGACTAATGAATGTATTGAGATGTGTGTGCAGTTGCAGGATAGCATGCTTGGTATAGCATGGCATGGAAACAACTAACGTGTGCTCTGCAGTGATAATATTAACAGTTTAATAAAAGTGGCAACACTTAAATATATTCGTACAACAAGAAGAGAGTGGCTTACAAGAGCTCTCAAGCACTTGAGACAACAAAGTTTAATGTTGATGGAGAAGGAAGAGGAAGGGGCCTCTTCCTTAAGACCCTTCCTCTTCCTTAAGATCCTCTGATAAGTATTTGTTTGACACCTTATTCTCAATGGGTAGGTGTGGAATGCGAATGGACAAAAGGATTCCAAGAAACCACTTGGAATGTGAAACCAAGGGTCACCTAATGTATTATATATATGCATCTTTATGAATTATAATGCAACTCATGTCTTATCTTTCTCATGAATTCTATGTCTAGTGTGTTTACCATGGCTTAATTCAACATGGTATCAAAGCGGGTTCCTTCCTACCCTGCTCAAATTTGAATCACTATTTTTGTGGTGCAATTATTTTGGGCATTTCTCTGCCTTTGTGCAGAACAGTCTCATTGTCAGCTTCTTCCTGACCTGTTCTTCACATTGCCTACAATATCAAAATAGAAAAAAAGGTGTAGTCTCTACTAAAGACTTTGTACTCTCGACGCTCTGACTCTCTTGCTAGTTACATTGTAATACCTGATCCAATGCTTTTTATTGTAATGTAATTCAAAATCACAGAATTGATGCCATTCATATAAAAAATCTCCTTTTCTTTCATCCCTGGCCATCGAGCCACAATTTCTTCGCAGACTTTCTCCCTCACATCGACCACTGTTTCCCCTGCAAGGAAACTCACTAGTTGGTATTTTCCTTATCAAGCCCATAGGCGGTACACCCCTTCCATTTCTCCACGCTTTTGGCATTACTGCGACCAGGTCCCTCCGAATCATCAACTAGCGTTAGATTTGGGCAATGCATCCTGAATTAGCTCAGGCCTCCATGATTCACAACCCTCTCACCAAATTAAGCTACAACATATATTTAGATTATTGAAAGCCCACATACACTTCTTAACGAGCTGTGTATTTGATACCATTTCCAAACACTAGTTGCTTCATACAGACTCTCAACTTCTATTAATACGCATCTTCAGCCTCTATCAGATATATCGTGCCTCTGTGGTTTCTCCTCCCGACTCCTAGTGGATTTGATGAAGGATTTGTTGTTTGAGCTGTAGTCTGGCCTGGCCCTTGTCCAAACAGAGTAGCAAAAGGATTATATTCAAATAAAATCCCACTGTAGCCTCCATACGCTATACCACTATTAACGCATAACACTGACACCTCTTCCCTTGACATTGTGGCTCTAGTATAACACTCCACGATTATAACAATCCTCTCCCAGTATATAACACTCGACTCCCCTCACGTCAAGTCTTCTCTCACAGTTGGACTCCCAGATTTGGTTGCTCCCACGCCGAGGTTACTTCAAACCCATGCATGCTATACCAATTGTGTCATTCCCTCATTGCACGTTGCCTGGACTGCGCTACTCCTATACGCTGTCTGGAATACCGAGGTGATTGGATGACGTGCCGCTGACTAACCCCTTCACCACCGATGGAGGAGGAACACTGACTGGTGGGAGGAGGAGGAATGTTATCAGTGGACTAGTATCATTGAGTGAATTATGAATAGTTATCATGGAAGCATGGCATGCCAAAAATATCACATTGTCATCAAAGTTTCTCCTTAGAAAAGTGTATAGCAAATTAAATGTCGGTGTGAAGTTAAGAATCACCCATTTTGATTCAGATGAGGGATGACATGCTATAATTGTTTAGAGTTAGATTTTTGCAAATAATGATTAGAGGTCCGTCACGAATAAAGAAAGAGCAGAATTTGTAGTTTGTAGCAACTTGCACGAACAATTAAAGGACAAAAATTGCAGACTCGAATATTTTGAAACACATGCAACAATGAAGGTCTTTGATGGTAGTTCCAGGTTCTCTCGGACTATCAGGTGGTGAATATAATAATATTTATCAATAGTTGCAACATTGAAAGTAATGTTAAAGCAATGGTGAATGGCATATAAGTTTTTAATATGCCTTGGTGATTGATATTAAATTCCTTGATGTGTTATATTGACTACTGCATAAATAGTTTCTAAATGCCTAAAATTGATAATTTATTAGAGTTGTTGAGAACTCTAATGGCGTCTACCATTGAAAGTATAGTTAGAATAAAGGACACCATTTCTGATATTCAAACATGTTTACAAGATACATAGGGAAAGATTGATTTTTTGCAGCTTGAATCTCAGCTTCAACAAGCATAATTACATTAGCAAAGTCATCATTCTGAACTTTTTTGTGTTCAGAACATTGAGACAAACTCTCATTAGCAACAAGAAACTATTCAGATCATTGAGCCCAATACAAGAGCAGATTTGCATGCAGAAGCAAACATCCAGCCTGCACTTCCCAAGCCCATCATCAAACCTTGGGAAGAGCTTGTTCATAACAAGCACAAAACAGGTCTTGGATATGACAAGGAGTTGTCCTTTCATATTCCGGATTACACCAAGCCCATCAAATTTCATAGTGACGGATTTCTTCACGATAGATCACCTTCATTTGTTCTAGATTCTGCTCCTCTTCCATAGCAGCAACAACAAACTGTAAAATGCCAACACTGTGATCGAGTTGGCCATATGAAAGATCATTGTTTCGATCTTCACCCATGCAAGCATTGTGGTCGGCACACCCATTCTTCACATAGATGCTTCAGAAACAAGCCTCCTACAAGAGAAAATATTCATCTTGAATGGATCGCTTCTTGGAAATGGGCATCAACAGCCAAGAATATGTTTAAGTCATATGTCCGAACTTTTTCTAGAATATTGAATAATCTTTTAGTTGAGTTTTTCACCATCATCTCACCTTGTACCTGACAGTGGGGAAAATGGTGGTCATCTATAAGCTTCGAAGCCACATCAAGTGAGCATGAGCCACAATCTCTCATTCCAGATTCAGAGTTGTAGCTAGAGACACAACAGTTCAAGCGAGCCTGAGCCACAACTTGTCATTCCAGATTCAGAGTTGTAGCCAAAGACATAGATGCCCATGAGCATGCCTTTGGTTGGTGGTCAGCCTTAAACCATCTATGCGAGGTTGATATTCTTCCTCTTCAAAGAATTTAGGACACTTCCTCTAGCATAAGACTTCAACTTCTTACCAGTTTTGGAAGAGTACCAGGAAATGCATCAAGCATTCCAAAGTTGGCGGTCATCCTTAAACCATCGCAGGTTGTAGACCTCCCTTCTTCTAGGTTGAAGGTCTCCCTCTTCAAAATATGAGGAGCACTTCCTCTAACAGAAGACCTCAGCTTCTTGCAGTATTTGGAAGAGTTTCGGGAACTGCACTATGCGTTCCAATGTTGGTGGTCATTCTTAAACCACCTCTTTCTGCCAACATTTCAGAGAGCTTATTCAACCTAGTGTTTCCATGCATACTTTGCATATTTGTATTACAGCTCTCTTCTTGGACTCACACATACCCCTTCGGATTAATGGGGGGAATGTTGGACACCTAATCCTCAATGGGTATGTGTGGAAGGCGAATGGACAAAAGGATTCCAAGATATCACTTGGAATGTGAAACCAAGGGTCACCTAATGTATTATATATATGCATCTTTATGAATTGTAATGCAACTCATGTCTTATATTTCTCATGACTTCTATCTCTCGTGTGTTTACCATGGTTGAGTTAAATAGTATTGAAGGACTCCTCCTAGGTGAAATTGGAGGGGAATTATAAGTTTAAAAGGGTCATAAAATCTTGAAGAAGGCTCGGGCTAAGATTTTATTCATGAAGTATTGAAAACACTGGAACTCATGGGGATTGAGTGGTTGTGATTTCTTAATATTTTATGTTTTATGTTCTTCAATTGATTTTATGTTTGATTTGTCATTTTGACTACTAATTGTGCATGGTCATGTTGTTTTGTTTGTTGTTTTCCCTTATGATTGTTGTCGTGCATTTCGTTTTTACAATGTTTCTCTTTGTTTCCTCTTGAAATTTCCTTTAGATTCCATGTTTTTTTTCGATTTTTATGCTTGGTGGGCTCGAGACAAGTTGGTTGAGGTGGCAAAGAATCCACAAGGGCTTTGGTAGAGGGTCAAGGAGGATTGACATAATAATACAAATTGAGAGAGTCTTATGCATAAGCAATGAGTATTGTAAATGAAAATGAGAAAAGTCAGGAAGGGGCAGTGTGTGGCTGGCATGAACAAAAACACATTGATAGTGGGTAGATGGGCTAGAAAATGCCATCATTGGGATACCTTGAAACATTACTCCTGAAAATGACAACAGACATAAATGAGGAAATATACATGTGACATAAATTTGACTGTGCAAACAGTGCTAGCAAAAATAACAACTCAGAGCCTTGGTATTAATAACAAAGTCAAGGGTAAAGGGAGGAATTCAAGTAAAAGAATTCCTCTGGTCGCATGTAACTATTGTTGAAATTTCATGCATGCTTTCATAGAAGCAGGGAGTTCTCTAAACCCTGATTCTAGTTGACATGTGTTAATGTGTGTTGACAACCAAGTGGGCTAGTTGGTCCATGGGATAATGGAAAGTAATAAGGAAACCATGAGAATGGATCAAAGGAGGTTCTCATGACCTTAACCCAATTTACAGTTGTAAATCTATGATATGTTCATGATCATGTCAATGTTTATATACATATATGAATGTCATTGTGATTGACAGGTTATTGTCTGGATCATTCTTATGAAAGAATGATTGATCGTGCTTATGAATTTAGCATATGAATGGATGGCATTTTTGCAACTCATGCTTATGTGAAGAATTAATTGGGCAAGAAGTAGCCCTGGTCGATTTATGATCTCGATGTCATGTAATTATGATTCTCATATTATGCACATGTTTGCATTATGAACAGGGAATGTTGAAGGATATATCAGCAGAATGAAAGCAATGTGATATGTGGCAAGTTGGGACAAGCATGAACAATTGAAGGATACACATACCTGGGATTTGGATTGTGGGTGCACATGGAAAAAACATGGAAAAGGGTAATGTTCAAGTGAAGGAACAGTGTCCTCTGGATTCTCGGTTTGGGTGGAGGCCTTATATCCTTTGGATTCTTGATTTATATAGGTGAAGACAGTATAGTCTTTGGACTATCAATGATATGATACGGTAGGCTTGCAATCGGTTATAGTGTTGTATAGTTTGTATTGTGCCATGTGTACATGTGTTGTATATGTGTATATGTTTTATTGTGCCACATGTATATGTCTATGCGTTGTATAATGTGTTGGGACATGTAGGTATGGGACTATCTTGGCCCTTATATTATGTAATGTGTCGCATGGATGTGGGTTAGCCTTTGGCTTACGGATGATAATGAGGATGGTTAGCCTATGAATTCCAATGATAATATTTTTTCGACAGAAGACTACCAAGTTTGGTAGTGCCCATAATCGCAAATGGGCTTTATATATATGGTCATCATTGGGTGTAGGTATAAACCTTTGTATTCTCTTGATGATTAAGGGTGGAGATGAGCCTCTAGATTCCCTTGTTGCTTTGGAAGCCAATCCAACATGACTGTGGGGTTGGTGTTACACAGTAATTTGTCACCATGTTCACTTCCCGTCCTCGATCCTAAAGTGCCCTGTGATGAAGACTGTGCAGTATATCCACCTTTGAAAAATACATCAAGATATCCTTTAAAGATTAAAAGAAATTTTCCTTGAAGAATTTCTAAAGAAGCTTAGCTAAAAACCCTAAATTTATGGGTCAGCACTTTTATCGAGTTACCTGCCTCTAGGGATGGAAAGATACCTATTCTAGCCTAGTGATGTCAGCACTCTTCTAATTGGAAAAACTACGTTGAACCCTTTTTGGCAGTGTTTCCTCAAATGGAGGAGAAATTTCATCCTCTAGAAGTTTCCAATACGGCGAGCTGGATCTTGTTCGGTGGAGATAGGGTCGAGCTCTCTCATTTGGAGCTCTTGATCTTATGAATACGGGATTATCCCTTGAGAAGTGGGTCTTCCTCCTTCTTTCATGGGCTCTAGCTAACTCCATCTCGTTCCTATAAATCGATCCCCATCCCTCCACTACTAGTTGGTCATTGTTGGGTTGGTCTGATCATCATCCTTTGCATCCTTATGCTTTTTTGATGTCTAATCTGCCAGTTGGGAGAAGGATCACCTGAGAGCCTCAGTTTGGACTCGGATTACACCAAAGGGAGGCCTCCAACATCAAGGCCACGGTTTCAAGCTTCCTCTTTTATATTATCAATAATATATCTGGTGTTTCACTTTCTATATTTGTTTGGATATCCATATAAGTAGCCTAATTCTTCTTGATCTGTTAGGTAATTGATGTTCAATGTATGCTTTGTATTGGATTACATTTTTTGTTGTCTCTTTATCACCTACAGGTATTTCAATGCCACTAGGAGCAAGGATCGAGCATAGAGGATTGTGGATTAAGGCCTTCACCAAAGAGTTGAGCATAACATCAGGAAGTGGTAGGCCCTTTTCCCTGTCTCATCCTGCTTTGAATGTTAATTAAGAAAGTGTTCATTAGATAGTCTCATAAGTTTCTAGACCCACTCTAGGGCTAGAGAGATCGCCTCAATCAGCAGAGGGGATTGTCTTCACAACAAAATTGGCGAATCCACCTTAGAGCTTTAGCATCTTTGCCTTCCCTTTTCTAGTTTGGTTTTTTATCAGTTTGACCGATCTTTGAGATCTGAGTCTGTTTAGGTCTCTATAGGTCTGCATAGGATTTGGTCATCGCTTTAGGGTGTCAAGTTTGGTTTGAGTGTGGAAATTATTTTTTATTTTTCCTTGTTCAGCGCCCTTTCTACTCTTACAGTAGCTCTGACAGCGTTGTTTTCTGTAACACAATCGCATTGATCTTCCTTTCAGCACTGTTCTGTCTCCCACAGACGCGCCGATCCCAAAGATAGGAAAAAATATAGGGTTTCCCTTTAGATTTCCAATGTGTCTTGGCCTCTACAATGTCTTTTGAGTTTGAATGACCTGCTTACCACTGTGTTTGGTGTTTTTACTTTGTTTGAGGGATTGGTTTGCCTCTTTGACTTTGCTTTTGCTTTGGTGGATGTTAAATCATCCTCTAGGTTTTCTAAGTCAATTAGCCTTCACTTGTAACTTGTGCTTATCATCAGAGAGTTGTTAACTCTGTCTCAAATTTTTGCTGCAATCATTTCAAACACCATTTCACATCACTTTTGGCTTGTGTTTGAGGTTGTTTCCCTTTGCATTGTGTCATCACCACACTTTGGAATCACCTTCGATTAATTATCAAATATAGATTACAATTGTTTGATTTGCAAGCTGTGTGTTTTGATGTGATTCCCCATTTCAAAATATTAGATTGAAAGTCATTTTCATTTTAAAGCTTTTGGATTGGTTTATTTTTCTTTATTTCGAAAAGAAAGGTGAAAATCTTTTTCATTTAAGTATTTTTGAAACAATTTGTTTTCCATTCAAGAAAGAAAAAGTGAAAAGTGTGATTTTTTGCAAATTATTTATTTGTTAGGTTAGTTTTACTTTGCTTTTTTATTGCATAAAAGCAAAAGAAAAAACAAAAATATGTTTAATGCATCTTAGTGGAAATATAAGTGATTCCACTTTTTAGTAAGTTCTCATTTGGGGGATAGTGAAAGTGAATTCAATTTTTAAAAGTTGCATTTCAGTAATTTTACGCTAGTTGAGGAGCATCATTGTTTATTTCATTACTTGCATTTTGCACGCTTGTTTGCATTTCTTCCCTCATTAGTTTATAAGTTCATCGAAATGAAATGGATTCTTTTTTGAATTTAGCTGCATTATAGGATTCAGGTGACATCACCATAGAGCCAAAAACTTAAACATAATCAAGATCAACTTTAAAATTTATTCAATTAACCTTAAGGAGCATTTGAAATTAATGCAAACATTTAGAGGTCTAGGCTAGAGACGTGTTTCGACGTCATTAAGCATTGCAACTGTCGCTAATAGTCTGTGTTACATTCTGGAGGTGAAAAACCCCATCCCACGTATGGAAGTATATAGGACTGTGCTCCATGTATGAAAAGTATAAGGGGATGCTCTCATCATACGCTTACACATTAGACAACGCTACTACGAACTGGACTCCCATGTACTGTTGATTATATATGGGGAGACCCCACTAGGTTGCAAACCTACCATATGTAACTGAGTTGGCCGCCTTGTAGACGTGATACACCGAACAAAACATTCAGAGAGATTGGTTGTAGTATGTTAAGTCCTTGGTAATTTCTTCTATCATTTTTCACCAAGTTGTATACTACAGTGCACGGATACCTGGTAATCCTTTATGCCTAGTTCACCCTTTTTGATTTATTTTGTGTTTAATTTCAAAAATTAATTGCCCACGATAACATCATGCCTGTGCATTTCTCCGACCTCATCTTGCTTAGTTAATTATAAATCTTGATTGCTCAATAAAGTGATTCCCCTTTTTTCTTTTATTGATTTTTTCAAAAAAGTCATCGTGGTTGAATCCTTGAATTCGCCTCATTCCTCTTCTGAAGGAACTCAAGAGCCTCCTCCTGAGATTTTGAAATTTTCAGTTGGACCCCTTGAAGCTCAAGGTGTTGAACTTGGAATTTCCATAAGTGTCCAACCAATCTCTTATCGACCACCACCTGATGATCTTCTTTCGTCATCCTCTGAGGATCTTGAGTCAGAAATTCTTGAACCGTCTGCACATTTTATGGTCTTTCCTCCCAATCCTCTCTTTGATCCACTTGTGGTCTCGCCTCAATGAGCATACAATCCTTTTGACGATCCCAGTGTTCCCTTTAGTGCTTCTCCTGTAGCGCTCCCTAAAGTACTTCACAGGAAACTACTACAACTCATGTCCCGATGGTAGACATCGAATCTATGTTCCCTCCTGGAGGTTTTCTCTATGTCACTACTCCTCAAGATACAGGAAGTAGGATGAGTATGCCCTCTAGTTAAGTCACATCTACGCTTCCGCATGGGTATACTTCTCTCGGGAGTCTCATTTCAGGAGCCTTTGGGGCTTCATCCTTGTTTCATTGTCTTGTTTGGTCAATGGAATTCCCTCCATCGAGTCAGGACCATTTGTTTCAAATGTGGTTGTCGTTTCTCGACAAATGATCATTTCGCTAGGACCATCTACTCCCTTGGTACTATCTATGATCACTGCAGTTCCACATTTGAGTGGACAATATACGGTTTTTTCCATGCCTGGGGGGAAATCAAATCCTCCACATGTACCTCCCATTTCGAGTGGGGGAATTCTAAACTCTGGACCCGTTTCGGGGGCGAGACAACCCAAAGCTAGTCTAGATGGAGCAGTGCTTTCACAACCAACAAGTACTGTCATAAGAACCGCTATACCAGTTGGTCACTCTACTTCAGGTCAAATATTTTATCAACAACCCCACGTTCAGTATTCTCAGGTGCAGCAACCCCATGTCCAACAACCGAACGTACAATACCTGCACGTTCAACAGTCGAACACACAATATCAATATGTTAAGCAATTGAACCTATCTTATTCATATGTTCAGCAATCGAACATACAATATTAGTATGTTCCGCGACCAAACATCTCACAATAGTATGTCCAACAACCCCAAAATCCAATGGGTGTTGTTGCGATGAACCTTCAGTTTGGTCCTCAAACCCAAACTAGTCCAAATCCTCCTCTGGGTCAAGCTAGCACTTACCCTCATCAGGCAGGTACTTAGTACCAGAAAATTCCTCAAGGTCAGTACTAACAACCCCAGCATAGGCCTCAAGCTGACGCCTACCCTCACCAACCTGGTACTCAATACCAGTAAATTCCTTAGTATCAGTACCAGCAAGCCTAGCAAGGGCCTCAAACTAGCGCTTAACTCAATCAACCTAGTGGTCAACACTAGAAAACTGCGTAAGATCAGTACCAGCAGGCCCAACATGGACCTCAAACTAGGAAATATTTCTAGCGAGGAACACAATTTTCAACTCAGAAGGGGCCTTATCAATAGCCCCATTAGGCTCCTTACATTCAACAACAACTGCAACAATTTCCTTACCACCAACCATGCGGACAATATGCGTATCAAGGTCAAAATCAGCCCCATTGGGGGCAGAACCCGTACCAACCAGGTTTGAACCCAGAGATGGGTAACCTCCGACAATCGTTTTCTCCTCATCACCTTCCTTTGCCATTTCTGGCTACGTTGGAACTATCAGATGTGTCTAAGCTGACAAATGACCCCATCCAACACATGTTGCATTGGACTCCAATTCCAACCAAAATTCCCGGTGATTGTCCGAATTTTGAAGGAAAATATGGGGAAGACCCCCAAGCCCATAGGCTTCCAATTTTCCTTCAAAAGTTCCAATTGATTGTCCAAGAACATACCATTTATGTTCTTCTTCCAATTCTTGGGTCGATGATTCAATTCGTCTGTGTCTTTTCCAGCCCACTCTAACAGGTGTTGCTGCTAAGTGGTACATTGAACTTCGTCGTGGTGTCTACTACGATTTCAATATCTTAGTCATGGCCTTCCTCACCCACTTCCAATTACATGTCCGGTATGAGACTGGCACCCATCTCTTGAAATATTTGCAGCAATCATCTGCTACTCATATTTCAGATCATATTCACGAATGGAGGCGCAGGTGTCACCTTATCAAATTTGATATCCCTGATCAAATGTTGACTGAATGGTTCACCAAGTATTTTGTTCCAAAAATTGCCAAATATATCACTATGGGTGGTTGTGTGATGGAAGAGGAAGTCATTGCCCGAGCTCAATATCTAGATTTGGACTTTTCCTAATTTGGAACACTATATGAGCTCTTACCTGATGCACCACGTCCTTCAACCAATCTGGCATAATCCAAATCTCCTGCTACACCTCTTGTTGATGGCGTCATTGGGACAGTGGCCCATATTGACCATAGTACACCCAAGGCTTCTTCGAAGTCTAAGTCTACTTCTACCACTTCTCCCTCCACTCCTTCGAACAATTCGAAGAATCCTGGTAAAACCTCTGAGGTTAATGTTGTCCAATCTACCGCAGCAGACAAGTCCTCAAAAGGTAAAAATAACGGGAAAGGTAAAGCCAAATCTGATAACATCAAACAGGAGTCCTCTAAGTCGTATGTTGACGATTCTTCCAAGTGTAAGCCCAAGTATCCTTGATTAATATGTGATGACGACCATTATACCAAGGATTTTCATCGGTGTGCCGAAGTTTCCTGTCTCCTGAAAGGCACACCCGAGACCCTGGTTGTCTTGAAAGAACCTTTCCTACTCAGTAAATGAAAATGGTAGATCAACCCTAATCTCTCGCCAGCTCCGAGGTCTTTATGGCTGGTACAGAACCCATTTTTGTTGCCACCCGATCGAAAGATTACGCGAATCCCTCAAAATCTCCCGAATTTGGAAGTCCTTTAGTCGTGCCCATCACAATGGAAGGAACTATTGTATGCTATCAGAGGGATTGATCTTGTGGATTCCAATCTTATTACTTTCTATCTCAATAATTTTTTTCCTCAGCTTCTATCTCAAGTGCCTTTTTTTATTCAAGTCATTGTGATGGGGATTAACATTAATCGGATTGTCTTTTATGAAGGTGCTTCTACCTGCATCATATTTATTGCCCATTGGAAATCCATCAGTGCTCCTCCATAAAGTCAGTCCCCTAACACTCTGGAAGCCTTTGATGGCAGAGGCTCTCAGTCGTATAGTATTCTCATATCCTTGCCAATTCACTTAAAGGGTCAGATGGTGAACATAGAAGTAGAAGTGGTAAATGCCAACCTCAACTACAACCTTCTTATTGGGCGTAGTTGGACTCATGTTATGGTTTGCGTGGTCGCCACCCTTTTCTGTGCTCTTTGCTTTCCTCATCACGGGAACATTGTCACCGTCAATCAACTCTCTTTCTTTTCCTCTGATTCCTCAACTAGTCCCTATATTACTACTGCAGTCCCTTATTTTTGTTAGTGTAGCCCCCTTATTGTTATTGTTGTACCCCCGTAACCCTAATATTCTTATTATTTCACCCTTACATTATTATTATTAGGTCGGCTAGGATTATATTGTGACCCCATGGACTCATATATATAGAAGGAGGTTTTGTCATTTGTATCATCCTAGAATTGTTCATTTGTGTAATTTAAAGGAGGTTTCCCCATCAAAGTGGCTTATTTCTAAGGCGTTGATCTCTCTTTTCTTCTATTTTTGGAGCTGGTTTCATAACATTGGGTATAGGAGCTTCGGATTCTAGGGTTTTCGCTGCTCCAAATAGGTCATCGTGGAATTTTCACTATAATTTTTTATTTTTTTATTTTTATTTTTTATTTTTTTTATTTTTTTTTGTGAAGGTTCAGAAGCTGAAATTTTTATCACGCAAAGCTGAAATCCTGAGGAACTTTGTGTGAAAATTTTAGATCTTGGTTCGCAATATTTTTGGAGATATGATATGTGGAAGTTAGGGTTTTTTCAGGCTCCTGAATTTCATCTCAAAGAGGTGACCGTGGGAAAATCGTCATAACTCTCTCTCTCTCTGAGCATTGGATTGGAATTCTATAAAAATTGATCGCAAGTACACAGACTGTAGTTTCCTGTGTATCAATTTTAGCACCAAAGGAGGAAACAATGACACGTGGCACGCCGTACAAGTTCACTCTACTGAACCGGTCCATAATTAGGTCATTGTGGGAGATTGGACATAAATTTGCCTTGAAGAATCCAAATTAGGTCAAACCTATGGCATTCAAAAGAAGATTCAGAGGGCTAATACAACATCGAATTTCAGATATTGAAGATCCGAAATAACAGAGATAATTCAGTTTCAATATTGAGCTCCTCAAAATCAAGAAAAAGGTGTGTTTTTTTCCGAATTGCATAAGTCTTGTTTGAAAAATCAGTTTGAATTGATTCCAAGGGCATATTATAGAATATATATTAGTATTAGGTTCTAAAATCCCCCCTAAAAAGAATTCAACACCCATTAAGCCTTCAAAAGTCTCTACTATGACTCATGAAGACGAAAAAGTGCAACATGACATACCAAAAATACAAGAGCAAGTGCACCAATTTTCGCTCTCGCAAAGAGCAACAAAAAATGACATGGAAGTTTTGAATAAAGGTGTGGAAGCTAATATGGATGGTTTGAAGAAAGGCATGGAAGCTAATATGGATGGTTTGAAGAATGGCACAGAAGCTAAGATGGATGGCATGGAAACTGGCATGGAAGTTAAGATGGATGACATGGAAGCTAAGATTGAAAACATGAAGAATGATGTAAAAGCAGACATGGAAGGTTTGACAAAGTGGATACAAGAAATTTTTCCTAACAACGAAAATATAGTATAGAAAACTCATGATGAGAACAAAATCAATTTTAATCGTGATTTCATAAACTCTAATGTTGGATGGAAGACCCACCATATTACAAAGATCAATATGAGGAAGTTTGATGGCAAGGATCCCGTAATAGGGATAATACAAATGGAGCAATATTTTGATCTCAATAATGTGCAAAACACACAAAAGGTACACATTTCAACTTTATATTTAGAACAAAATACATTTGTATGGTATCAATGGCTTTGCTCCCGTAAAAAAATTGTCACTTGGTCAATTTTACGGAGGAAATGATAACACATTATAAGGATACAAAGAGCAACACCTTTTTTAGCCAATTGATAAATCTCAAACAAAAGGGTTCAGTGGGGGAGCATAATGAGGACTTACAAAAATTGAATATAAGGGTAACTGATATTCCAGAGGAACACATGATTGATGTCTTCATAGGGACTTTAAAGTATAACATCCAACATGAGGTTCGCGTTTGGGAACCTGATTCATTGGAGAAGGCATTCAGGTTGGCAAGAAAAATTGAATGTAAAATTATGGCGACAAGGAAGCCTACCACTCACATCTATAAAGATGGAAGTGTTGCTACTCCTAGACTTCCACAACCTACAAGGTTGACACCACAACAATTGGAAGAAAAAAGAGAAAAAGGGATTTTCTACAGTTGTGATAGAAAATACACTAAAGGTCATAAGTGTTATGATAAGAAATTATTTTACATAGATTGTGAAGAGGAAGAAGAAAATGAACAAGAAACTTCAAAATAAGAGGATGTACATCAGAAACCAACCCTAGAAGAAGAAGAAATGATTCTGACCATATCGTGTAATGCATTGGCAGGAATTACCACTCCTCAAACTCTCAAGATATAAGGACATATCAAGAAGAAAAAGGTAATAGTGTTGATTGATTCGGGTAGTCCCCATAATTTTATTCATTGTAAGGTAGCCAAGGAATTGAATTGTTTCCTATACCCGACACTAGAATGTTAAGTGATGGTTGCAAATGAAGGAACCATAAATTGCTCTGAAAATGCCATAATATCAAGCTAACCATGGGGGAATATGTATTGAATAGTCCAATGCTTTCCATTCCAATGGGAGGTGCTGATGTTGTACTAGGAGTACAATGGTTACAATCTTTAGGGATGGTAGCTTTTAATTTTCAAGTACTTTTCTTGAAAAAAAAGTCAGAAGGAAAGGAATTCGAATTATGGGGTATCGCAGGGAATTCGGGAAAGATGATAAGCTCTAATGTCATGACAAAGCTTCTGAAGAAATAACAACGAGGTGTAATTGCGCAATTATGCTCACTAGAAGTTCCAACATCAAAATCATCTACTTCTCCAAATATCCAAAAAGTTTTGGACAATCATTCCAAGGTGTTTGAAACTCCAAAAGGACTCCCACCTATTCGTGACCATGATCATGCTATTCATTTGGTTCCAGGAAGTGTTCCTCCAAACATCAGGCCTTATAGATATCCTTATTTCCAAAAGAGCGAAATTGAACGTATGATTGCAGAAATGTTAGAGGCTCATATAATTCAACCTAGTCAAAGTTATTTCTCTACTCCAGTAGTATTGGTGCACAAGAAGGATGGATCACGGCGCATGTGTCCGGATTATATGGAGATCAATAAGCTCACTATTAAATATAAATTTCTCATTCCCGTGATTGATGAATTATTGGATGAATTACATGGAGCAATTTATTTTACCAAGTTGGATCTTCGTTCAGGATATCATCAAATTAGAATGAAGACTGAAGATATTCCAAAAACAACATTTCGAACTCATGAGGGTCATTATGAATTTTTGGTCATGCCTTTTGACCTTACGAATGCACCTTATACATTTCAATGGTTGATGAATTCCATTTTCAAACCCTTCCTTAAAAAAATTGTGCTAGTATTTTTTGATGATATACTAATTTACAACATGTCTTGGAAGGATCATGTTCAACATGTTGACAGGGTACTCAAACTATTGGAGGAGAAACAATTATATGCAACAACATCCAAATGTTTCTTTGTAGCACAAGAGGTGGAATATTTGGGTCATATTGTATCTCATGAGGGTGTTAAGGTAGACCCTAACAAAATTAAAGCCATTAAGGAATGGAAAGTCCCGACAACCATAAAGCAATTGCGAGGATTTCTCGGGTTAATAGGGTATTATGACAAGTTTGTTAATAATTATGGGAGAATAGTAGCACCTCTAACAACATTATTGAAGAAAGATGCATTTTCATGGACTCCTAAAGAAACTAAGGCCTTTGATCATCTTAAAGAGGCAATGTGCCTAGCACCGGTCTTAACTACGCCAGACTTCACAAAAACCTTTATTGTGGAATGTGATGCCTCGGGAAATGGAATTGATGTTGTTTTAATGCAAGAAGGAAGACCCATTGCTTTTGAAAGTCGTCCAATCAAAGGAAAGTATTTACAGAAATATATTTATGAGAATGAAATTTTAGCAATACTACATGCACTAAAGAAATGGTGACCTTACCTAATGGGAAGACAATTAAAGGTAAAAACTGATCATGATAGTCTTAAACACTTTTTGGAACAAAGACTACCTTCAGAAGAGCAACAAAAATGGGTCACAAAGATGTTGGGTTATGACATTGAAATCATCTACAAAAAAGGGAAACTAAATGTTGTTGGCAGATACCTCAATAAATAATAAGAGGTGTATAATGTTGTGTTATTTCTCGTTATCCAACTTTCAGATTGATAACTGGCTATGGGATGAATTGGAAGAAGGACTAAGAAGTGTGGACACTCATTCAAAATTTGCAGCAAGGTCCTAGTACATCTGATACATTTATTTAGAAAATGATTCCTTATGGTACAAAGATCGCTTATATATTTATAAGAATTCCCAACGAAAACAAAATATTCTTTTGGAATTGCACACTTCTCCTTTAGGAGGACACTCGGGATCTTTGAAAACTTACCACAAGGTGAAGAAAGAATTTTTTGGGATGGCCTTAAATCTTATATTCAAAAGTTTGTAGCGGAATGTTTGGTTTTCGAGCAAAATAAAGTTGAGACAATTAAGACCCCGGGTCTTCTACAACCTTTATCAATTCCAAGTCAACGTTGGGAGGAGATTTCAATGGATTTTATCACAAGTTTACCTAAGTCAGAAGGAAAGAGTGTCATCATGGTGGTAGTTGATAGACTTACCAAGTATGCACACTTTTGTGCATTATCTCATCCATTTAAAGCAAGTGCAGTTGCTACTGCATTTATGGAAACAATTCAAAAGCTACATGGAAACCCAAAGTTTATTGTAAGCAACAGAGATCCCATTTTTACTCGAAATTTTTGGACGAAATTATTTTCTTGTTTGGGTACTCAACTAGCTCATAGCTCATCTTATCATCCTCAATCTGATGGTCAAACTGAGATAGTGAATAAATGTTTGGAAGGTTATCTTCGTTGTTTTGTATATGATAAACAAACACAATAGGTCAAGTAGTTACCTCTCTTTAAATGGTGGTATAACACTTCCTTCCATACTGTAGCAAAAATTACCCCATTTATGGCACTTTATGGATATGATCCACCGTCCATCACATCATCTTTAAGAGAAGATTCTAAGGTTCAAGTAGTGGAAGATCACATTGAGCATCAACAAGAAGTTCTCCAACTCTTAAAGGATAACCTAAATTTGGCACAAAATCGAATGAAACAACAAGCAGATCAACATCACAACGAGAGAAGTTTTGATATAGGAGACTGGGTATTTTTATGACTACAACCATACAAACAAATGTCTCTTAAGCAAGCTAAGAAGGATAATAAATTATCACCAAAGTACTATGGTCCTTACAAGGTGTTGCAAAAGATTGGCACTATGGCATACAAATTGGAGCTTCCTGCTTCTTCGCAAGTGCATCCAGTTTTCCATGTTTCATGCTTAAAGAAGGTTATAGGTAAAAAACTTACAGTTCAAACAATATTTCCAGAACTTGATGAGAAAGGAAAAATCATATTGGAACCTAAAGCAGTCATAGAAAAAAGAACTCGACAGCTACGAAATCGATCAATTTCCGAGTATCTCATCAAGTGGAAGAACTTACCCACTGAAGATTCTACATGGGAGGATGAGAATATTATACAGAAGAACCTATAGCTACTCAAGCATTGAGGACAACACTTTTTTGGAGGAGAGGGGCATGTTAGGTTCCTATATTACTAGTGTAGTCCCTTATTGTTGTTAGTGTAGCCCCCTTATTGTTATTGTTGTACCCCTGTAACCCCAATTTTGTTATTATTGTGCCCTTACATTATTATTGTTAGGTCAGCTAGGATTATATTGTGACCCCATGGACTCCTATATATAGAAGGAGGTTTTTTCATTTGTATCATCCAAGAATTTTTCATTTATGTAATGTAAAGGAGGTTACCCCCTCGAAGTGGCTTATCTCTAAGGCGTTGATCTCTCTTTTATTCTATTTTTGGTGTTGGTTTCATAACACATTATGATGGGGAATAACATTAATAAAACTGTCATTGATGAAGGTGCTTCTACCTACATCATGTCTATTGCCTGTTGGAAAGCCATCGAATCTCCTCCATCGATTCAGTCCCTTAACACTGTGGAAGCCTTTGACGACAGAGGCTCTCAGTCGTATGGTATTCTCAAATCCTTTCCAATTCAGTTAGAGGGTCAGATGGTGAACATAGAAGTAGAAGTGGTACATGCCAACCTCAACTACAACCTTTTGTTAGGGCGTGGTTGGACTCATGCTATGGTTTGCGTGGTCTCCACTCTTTTCTGTGTTCTCTGCTTTCCTCATCACAGGAAAATTGTCACCGTCGATTAACTCGCTTTATTTTCCTCTGATTCCTCAACTGGAAACATTCCATACGTTGGGAATATTTCTACTCCTTATGAGAGTGTTGGGCCTGGTATTTTTAAGGATTCATCCCTACTGGGAAGCTTTTCACTCCCGCCTCCTAATGTCACCTTTGTTAACATGATATCATTTGGTCATAGCCCGTGGGTTGTTCCTAGTCCTGACTAGTTTGACAGTTTTGGTGACGTTATGCCTCTCAGCCCTACAGAACAGATGTATCAAAACATTCTTCTCGCTTCTGGGGCTACTTCTGAAGCCAGTGAGAATCTGGTTTCATCTCTGGACACGTATTCACAGTCCCCTTGGTTTGGTTCCTGGGATTCAAATGATTTCTTGAATGAGACATCCCCACTGAAAAGAGTATTTTGGAAGTTATGTCTCTCGAAGAAACCCCCTGGGATGATGGTCATCATCGTTATTCAATTCTACAAGGCCTGGATGGAAATTCTACTTGTCTAGAATCCCATGTTCCATCGAAATTGACTGGCCCACTTCAGCATCCCATTTTGGCTCATGAAGTGTTGTTCGAAGGAAACATGGGAAACATTTTTGCTACCATTCCTATCAACATCTCTGCTAAACCCAAGGTTGTCAAGAATTTCCATATTGGTGCATCTTGTTTTCCTGATGAGATAAATATTCACACTGATCTTTTTAAAGAATTATGTGATGTATTTGCATGGTCTTATGAAGAAATTCCTGGAATAGACCCTAGTATTGTGGTGCACGAAATTCCTACATATCCGGACTCAAAGTCTGTTCGTCAATGGCTTTGTCTCGTGTACCCAAGAAAGGATGCTACCATTAAGGGAGAGGTCGAAAAAATTCTCAAGGATGGTTTCATCTACCCTATACCATTGACATATTGGGTCTATAAAATTGTCTTTGTTACCAAAAAACAAGGGACCATCCGATTATGTGTTGATTACCGCGATATAAATCGAGCTGGTCCTTAAGACAACTACCCCACTCCTTTTATCGATCTAATTATTGGCGAATGTGTCGGGAGTGAGATATTCTCTTTCATGGATGGTTTTTCTGGTTACAAACAGATCAATGTCCTTCTGGCTGATCAACACAAGACCGCCTTTATCTATCCTTGGGAAACTTTTTCTTATAAGAAGCTACCTTTTGGTTTAAAAAATGTTGGGGCTACTTTCCAAAGGGCTATGTATTATGCTTTTCACGATATTAAGCACATAGTCCAACCATATCTTGACGACCTTTCGGCTCATTCTGTGAAACAACGAGATCATCCTAAACATCTTCAATCGATTTTTCTTCGTTGTCGAAACTATAACATACGGTTGAATCCTCATAAATGTGTCTTTTGCATAGAATCAATTCATCTCTTAGGATTCATGGTTTCTAAAGAAGGCATCCGGATTTATCCTCTTAAATTTGAGGCAATCATCAATCCTCCTACTCCCTTCTCTTTACATCGGCTGCAAAGCTTGCAATGGAAAGCTAATTTTCTTTGTCAATTCGTCCCAAATTATGCCAAGCTTGCCAGAGGATTTACCCGTCTGCTGAAAAGGAAGTCCCATTCATTTGGGATGAAATTTCTCAAACCTCTTTCGACGTTTTGAAGAAGGCCCTCGTTAGTGCTCCTATATTACATCCTCCCAATTATCATCATGATTATTTCTTATATTTGGCCACCGTAGAAATCACCATTGGTATGGTGTTGGTTCAGGATGATGATGATGGTCATGAACATGTTTTTTACTACCCGAGCTGAAATATCTATGATGTTGAGACTCGTTACGCTCACATAGAAAAACTCACCTTAGTTGTTGTCCACGTTGTTCAGCGCTTCCGCCATTACATTCTCTTGCGCAAGATTACAGTGATTTCCAAATGCAACCCCGTGAATTACATTCTTGCTTGTCAATTACTTGGGGGCAAGTACTTCAAATGGATTTTCATTCTCAAGGTGTTCGACTTATATTTTTCTACGGCTAAGTCTAATAAATCGCTAGTATTTTTTGAATTGATATGCGACATTCCAGCTGCAGTTGATCCTACCCCTTTCGACGAATCGATTCCTGACGAGTCGATATTTCTCATCAGTACTCTTGATCCATGGTATGGAGACATCATTGTTTATTTTCAGACCCAAAGCTTTCACTTGGAGCTGTCTCCCCCTAAGAGGTGACAGATTTGTTACCAATTCCAACCATACCGCATCATTGGAGATACTCTGTATCGCATTCGTGTCGATTTTGTCCTCCACCGATGCTTAAATCTTGAGGAAGCTGAGAAAGTCCTTAATTACTGCCACTCTAGGGCCTATGGTGGTCATATATCTGGCTATGCTACTGCTCAGAAAATCCTTCGCACATGATACTTTTGGCCATCTATTTTTAAATATTTCATTCTTACCATCTGCAAATGTCATGATTTCCAAATCTATTCTTGGAACGAACGCGCCCCACCCTCAACCTTGCACCCAGTTGTGATTATCGGGCCATTTGAAAAATGAGGCATAGATTTCATGACGTATAACCCTCGCTCAGTCGGGGGGCATGGTTATATTATCGTTGTCGTCGATTATTTTATAAAATAGGCCAAGGCTATCCCTACATATGATAATGAACGTCAGACTACGATGCAATTTCTATTCAACCACATCATAACTTGGTTCAGTGTCTCAAAATCCATTGTCACTAACCATGGCTCCCATTTTCACAATCATATGATGACAGAGCTTGCTGCTTAGTTGGGGCTATGCCATGATAGCACCACTCTGTATTATCCACAGGCCAATGGCCAAGTCGAAGTTGTTAACAAAGTTCTGGTAACAATGCTTCAACGAACGATTGGGAGACATAAAAGAGATTGGCACCTCATGTTATTCTCAGCTCTATGGGCTTAGCGAACTTCTTCTAAGACCGCTAATAGATTCACACCATTTCAACCGGTGTATGGTTTAGAAGCTACACTCTCGATTGAGTGTGAAATCCCTTCTCTAAGATTAGCTATCGAACTACTTCCTGGTACCTCACTAGAAGAGGAACATATGATTTATCTCAAACATCTCGATGAGACTCGACGTTTCGCTGGTTTAGTCATTGAAGCACAAAATAAACAAGTTAAAGCTCAATATGATAAGTCTGTCACTCCTTTCATTTTCTCTTAAGGTGACTTGGTCTTGCTTTATGATCAATCCCATGACAAGTTAGCGGTCGGGAAGCTCGAGCCGATGTAGCATGGGCCCTACACTATTCAACATGTATTGGAAAGAAGCGCCTATGAGATAGTCGATTACGAGGGTAATCAATTGTATGAGCCTCGAAATGGGCTCTATCTGAATAAATAATATGGTTGATTCCAAGTATGGTACTTTGTACATTAGTGTGTGATTCATTAGTGTTCTTTTAGTTTTTTGTTGTGATTGTTTGCTTTGCAGACATGTTTCCTCTCCTTACCTCATGTTCCACTTGGTTTGCATATTTCATCAAACCATTATGTCGGTTTTGTTGATGCTGCTTATCGTAGCACACCTAAATTATCTTCCGCAGCATGGGAACTATTTTCCCCTGATGGTGAGTTGGTCAATTTACAAGGTATTTTTTTGGGTCAAACAACTAATAATATTGCCGAATATAGTGTGGTCATCAAACTATTATTGGATGTAATTTCTCTCAGTATGAGAGATTTGGTTGTCAAGATGGACTCACAACTCGTTGTGTTACAGTTGAATAGTCGTTATTTAGTAAGATACTCTCAGATTTTGCGCATGTATTTACGTGTCACATATCAACACATTCCACGCAATTTGAAAACATTAACAGATACATTAGAAATTATGTTTTAGATCGACATTTGCGTCATATGTAAAAAACCAAACACATCGTCATGATATAAGAACACTTAGTATTAGAAGGGAGCACATATATATATATATATATATATATATATATATATATATAGAGTCTGTAAAATTTTGTTACATCAAAATCTTAAAAAATATGTGTTTCGTGACACAATGGCTCTACGAGCCTACATCAGTGAAAAAAATAAACTAAAGCTTGCTATCCCCCCACATGGTGCTCATGATAGCATGTGACTTCTAAAATAACTCGCCCGAGTAAATGACGCAGTCGGCTTGAGAGCCCCACAGTTTGCCTATGATAGCGTAATGGGATATCGTCAAAATTTGTGTATTATTATATGCCTCTAGTCAGGCCTACCATATTACGCTCCACCTTTGCTAGTGGGTCCACCCTTTCCCCATAGGGAGCATCCTCGATTTGGTGTGCCACTCTCCTTGCAATTGGAGACATACCGGCTGGTATTTCCGGTCTAAAATTTGCAAAAATATAATAAGTTTAGATCTTGGAATACATAACAAAATCATTAAAAATTAAAAAATCCCAAAACAAGTTTTTACCTCCATACAACCATTGTGCACTTGGCGGAAGAGGTAGACTTGGGTCTCCTCTTAAATTGGTTCTCGCATATGCATAGTCCTCCACCACGATCAGTTGACAATGTAGCTAATTGAAAAATTATGTCGGGAAAAAAATAAGTTGGCCCCTTCCCTGACGGGGCATAATATTGCACCACCTCAGCAGCCTCATATCCCTCGGGGTTGGATCATATACCTCTAGTCGTTGATACTTAAAAAAAGGAAATATCTCCAAGAAGAAAGTGATAAGGATCGATCCATATCTGAACTGTTTCAAGCGTCCTATTTTGCACTTGTTTAGTTGGCTCTTCATGTTGGCCAAAAACCCCTCACACCAATTAAACATTGTGTGAGCAAGGAAATATACAACGTATTGGAACTGGGACTTTTTTGCCTCATCCAACACTTGGGCCCCAGCTTCATGGGCCATGCAATGAAAAATTGTCCTCAAAGGTAGAACGGTGATGGTTTTGATGTCGAACTTTCCACTGCTAGTCTTTTGGGCACCTGGGAAATGTCTCTCGATGGGCATGCTAGTGCTCTCTCCTCCAGTACGAGCTCTATATAGTTGGATCCTCTCCCCTCTCCTGGAAAACCCTGTGATGAAGTAGATAGATGTCTTTCCTGATAATGTGATTAATCCGAAAGACATCTATCTACATTATGGATCACAAAAGTCTTAGATGAAGTAGATGTCAGAATTCTCTAGTTCAAGCTCTTGATCCCCAATAATGAAAATTTGGCGATCAACGTCCCATATACCGATAAGATATTCTAAAAGCTCCATTTGAGCTTTGAGTCCTGAGGTCTGGAAAAACTTAAGCAATTGCAAATCCTTAGTGCATTTATGCAATTTGGGTCTTGGAGAGCTTGGTGGTCTTCCACCTCGTGACCCCTCTCTTTCCATTCAATCACCGTCTTCACTGAAGACACCTGCAAAACATGTTCAAATGACATTTTAGGAGCTTTCATTGGATTCAAGTTGGAAATGAATCTTTAAAAGTGGAGAAATTTATTATTTTAAAATCTTCTCCGCGGTCAATGCACCTGTCAGAATTGGAAAAGTGTTGACAGTGCACTGGCCTAACAGGATAGGGGCGATCAGCGCGTGTCTGATAGGTCGAACCCGCGCTGATTTCCTGTGGAATAAAATTTTGAAATACTCTCCCCAACACCAAAATTTCTAAACTGAAGGGCCTAAGAATTTGATCAAATTGAAAAGAAAAGATAGGGCTCTTACCTGTAGCTGACGAATTGTTGAACGGTGTCTTTGATTGACTGAACCACTAATCTGAAGTTTGAGAGAAAGTGGGGTAAAAAGTGCTGCTCCAACTTACTCCAAATAGAATGGTAAAAATGATTTACTATTTGTCTATTTATATATTTTTAAAGATATTTTTACCATTATTTTATTATTTTTTTGATATTGGTGATGTTTGTCGTACTTTGTGCAGCAACAGGATATTTTATGGTGACATTAATTATTTGACTGATGCAACGAGTTTTATTTTATCTCTTTTTTCAGACTCGTTAAAAATAAACGAAAAAAGAGCCCCCAGAGTCATCTTTCAGATTTTTTTCTGACTCTCGAAAGGTGAAAAGATTGTTGAGTACTTGTCATTTCAAACTCGTTAAATTAATTGAATTGGTGTGGTCTCAATATACGTTTACCCCTTTTTCGAGCTTTCATTAACTATTTACGAAAAAGGAATACCTTGATCTGAATGTTATCTATGTCTTCTGATATTGTTTTCTACCTTTTTCGATTCGTGGATGATTTATTTAAAAGTTTCACATGATGGAGTTTTCTTTTCCGTTTATTTTTCAAACTCCCTAAACATTAAAAAGACACTGAGTTACACTTTTGTTGGGCTCGTTAAAAATTAAACGATGAAAGACTTGCCACCATGTCAAGACCGAGTTCCTCCTTCTTAGGGCTCATTAAAATTACTGGGATGGGTTCATTCAAAGAATGAACCTACACGCTCATCATATGCTATCCTCTTCATTCTGGATATAAAAATTAAAGAGGTACTCATTAGCAATAACAGGGGAAAATTGAAAGTGACCATCCTATGTGTATTTTGGGCTGCTTGTCGCTCTTGAACATGACACTCATCTATAGTTCGTGTTGGTTGGGGACATCCTACATTCATCACTTTCCCTCCATGGGTTTGGGAAATCCACGCATCATCATTAATCACCATTTCGTCATCATGACTCGATCCCATTTTAGTCAAAATAAGCGTCACACTATGGAGTCATGTCGTCGATATGTTCGAGAAGTACTTTTTATCAAAGTCAAACTCTCTCTCTACTATCTAATCCTCCTCTCGTTGTGCAAATCCTAAATCGCTCCTATTATCTTGAAATTTTTATTTCGTGTCGATGATGCGGTGAATTATCATATTCTCCCGACTCGATCACTTCCCCGTCAACTTCAGCTCATTATCCAGAAGATGATTTAGAAACTCCTCAAAAGACTCGAGCTTCGCATGGAAAGCTCTTCGTGACTTTGGCGACATGTTTACCTCATCTACTTTCAAATTGGCATTCTATTGGCATTCGACTTCAACGCATTTATTCATACGTGAAGATTGTGATGTTGTACCTTGAGGTCCATTATCATTATTGGTGGCTTCTATCGTTCCTGTTAACAATTTTCATCATTGGCCGGTAATCAGATGGTTTCTACCATGTTCGACATAAAGACATCTATTCACATGGTTAGATTCGTATATTGGGTAGATCGAGATTGCGACGAAGACCCTAGATCACATATGTTATTATCTGGGTTGGGTGGAGTTATTGAGTATTCATGATTGTAAACATGATCCTTTCTATATGGATGGTTGCGACCATACCGTGGATCCATTTCCATGATCTCCTTTAGACGGATGGTTATGACCATGTTGTGGGTTCATGTGTTATTTGATGCCTATTTAGAGATATGTTATTAAGCATATTCATATCATAGATGTCATATATTTTATTGTGTTTGATTTGGTAGGTTTCCTTTCAGTTTTCTGAGTCCTTGCCTTGGTTCATAAATCATTTCACCCATCACTCCTTGTTTTGCCTTCATGCTTTAGGGGGCATCTGTTACACAGTAATTCGTCACCCTATTCACTTCCCATCCCCGATCCTAAAGTTCCCTGTGATGAATATTTTTCAGTATATCCACCTTTGAAAAATACATCAAGATATCCTTTAAATATTAAAATAAAGCCGCCTTGAGGAATTCCTGAAGAATATTAGCTCAAACCCTAAATTTATGGGTCAGCGCTTTTCTCCAGCTACCTGCTCATGCTGATGGTAGGCTTCCTGTTCTAGCCTAGCACTGTCAGCGCTCTTCTGACTGGAAAAACTACGCTAACCCATTCTGGCAGTGTTTCCTCAAATGAGGGAGAAGCTTCGACCACTAGAAGTTTCCAAGACGACAAGTTGGATTTTGTTCGGTGGAGATAGGGTCGATCACTCTCATTTGGAGCTCTTGATCTTATCAACAAGGGATTGTCCCTTTAGAAGTGGGCTTTCCTCCATCTTTCATGGGCTCCTAAATCCCTCTCCCTTCCTATAAATTGATCCCCATCCCTCCACTACTGGTTGGTCAAGGACTTAATCCACAATCCTTCAGGCTCGATCCTCGCTCCTAGTGGCGTTAGCATAGCATCACGAAGAGGTAGGCACTTTTCCCTTTATCATATTGCTTTGAATTTTAATTGAGAAAGTGTTCATTAGATAGTCTCGTAAGTTGCTAGACCCACTATAGGGCTAGAGAGATCGCCTATGTCCGCAGAGGGAAATGTCTTCAGAACAGTTGGTACCTTGGCATATAGCCTTGAGGGTACCTAAAGCCTTGGTGCAACCACTTTGGTTTGGAAATTGAGCCATGGAGGACATTATATTGTCTGGGTGCTTTCCAAGATAGGAAATTGACCCTCTATGTGTATGAGAAAAGAGAGAGCCATCAAACTCAAGATAAGTACTAGTACTTTATTGATTTCTGAATTTTGATTCAGCACTCTGATTTATGATAGTTGGGTTCTCGGATATCTTTATGTGATATTTTGATGGTTTGGTTTATAGACTAACCTATTTTATTATAGGAATTATGGAAAATTACAAGTTCACTGCAAGGATAAACTGCTAATAAGGTATAATTTAAATTCATTGCCAAGTCCTTTATGAGGAGTTTAATGGAAATTATGTGCTATGATGTAGGAAAGCATGGAAATTTCCTATTTTGGGTGGTTGGTGTTGGTTGCAATATTGATAGCAGCATCAATAAAAGAATTAAAGCATATCACAATACGTTGGTAAAATATTTCAGGGATAGGGCCATTGTGGGACACCCGCACGCAATGTTGCCAACTAATTCCCAAAAAGCATGCTATGACTAGTATGATAGCGTTGAGGCAAGGATATACCTTCATTTTAATACCCTTCTAATGCAAGGAAACATTTCCAAGAAATGGATCACCTGAGGGAATGGGAACCGAAGAAGGAGATGCTTAAAATTGGAAGGTGAGTGACTGCATGGAAGGAGGGGTGACAAGATTTCCCAAGGGACTGGGAAGTAGAGAAGGGATGGCCAAAAAATAAATTGGTTTTTGGTCATGAGCATAGTTGAATGGAATCGAAAGCACATTGGGGTAGTTCCTAGAAGCAATGAACTAGGAATTATTTGTTGAAGGAACTAGGAGCACAAGGTAGTAACATTGGACATTGGAGGCAGACAACACTACAGAGAAAGGGAAAAAATACAAGTTGGATTGAACACATCTAAAACGTAAAAATATTGTAAAAGGGCCATGGGGAGATGGTTGAATTGATAAAGTAATGTTTTCTAAGTGTTTGGGTAAGCCATTGTGCATGTAAAATGTGTTGTAAAAGGTAAAATGACTTCTGTATATAAAGCTCTATAATCACCAAATCTTGGTCTAAATCTTGTTGGTTGTATATGGTTATTGAACACTGAGGATGATGTTCCCCCCAAGGGGGAAAGGTTTGTGACAACCCTGGTTATTTCCGTCAATGCATACAATGTAAATATTTGATTAGAAAAAAATGGGTTTAATCAAGGGACACATATTCTAGAGCCGAGGGGTTACTTGCTTGGGATATGAAAAGAGGTTTGATTTTTTTCATGACAACCATTGAAGGTTGGTAGGTGTGTGATTAAATGGACTGATTATGCCATTAATCCAGCTGGAGAAGAAGGACAAGGAGGCATGATTTCTTTGGAAAAATTCACAAGGCGGAAAGGACAGATATTTATGAAGGATGGGTTGTGTGGGAAACTGGGGGGAGTGGAAGTCAACCATGTTGGAAGAGAAGGAAGGGAAAAGAGACAAACAACATGGAGAACGCACACAATGTATAAGTAAAGAGAAACAAATTTTCGATGGGTAAGAAGGCAAGAAGAAATATATCTCAGGTGGGGGACAACGGTCTCTAGAGTCCGTGATAGCTAGAGGGTGGAGATGATTTTCTCTACATTTCCATGATGGATGGGGTGGAGAATTGTCACTTGGATTCCAAAAAAGGAGAATTTCTAAACGCCTTTATTTTGTGGTTGTTTTTGCAATGGGTTCTAGATTCCAAATGTGGGTGGGACCACTGTGTTGTAGCTTGAAGGGTGGATATTTGAATCTCTCGACTCTGATGCATTGTATGCACAAAATTATTATAACATGTTGTTGGTGTGGGTAAATACTCAGCGAAGGTATAATGATTTATGTCAAATTTGATTAATTATTGAGCTTTGTTATTAAGTTGAAACAATGATGAATCAAGACACAAAGGGCCTGTAGAATAAAAAATGTTTCATCCTTCAAGTACCATTAAATTCATCAGCATGATTGATATTATGAGGTGTATATACCTCATTGAAACAAATGTGAAATTTCTTGGAATTATTATAATAATGGTTGTGTGCAGGAGCGAAAATATGCACATAAATTATAGAAGTGCACACACACACACACACACACACACACACAGATATATATATATATATAAAGAGAGAGAGAGAGAGAATCGTTGAGTTGAGTTGTTGATATTTTGGGCTTAATGCCTAAAATTACTTAGCCATTGCTATTTATAATCTTTTAGGTTTATGGTGTGAAAAATAATAATGTAGTCAAATTGCCCCTTTGCAATGCCAAATAGGAATTGATACAAGAGTGGACATCCTGAACCTATCTTCTGTACAGAAACTATGCCTTAAGTCTGAAAAATATAATATATGTCTATATATTCATAAGTTGAGGTCAGGACTACCATTAACACCATTTAGTTATGCAAATGGAAAATAATTGTAGTTGTCATTGAAATCATTATTTGGGCAGTGGTATATCCACAACGATTAAATTACATGATTTCTATGGGGGTTATGGGCTCATGGAGAGCCGAGACAATACACTATTTGTTGTAGGGTTGAACTGACATCTTCGACTCATTTATAGAGTAATCGTTTAATGTATTACTAGATAGTCAAAGGCTTGGGCTTGTGTATGGTGATTTAAGTCCATGCCTTGTGTATCAACATATATGTCTATATATATATATATATATATATATATATATATATATATATATATATATATATATATATATATATATATATATATATATATATATATATATATATATACGTGGTTGGTATGGTTTGATGGTTCGTTTTTGGGGAGCCAAAACCTCAGTTTCGCTAAGACATATAACAGCCTAACCTTGATCATGACGTTGGTCACTTTTCGGGACATGACTGACCTAAAATTATGTGTTCTATGTACCTTTGGTATATATATATACACATAATTTTAGGTCATTCATGGTCCAAAGGTGACCAACGTCATGGTCAAAGGTCAGGCTTTGACCCTATGTGTGCGCATAACTTGAGGTTTTGGCCCTAAGAGCCAGACCATCAAACCATATAACCAAGTATATATATATATATATACACACACACACACACACACACACACACACACACCAAAGGTACATAGAACACATAATTTTAGGTCAGTCATGGTCCAAAGGTGACCAACGTCATGGTCAAAGGTCAGGCTTTGACCCTATGTGTGCGCAGAACTTGAGGTTTTGGCCCTAAGAGCCAGGCCATCAAACCATATAACCACGTATCATGACCAAGGGAAAAATCATGGGCTCGAACGGACGAAGGAGGTTCATTGGTGAAATCGATGATCGACAAGCTAGTAGGACCTGCCCCCTTGGGTCGTTGGTTGAGTCATGGGAAATGAATGGTCGGGAAACTAGCGGGGATTCCCCCTTGTAATTTCAACGAGGGGTGGGGGAGGTTATGCTAGCCATCGAATTACTAAAATGAGAGTGGACCATTGGATCTCCACCCTGGAACCAAGATAGCAAGGGGTAGTGCTTTTAATTCATACTGTTGATCAAATTGGTTGACTTGTGTCGTCAGATGGAGGAGGCTTGAAAAAGGGGAGTCTATGGTAATTATATATAAGCGTCGGGGTTCAAATGCCTAAGTGAACTACTATCATATATTATATAATATATATGTATATATTAGAGTGCCAATGGTCAAGGCATAAATGCACCACTATTTTATATGGCTATGTGTGTGTGTGAACAATGCAACCACATGTGATGTGGAAGGTAACTTAAGGTACATGGTATCAATGCATACCATGTATTCAAGTACCCCTAGGTTATCAAGAGCCTTTTCCATGTGCAGTGTATTGATATGCCACATGGGTGCCATGTGGCAGGAAAAGTGAGGTGGTACTTTTGATCTAATGAGACTTTACAAGATCATAAAGTGAAATCTTGGAGTCCGATTGGGACCAAATTTATATCACTGGAAAAGTCTCGCCAAGACAAATACAATGATGACACCCAAATCGAGTTCCAGAAACTTGGAAGAAATTAAAAAAATAAATAAATAAATATATATATATATATATATATATATATATATATATATATATATATATATATATATATATATATATACCCCATTTCCTTAACTGTACCAGGGATGTTGTGTTAGCACAGTAAACACATTCCTAAGGGTAGGGGAGGTGTTTACAGAGTTTTTGTATCCTCAACCCTCAATTATTTACAAGGTTTTGAACTTTCTAGAAACTTCTTGAAATTCCACACATGGCTAGCCCCACACATGGTTTTTGGGGGTTGACATGACATCCACTCAATACCATGGTGCTAAAAAAGGTAGGTAAACTTGCAAGAGGCATAATTTCAACATACAAACTCTCATTAAGGTGTTTTCGCACCAATGAAAAGATTTCATTATGTAAAATAACATCTAATAGTTGCAAGCTATGTTCACAAAGTTTTGACCCCCAAAGGTGTTATTTGATGCCTCAAAATGGATCTAGAAGGTTCTAGTCCCTAATTTTCCAAATTGTTACCTTCCAATAAAGGGGCCATTTCCTTTAATATTTCTACCCAGAATGTACCAATATTGGTGAAAAATTATAGAATGATGCATATTGGATCATACCTCTCCATTTAGAGAGGCATTTGGACCCCAAAATTTTTTACCTAATGATGCAAGAAATTTTCCCTCTACCTTCTCCTTGGAATATCATTTTTACTTACGTAGAAGTTTTCCTTTTAACTCAATCTAGCAAATATCACATTTCACTTGGTTGGTAGTTCTATACTTATAGAAAACTATATATTATGCCAACTCTACTTGAGCTTTTGGAACTAAGTCTTTTATGGTAGATAATACCTACTCCTTAGTTTCCTAATCCAACATGGAAATTTTATAGAGTTTAGTATTCTTCGCATTCATTATTGAGTAACTACGCATACACAATGGTACACTGAGTCTATAGGAATCATCACCCACCTTATCCAATACTTCAAAAGGACCATGCTGCAAAGCCTTGATCTTCATACAAGGACCTTGTGGTATTTCTTTATTCAATTGTAACTAAACTCTGTCTTTCGCTTTGAATGATTTTCAATTCTATGTTGATGACGTTAGGCCTTGTACTTTTCCATTGATTTCTTCAATGTCTCATGTACTTGCAAATGGATTTGCCTAGTCTTTCAATAATTTTTTCTATTTTGAATGTTTCTCTTATGATGTCTTCCATCACTCTTCCTTTTTAACCATGTACAACATCCAAGGTTGAAGGTAAAAATGACCCAAATAAAGTTTTAAAATGGGACTTACTAGTAGAAGTATGAACCACTATTTTATACTAATGTTAAATAGAGATCATATTTTCATCCCATGCCTTTAGATGCTTTTGATTAGTACCCCGCAAAAATTGAACCAAAGTCTTATTTACTACTTTCTACCCATCTATCTATGGATGGAATGTTATAGATATGTTCAACTTAGTGTCCATATTCTCCCAAACTATGGTGTGGAAGGCACTACAAAATGTGGTATACTTATCTAAGATGATGCTCCTTAGTATCCTAAAGTGCACTAAAAAAATTTCAAAGAACATCTTAATTGTTTATTTTCCTTTCATAGTCTTTTTATATGGCATAAGAATGCACATCTTGTTGAACATGTCAATTACCACAAACAGATAGTTGTGTCCCTTCTTGATTGTTAGAAAACCACTTAGAAAATCCATGGTAATGTTTTCACAAGGTTGAGTGGGTGGAGGTATGGAATCATATATACCTTGTTTTCTATTATTAGGCTTGTTGATACAGCAAAGTGTGCATCGTGTAATATATTGAAGAACAACTTCTTTCATTTTAAGCTTATATAAATACCTTTGTAAGTTGGAAAATATCTTCACAACACCAAAATCTCTTACAAAATTGGAGGTGTGAGACTCTTTAATAAGTTATAATCCTCTACCTTTAAGGACACAAAGTGTGTCAAGTTTGTAGAGAATCCCATTCTATATATGATATTTATCCTTGTCGTCATCTTTTTCTACTTGAATTTGGCTCTACAACTACTAAAACACATATGCAAAGTCCTCATAATTTTTTGTATGTCACTTTGTATACATTGTCAGTAAAATTTTCCATGTATAAGAGTTCCCAAATGTATAATATTCGATATGGGTGGCCTTGAAAACATGTCTACTAACTTATTAGTGCTCCCCTTATTATATTTGATGGCTAGATGAAACAGTTGCAAAAACTCCATCCTCTTGTAATTTTTGGTTTGTTGAAGCTTACTTTGGGCCTGCAAATATTTTAATGGTTGGTGATCAATGTGGAAAAATGGTTTTCTTTCCCATTACACAGTGATTCAACATTTTAATAGCTTAAATCGGGGCATAGAGTTCCTTATCATATGTAGGGTAGTTCAAGATCCCCCCATGAAACATTTATAATGATAGCATACTAACATACCTCGTATCAATAACACTCCTATGAAACCTCCACGCATTCATATCCAATTCAAAGGGCTTCTACAATTTAGGCATTTCAAGGATTGGTGCTTGAATAATTTCTATTTCAACTCATCTAAAACTTTTTGTTGATTCTTTCCCCGCTAAAATCTCTTACCACTAGTTTTTATGGCATGGAGTGGCACAACTAATGTTGAAAATTGTTACACAGTAATTTGTCACCGTCCCTACCATTCCCCGTCCTGCACATTGGAGGGCCCATTATGTGACCTGTGAGCAATGTCATGCCTTGAAACCATTATCATTGCATTCCTCTAAACATGAGCTTCAATTGCCCTAAAGACATCTCCTTGCAAAAAAACCATAAAAACATCCCTTTTTGCATTGGCGCGGGTAGCCAGTTCATCACTCGCGCCAATGAGGAAAATCCTACAAAGAGGCCGCGCCAACTGGCGCTCTGTCCCAGAGTCGCAGTCGCGCCAGCCAATTTAAGGAGTGTTTTTTAAATAAATATGGCGGAAGTTTCGTTTCAACAGACTCAGGAACTGCTATCTATCTTGAGTTGGGAGGTT